>VXAL01003121.1:59233-274166 GCA_013399475.1 Chauna torquata | reverse complement strand
AAAAAAAAAAAAAAGAAATAATAAAATTAGAGTTGGAATGTAAACCCCTTCCTTCTTTCTTTTATGTTTTCAAACTGTCAAGCTTGGAAACTAGAATTGCTCCGGAGGTGCACCCTCTTCAAGCAGGGACGCAGTACGCAGCGGTGTAACGCGTGCGTGGCAGAGGCGGTGTCCTCCGTGACAACGTGCTGAAGCCAAACGGCTGTCAAAGGGCAACGTCGATGCGGGTCTGCAAGTGCTGTAGAGCTGCCCTTGCTCACCCAGCAGAGGGTCTTGCTCCATCGGTACCCAGTGGGATCCCTGAGAGGGGCTGCTACCAGGAGCAGTGGCTGGCGAGTATGTCTGTGCGCTCGCTCCATCCAGGTTAATGCAGAGCACGTGTAAATCGAGCTGTGAGAACGGGGAGAAGCCCCTGTGAGCCTATGGACCCCAGCAGTCCTGGTGCTGGTGCCAGCCAGAGCCAGCGAGTCACTGAAGCAGCACCTTGTGCAGGCACAGCAGCTCAGGTACAAATATGTATATATAAAAATAAATGTGTGTTTATTATATATAAATCTGTATAAATAGCCATGGCACGATGCACAGGAGCAAGAGCTGATTCGGGGTGTAGTCCTGTGCCATGAGCCACCGCTGCGCCTGGCTGTGCCGTCAGCTCGCAGCATCACGGAGGTTTTTGACTTTCGTACCCGCGTGGCCCATCGCTCGGTGAGGCAAATGACAAAAACAGACCCGTGGCTTGACTGGGAGGTTATGGTGAGTTATTGCTGCAAGGGAGAAAAAAGTGGTAATAATTTACATGAATGCACAGATCTCTGTATTTCTTTAGTGCTTTATTCAAAGCACTAAAAGATCTCTAAGGAAGATGTGCTATTTATCAAAAGTGTTTTTAAAATACAGTTGATCTGAGCATGCTGACAGCTCAGACTGTAAGATATTGTCAGGGACTGCAGACTAAAGAGTGGCCTGCATCATCCGCTACCTTGGAAATACGGTGATTACCTCCACGAGCCAGTTTGCTTGCGTCCTTCTATGCCCTGGCCCCTCCAGACCCGAGCGGGTCCGAGCACCAAAATGTTCCATCAGCAGGCTCAGGTGTCTCAGCCGCGGACCAAGCACAGGGCTCTGCCTGGCTGAAGGCTGCTGGAGGACTGCTGGGTCCTCGATTTATTCTTTTTTGTCTTGGGTTAGGTGATGTCAAGTGTTGCAGGTCTGTAGTTGTGTCAGCCAAGTGACTTGAACCGCGTGCTGGTGACTGCAAAAGCACATCTTCAGAACAGCGAGGAGTGCGGGGGGAAGGTGCTTCTGTCTACTGCTGATTTCCAAACAGAGAGGCCAAGAACCACAGTTCTTCTGTTCAGCATTAGCAGAATCCCCCACTGTGATGGACAACTTGAAAGCTGTAGACAAAAATAGTCATTACAGAAGGCTGTAGGACAGTGTATGGGCTGCTAGTCAGGGGAGCAGTTAAATTCCCCCACCTGCTTTGGGGGTTTAGGCAAGCTGCTTCCACCCCCGTTCTCCACTGGCTCCACGCTGGGGCTGCTTTACTCACCTGGACAGTGTCTGCTCGCCGCTCTTAGGGGCCTGAAGGAATGTCCCCGGCCAGAAGCGCAAGCTTATTATTTCTGAACCAGTATTCAAGATGTCCAGGGGCTTTATTCCACTTGTTGCAAAAATCTTTCTGGAAATCCCATTTCTTTCCCCCTGCTTTGTTTCCCCATGAGTGTAGCTTGTGAGCAGGGCAGAGCAGCCCCTCTTTTCAGAGCCTTTACCCTTGGGTGCCTGATGGAGGGGCTGGACAAGGGGGAGGAGAGGTCAGCTCAATAGCAGAAGCATTTGTTTTTCCTAAGAAAAGAGGTGATTTTGCATCTCTGATTTTTATCCTAAGGAAATAACTCAGCAGAAAACATTGCTTAGAGCCCTCTGGGAGGCCTCTGGGTGCCACGGTTGCAGAGCTCGGAGTCCCGTTCTTGACAGCGCGTTCTTGCGACGTGGTTTAGCTGCCTGTGTTCTGGTACAGGAGGCAAAGTCCTGGCAAAGCTGAAGCCGCGGCACATCACCTATTCACTGCGCTGGCTTCAGGATTCCCCCAGAGCCGTCCTGGCCAGCGGGACTGGGTTGCACCCCCTTCCACAGGAGGACCTGCAGTGAGCGCGGGCTGTGTCCCGGAGTGGAGGCAGAGGTCTGCTGTTTGAAATTCTTAGCATTGCCTGAGGTCACGCTTTCCACGCTAGCTGTCTCTAGACGTCTAAATAAGACTTTCTCAAGCAAATCTAGCCCTTTCTCAGTAGAGCATGGCATTGCAACAGACCTCCTCTGCAGTTCTCTTTGCTCTGCCATCTGCTTTGCAAGCCCTGCTGCACCGGAGAGCAGTGTGGCATCATCGTACAGGGGAGCGGAAGCACCGCGTCCTGGGAAACCAGCTGGTATATATTTACACGTCTGCAAGTGAACCAAGTAAGGATGTGGCTTGAAAGGGATGTTGAACATGGGGGTCTGGGCATCTTTTAGCATTTTTGGAGGGAGAGCACCTTCTGCAGCTATTTCTGAACTCTTCCTGCCACTTGATTTGCATAAAGGGGACAGAATGGTACATCAGGATTTTTAGGTGTGCTCACTGAGTTAGGGAGTGTCAGTCCTGGAATAACAGCAGAGCTGTTCCGTCTGAATGCTCAGCAGTGAATAAATTTGCCGTTGGGCCTCCTGCATCCCAGGTGATAACTTCAGCCGCTGAGCAGGTGGTTATTCTAGAAACTGTCTTATTTTGTCAATAACCAGAAATTTCACATTGAAAAAAGCTTTAAAACTGGTGATTATCTGATTCTGTTTTGATTAATTCCTATTTTCCAGTGAAAATTATTTGAAGAAAACGGATCAGTACATACACAGAGCGTTGCTTTCACTAGTACAGCAATGCAAGTAAAATAGCCCATAGGTTTGTCAGTGACTTCAATTTAAGAACCCGTCCCTGCCTGTCTCAAAGAAATAAGACCGAAGAGCTGTGATTTCCAAAGTTAGTGATGCTCCAGTCCCGTGCTTCTGGGCCTAACCACGTGAGCCTCACAGTGCTGGGGCAGGCCGCTGACCCGCTGCCTGTCTGCTGTAAGGAGGTAACGTTGCTTCCTTAAATGATTTTCTTGCACGTGAACTCGAACTACAAGCAATCCTGGAAACTGCTGGGCAAAGCGATGCACGACGCGGGGTGCAGCGGTGCCAGGGGGTGTAGTGCAAGTCACTGGCACCGTGCGCCCTGGGGAATTTGTGTTGGATAGAGCTTTTTTTTTTTTTTTTGGCCTGGTTTTCAGCTTGCAGCTCCAAGTACAGAGAACAGCTCTGAGCGTGAGCCATGGACCTTGCAACTCTACAAAGGCTTTGTGAGAAGCAGCAGCTCCCTGGTAGACCTTTATTAGTAAGCGTGTTTTCTTGCTAGGTAGTGGAAGAATACAGAGATTACAGTTAGTATGTCTGCCTTCTACAGTTTCTTTTATTTACACACGAATCCCTGAAAGCCTAAACTTCTCATTTTTTTCAGTTGAAAAGCAGTATTTCAGTGCAAACACCAGGCTCTTTGATCTGGACGTGTGGCTGATAAGTTCCGTGGGAGCTCCAGGTTAGCTGCCTCGTGCTTGCTTTTCTCTCTACGGGCTGGGCTTGTGAGGGCAAGTCCCCTGTCCCACGAGCATCCAGGCGAGGCACTGTAAGGTGCTGCGGGAGACATCGCCTATCTGAACCCCAGAAGGATGCGGGGGCTCAAGGCTGGGCAGTGCTGGGTCAGCACGTCCTGCGGTGCCCGGCAGGACGCAGCTCTGTGTTTGCAGCCCCGCGATGAACAAAAGCAAGCCACCAGCACACCCCTGGCCTGCCTGCCTTGCCTCGCCGCCAGCCCTGGCTTGTTCCCCAGCCTCTGCTGAGCCTGCACGGGGCAAGACCGGGCAGGTGAGGTGTCCTAATTACAGCAGAGAGAAACTTCTGCAAACAAAACGCAGGACGCTAATGAGATTTGTTGTCTTTCTGAAAAAGTGCCTTGGCAGGGTGCTCCCAAGCCCCCAACAAGAAGCCACAGCAGCGCGGATGCCTGGGGTCACGGGGGAAAAGCCAGAGGGAGCTCTCGGAGCCTTGTCCCAAAGGGCAACTCAGCCCAACTCCTCCCGTGCCAAAGCAGATTTTGTACAAGCTGATGCCTGTGTGATTCCTCTTTCCACCAGTGCATGAGGTTCACAGCAAAACCAAAAATTCCTGATCTTACTTATTTATTTATTCGATCATTCATTTATTTTACTGATTTATTTTATTTTGGAGTTATTTGGGGGCAGCTGTGAATTTAGAAGCTGTTTGGAAATACTTGTAAAAAAGCCGTAACTGGGCTCTGCACACGCAAAGTGTTTGTAACTCTTTGGGCACACGCGCACTCGTAGAAAGCAGCGATCGTGTAATAGCAGCTGGTGGGAAGTCGTAATACTCATCAAAACCTTAGTGATAAATAGCATTGCTTGTTTTTTTAAGCTAATTTGACTGCTGTTCGCTGTTCACTCAGGAATCTGGTTTAAAACCCCATGTGGTAATATAATTGACTGAAGAACCATAATGTAACCAGAAAATGAATCAGAAGGTATTAGTTTACAAACCCACCACTTAACCGTGAGCCAATGGCAACCCGCAGTGGCCTTTTTCATGTGCTTATCTTCATTATGACATTAGAGATAATCTGCCTCTGCCAGGCTTTTCCTAACCCCAAATTCACAAACATCCTCTCTTTCTTCCTCTTCTTTTGAGACAGAGATAGCTTTCTGCTAGTACCTTAACCGCTGTAGTAGAGAAAGTAAATAAATTAATGCCAATGAATAACTAAGTCTGAATAACGCTTGTACCGTGTTTACTGTAAGCACATAGTTATGAACACACTTGGCTTTTGTAATTGAACTCTGAAAACTGATCGGTGGTCTGCTCAGGGGGATTCCAGCAACTGGAGGTGGGCACCGGCTGCCACGCGGGGTGGTGCGGGCAGGGAGCTGCCCCCAGGGCTGGCAGCTGCTGGACGAGGTGGGCCAGGTGCTGGAGGGTACCCTGGGCATCTGCAGGGATGCTTGGGTGGGGGCAACAAATTGCTCCTTACGCGTTCACGCTGCTGAACTACTTCACATCTTTCTACTAACATTGGGCATGCTTTTCTAGAAAGCTTAAAAGCAGATCGTAGTCGTTACACCTTTCGGTGGAATTCAGTAGTGAACTATCTTTAGGTATTGCAATTGGACTTGATGGTCTTTGTAGGTCTCTTCCAACCAAACTATTCTGTTCTGTTCTAATCTGAAGTTTTCCGGATCTGAGGCTGTTGGTGTTTCTGTGGCGGAGGTGAACTTGTTTGGAAATGGACCTCAGAGAGGAAGGGGCAAGGTAGGAGAAGGGCGCAGTCCTGGCTGGTCCTGTGCTCGGCTTCGCTCGACATAGCATCGCTTGTGTAAGTGACACTGTGCTGAGCTCTTCTGTCTGGAGGACTGAATGATCCTTGCAGGTCCCTTCCAGCTCGGGATATCTGTGGCTCTGTGATCTGGGAACGTTTCTCCTGGGCATGCTGTCCTGAGGCCCTAGGCACCTTCTCCCAGCGCAGGCTGCTGGGGGCCGTGCATGCCAGCTCTTCGCCTAACTCCCAGCTACTGAGGCATCGCTGGTAAAAGGCTGTGTCTGGGAAGTCTGGACTTTATTGCAAAAGGGCAGAATGTTCCAGAAATAATTTTTCCAGCTCTTGACATTATTTGTGGTAGCCGAAAGAATATGAAAATGTTGGGAAAGGGTCTTTAGCATAGGCAAAGGTATTCAGTGAGGATGCAAGATTTTTTTCTTTTAAACAAGAAATGTGTGCAGAATGTACATTTTAAATCACAAATTATTATGAAAATTGATATGTTGACTTAAATAATTTAATGCAATGCAGACAGGTTCAACTTATCTCTGTATCTCAGAGAGTTTCACATTATTTTCCTATGCTGCCTGCACTGCCATGATTTGCCCCAGTATTTTCATACTTTTTGTTCTTCTGGCCTGCACCCTGAGTGTTTTGGGGGCCAGCTGCATGTGTGTGTTGATTACCATCCATCTTCCCTCTTATGCAGCCATCCGTATAAGAAATCATAGCAGGATTTGTTCTCTGTTCACACTGTCACTTCAGTTCTGAGTCCATCGCAAACAGTTGTAGCTAAATACATGCAAACTTGTGAAAAAGTCTGCTGTTCAGAATCCAGAATTAATGCTGAGTGTCCAATTGCGCTATCGGAGTAACATTAAGAACAGCTATAAATATGCCATGAAAAGTCACTTAATTGAGCCTTGATTAACTATTTGTCAATTAGTGTGGTCCATCAATTTCTGTAAGGTCAGGGTCTGGCTGAGATTTTTGTCAAAATTCAGTGTAAGCATTGCACTACTAATGTATCCCCTCCCCTGACAATATAATTTTTTTTTCGGCTAAAGGATTAAAAGAAAATGACGTGAAACTGAAAAAATGTTGGGTATTCTTGAGCTGGTCGGAGAAGTAGATACCATTTGCTAAGTAGTAAAATACCGTTTGCTAATCTGTTGCCATCTGCCTTTATTACTCCAGCCCACTCAGCTAGACACTGCCACAGCCACTTTATTGTGCGCATTATATCAACTTTAAATCATGCACTGAACAACCATGTACTTCATTTAGTCTTTATTTTTAGTAGACACTGAGGACATCCAGCTTTGCTGTGCTGGAAAGGTTATGGATCCTGTGGATTTAGCATTTTTCTGCAGATCTTGCTGTATTTTCCAGATTCTAAACTTTTTTTTCTAGTTCCATAGCTCATTTGGTTGCCAACATTACTGTAGGCTTCTTAATGTAAATCAATCCACTGCTGTCTTACTGAGTCTGGAGACCAACTAAAACAATAGCACCAAGAGGTGTGAATTTTCCCCATTCATCTTAATAGACTGTTAACTTCAAAGTCTGCTTGTGACCACTTAAAGGCTTAGTGTTAACCTCTCCTGCTGCAGTATGTCCAACAAATGCAGTTGTTGTCCAGCCCCATATGGACATACCAGATGTTCCTCCCACCAGAGTGGACATTCCAGAGGAAATTGCTGCTGGCGGCATGGTCCAGCAGCAGGACAGAGGTAAGACGCTGGGCCAGGACAGCCGAGTCCAGTAGTGGTATTCTTTTTGAACTGCAGATGCCGGCTTTACAAGCTGTCTCCAGCAATTCCTCCTGTGAACTACCACTTCTAACCATTTTTCCAGATTCCGTAGGGATGTTGCTAAAATTGCTGAGCAATTTTGCTCATCTGCATCCAATATTGAGAACTTTAACAAGTCGTGGAATATTTTTTTTTCCCCCCAGGCAGAGAGAGGAGAGGATTTTCAGGCATATTTTCCTCTCTTTTTCTGTAGAAATGAAGACAGACATTGACTTACATTTGTGCAAGGCCATCTATTTAAAACAGATCCAAAATGGCTTTGCAACTTGTAGGTAAGAATAAACTTCTCTAAACGATACCATGAGTACGAATCATGTGCTCTTCCTTCTGTTACACTCCTGTTTAGCCCTGACTTGCTATGTAAAACACTCTTGTTTTGCTTGCTCGTCAGGTGCCAAATCAGAGCAAGTTACTTTACCAACTGTATATGCCTTAGAACTAATTTATATTCATCAAGAAAAATAATTATCATACTGAAAATCACTGTAGATTTGCCCCAAAGTGTGTCCTTCCACATCTTCCATCTGCATCATCCCAGACACTTGCTAGGTATTTCCTTCTTGCTGCTTGTACCCTCGCCTTCTTATCCATGATCTTGCTGATATATTCCAAGACTGAAAAGTTACAGTATGCTCTTGCCCTCCCTTTGGTGCATCTTACCTTCTCCTACTTTGTCTGCTTCTTTCCCCTCTCAGAAATAGAAGCTCCCATCTGTTGCCCTCTTCTAAGCCTTCCTCTGTGGTATGGTCTTATTTCTTGACCTCCCTTGGGCAAAGGGAGAGATTACTGTCTCCTGTGGTGCTTTTTTGTAACCTTGCAGTTTTCTCTGGGTATTTAAATTCAGGCCTCCTTACGTATTTTGAGTTCGTTTTCATCCTGGACCTTGTTTGGTTGGTTCCAGCTTCTTGCTATACAATCTCAGATCTTCAGGGGTCACTTTCCAGCTGAAATTCAGAGTCAGAGATCCATCGTTACCCTTCATGATCTACCGTTGGACTCTCTCCTTGATCTCTTTTTCTCTGTTCTCACTCTAGATCTCCATATTTACGTCTGTCTAGGTCATGCTGCTTCTCTCTCCATGGTAGAGATATTCCCATCACGTACACAACTGAACTGTCATGCATCCAGATTGTGTAGTGTTCTTCTCTCCTTATCTCTAGACAAGGACACTGCAGCCTCTCATGCCTACTCCAGTTGCAGAAAGTCCCTCAGAAATCCCTTTTCTGTGGTACTTTGCAAAAATCCTGACAATGCGTCCTCTGTTAGCACACTGTACAACAGCTTATTGCGATGACTAATATAATTCATGTTTTTCCCTTTTACTTTGTATGTACTCACTTTTTGCCTGTGCTCTTACCTGTAGTCCTTCCTAATATAAGTCAAACCAAGGTTTGGAAGCTCTCCTTTCATTTACGACTGGCAAAATGCAATGCAGCCTTCACCCGTGATGAGGACAGCCGTGGGATAGAGGGTTGCAAATGGTAACGGTGGTTTCGCGTTGTTCCCTCGGGCACATCTGTGCTCGAGGCTCCCTGCGGCCCCGCACACGTGGAGAGGAGACGCTCTTGCAGGAGAGGGATGGATGCAGCTGCAGTGACAGTGCTGCTGCTCCTGGCTACCCAGGGCTTCCTCTCACAGTAGTGCCATCGAGGGGCCTAGGAGGTTCAGGAGAGCGGTTTTAACCTTTATAAATCTGGGGGAATTCTGGAGTCCTGAACTGAATTCGTATTCTGCAGCAAGTGTCAGGCTCTATCATGTGCTTGGATAGTCAAGAGTTTCTCGTCCCCTCCGTGGTTGGATCCCATATAGGCACAGTTTTATTTTGTTTCCCATAGCACATCTTGTTATTAGTAGCAGTAGTTAAAAAGCAGGAAGACTACGGCCTGATTCTTGTAAACCGGATAGTTCCCCCAGTCTGGCAGTTAAGAAGTTGCCTCTTGACCTGGAGTCATTTTCAGAGAATGCAGAAACCCTCCAGGTCCTTCTCACAGCTTCTCTTCTGGCTTCACACATAGCTTCAAAGTCCAGCACAGGGTGGCAGAAAGAGTCAGGTGTGTGGTGGAGCTGGTGGTGTGGAGTACCGCAGTGGCGCAGCCAGCTAGAACCACCCGTGCTCCTGAAAACGTTTTCTTAGACGTTGGTTAGTTGTGTAATTTCTTCCTTCTTTTTTCTTGATGGTTATTATGATTTCTGTTCTGTGTTTATAATAACGTGTGTTTACTAATAGTGTGGTGGCATGCCACTGCCAAGCTTCTTCTGCTAACAATAAAAAAGGGAAAATTGATATTTATGGAGACTTGGGGGCTGGCCGGGCTCTAGCTCTTGATTTTTATTGTAGCTGACTGCAAACTTTTCAGACATGAGAATCTGTATCTCATTGTGGAGAGCTGGTTTCCATTTCAATCTGGGTCCCATTATTAGGGTTTGGTTTACATTCTGCAAGGTTAGCCATGTGCGGATTCACACAAACAAATATGTAATTTATGTCTGTAGCTTTCACTTGTGGTATTTAAACCTCCACCTATTTGAAATGTCTCTGGAAGGGGATAAGAG
Source organism: Chauna torquata (assembly GCA_013399475.1). NCBI lineage: Eukaryota > Metazoa > Chordata > Aves > Anseriformes > Anhimidae > Chauna > Chauna torquata. Next base: position 264,401 of record VXAL01003121.1, on the reverse strand, counting down.
GATCTGCAGTGTTCCTCTTTCTAGTGGATGAGTGTATTGTATAGCAACAAGCAGTCTAATAAAACGTTTGAATTGATTCCCACCCTCTCCTGAACCCACCAGGACAAGAGTGAGCCGGTTAGGGAAGAGTATCGCAGGAGATGCGAATCGCCCTTGCTCGCACGGCGTCTCTGCTGTGGCTGCAGGGAGGACCTGTCTCCAGGACTGGCATCAGCCCAGCACGCTTCCCCAGCTGCAGCTACTGCTTGGAGGTATCTCAGTGCCTTACTGGGAGGTTTTCAGGTTCGTGGTATTTCACATTTGGAGAGCCTTTGCAGTGGTTCCCAGTCAATGTAAGGGAAAAGATTCATTCCCAGAGAAGCTCTTGGTCTCTGGGACCAAACCAGTTTGCAGCTGAAAAAAGATTTTGCCCTAGGTGATCAAATCTCCGTCGGTAGAGATGGGACGTTAGATACCTAACTATGCTTAATATCAGGGATTGATATTACTGGGGGCTTCTTTTTAAAAATGTCTCTATACCAAGCGATGTGTCTGTGAGCAGCTGACTTCCTTTGGAGGAACATGTTATGTCAGGGAGGTGGCTTGGCAGACACCGAGTGCTCTCGGTAAGGTGCCTGGAGAGGGGGCAGTTGGTGCTGCCTGGCTGTGATCTAGGGGGCTTGGTGACACTGAAGTCAAGGACAAAGGGAGTCTTGGTAAAGTGAAAGAGCATCGATCTGTGTTTCCCTTCCACAAGCAGGCTCCATTTTTCCTTGGGAGACTCCAGTCTTCCTACAGGGTAGCTGCTGCTCTTTGCTCAGCAACCTTTCAAGGAGAAGAAGAAAAGGTACCTCACAGAGGCAACATGTTTGTCAGGTTCGGTGGGACACCTCGGTTCATGGGCATGCTCAGTCTACAGCTTGCATTCACACCATAGGTATTACTAATGGTGTCTTCTTTCTTCAAGTCTTTCAAATTACGCGCAAGCAAGAGTCACGTAATTCCTGCTTTTAGCTTTTCTTTTCTTTTCTTTTTTTTTTCTTCACTCGTGTGACTGCTGAACCAAAATGCTCATAGAAGAAATGGTGACTCGACCTTTTTACTGACCAAACTGGGTTGTGATAGTGTCTGAGTAAAGGGGACCACCTAGAAAAACCTTTTTCTCACAAGGAGAAAGTCGTTTCTTTAAACTCTGCAGTAGTAAGGGGGTTGATTCTCCTCCCCTGAGTTTCGCACCGGTACCAGCCCAGCACTGCAGCCAGTCACACTACTGACAAAGAATCAGGCTCGATGAGGACAGATGGTTTCACCTATAAACTCTCCTGCTTTGTTGTATGTTGTCCCATGCCACACATGGGGCACATTTATAGCTTCTTGTACCAGTTACGCTGTATCTGTTGAAATTCTTGCGTAAGTCAAGTGACAAAAACTGATTCTTTTCATGCTAAGAGTTATGCCAGTTACATGTTATTGAATTATAATGAGTTTGTTATTTTGAGTCCCTCATCATTATGGGGAAGAGGAGAATGGTATTTTAGAAGGAGTCTGTCGCCCTGCAATACAGCTGCGTTATAGTGCATCTTATACCCATGAAAGTTTTAACGAGCTTAATGAATTTAAGCTGACTTCTTGAGAACTTAACTATGCAACTCTATAGTCTCTAGACAAAGTTGTATTGTGAGAACATGCAAACACCATAGGTCTGATTTGTCCTTTTCCAATCCTACATAATCTCAATTACATCAGTGCAGAATATGTTCTCGTTTCTGTTCCCATACAATTTCCACTGAATCCCACTTCTTAACCACATTGAATAAATAAAATATGAAGTATGTCTGTGTTTGGAAAGTATCCTAGTTTTCTTACCTGGATTCCTAGTTTATGTAAATGTAGCATCCTAACTGTATTAAAACAGCAAAAAATGAAGAAGGAAACCCTATATATTGTCAGTTAGTGATCCCTTTTTAGTTAGATGAGAAAACTCTGTCTTGGCCCCAGAGCAAATGAAACTTACTGTTTACAAAAGGCAGAAAAATGAGTCTCAAGATGAGTTCAGGGGTGGCAGTAGCCCATGGTTCTGACCATTTGCTGTGATGAATTGTTCTTCCTGCAGTCATACTAAAGCAAACAATATTAGCTTCAGTTTTCATCTTGTGCTAAGACTTCAGTGGTGGGACGGATGATCCGTCAGTGATGGATGATTTTGCTGTGTTACACACATTATTTTTTATGGCCCTGAATTTTGTTTTGCCTCTCAAACAAGAGCTTCGTATTTGTGTTGAATGCAGAATATTATTAATATTAGCATTTGTTTTGAAATGCTATCCAGATCCTCAGTGAATATAAACTGTCATAACTTCTTTGGTGCCAGTGGAGGGAAGTGCTGGCACGTACCGATCTGGCACTTTACTTGTTCTTATTGTATAAACTGATCACAGAAAGTATGAGCTGCTTTCAAGAAACGCAGTTGCTTCAGCTGTTAGACTGGCCGTGCCCACCAAAAACTGTTCCGTAGCTCTGTTTGTAACCTCTGAATGTTGCTTATATGTCACATTCAGAGATGTACTGAGCCATCGTATAAGAAAATTTTTCCACGTGGGGATGGTATCTCCTGTCCTTCCCGCTGCCTGCTCCCTTGCTGCTTTATGACCCGCTTGGTGTGAAGTAGTTTTCGTGGTGTTCCTACAGGAGGTTCTGCCCCGAGGCTGTGACTCATCTGTTCGTGGCTGTTGGCATCTTCAGCTGGCAGCCGGTGAAGCGGGTGAAATGCAGCACTCCTGCAGACAGCCCTCTCCGACAAAGCTGGGGAAAAGAGAGAGTTAATAGGAGGGAGCGGATTCTGTGATGGAAAAAAAAATTAAAACATTAGCTTGCTGCTAGTAATTTATTACACCAGGGCTATGTTTTTCCTGCAGAACCTCATAAATAATATTTCATTTAAGATTTCCAAGGATGGAATGAGAAATTTTAAGGACCAGACTGAAGCAAATTTTTACCATCGCTGTCTTTAATTCACTGCCCTTTGTAAATTAGTAAAAGATGATGGGTTCAGGTACTAATGCATACAGCGTATTGTGCTGGTATATGATTAAAACCTCAGATTTTTTATTACTTAAGCTTTAAACTTCTCTCTCACACCTTGGGACACTCCGAGGGTTCAATTTTCAGTACCGCAGGTAACACTTACGAATGAGAGATGTAAATTAAAGGCGAACGGATTTCTGCTCGTAGAAACCTTTGCAGAGCAAGGCTGGTTTCCATCAGCTGACCGTCCAGCTGCTGGAGCGCACCTGGCACCCGCTGAGGCTCCCGTGCTGTCCCAGCCTGACGGAGGTGGCTCGTGGGCTGGGAGGCAGTGCAGGAGGAGTCGGGAGAGCTGTGACCACTCGCACGAGCTGAGAGTTAGCCTCAAGCTCATCTTCCGTGTTTAATATAAACCACGTCACGTATCATCCTTTAACTGAAGAAAATATTAGTATTAGAAGTCCAGCTCCAGTTGGTAGGAAGCCAAGGTCACCCCATGCAAACCGAAGTTCATCTGGTGGCACGGAGGTGTCCCCTCCACCACGCCAGCTGTGGTGGTGACCCCGAGCCGGGTGCAGGACCGTGAGGCTTTGGGACTGAGGTACCGTGGTGCGTGAGGCATGGAAAGCAAGCGGGTGAGCCTTGTGCTCAGGGAGCTGAGGCTGGGAAGAGTCACGGGGCAGCAGGGCTTTCGTGGAAGCGCTGCTCTCTTGTAGGGGGCCGGTGGCTGTTTAACAACACCTGAAGCTGCGAGGCTGTTCTGCTAGGTTTCATCTGCTGATGCTGGAAGGGAGAGATTTGAGGGAAATAACCCACTTTTCTAAACATCTGCCTCTTGGACGAAAAGTGGAGTTTTTCATGAGAGCCAAAGGCAATACAGTCCTGCGTTCCTATTAAATAATCGTTAGGCCCTTTCGAAAAGCCCAGACAAAACTCTTGTGAGAGTAAAGAAAAGGTGCGGAGTTTGACGGGGTGCAGCTTGGTGTCCCAGGCCTTTGGGCTTGGTGGCCTGGGAAGGACACCAGGGCTCTTGGCCCACCCCCAGCAGGGGCTGGGGTCTCACAGCAGCAGTTGGTGTCCATCACGTGGAGAGACTCTCAGCCCTATTTTTTAGCACAAAGGCAGCCACCAAACAGTACCTGTTGTTTTGAGAGCTTGCCCAGCACGGAGAGACTGGTCTTGTTCATGGAGCTGCTGCTTCCGAGGCAGAGCTGAGGCCCGTTGGGAGTGAGGGAGTTTACAGTGTCCTCCTTTATGTGATTTTTCACTTGCTAGAGAGAGCACCATCATGAACTCAGGCAATTTACCTCCAAAAGAAGGGGATTTGTTTTATTTATTTTTTCTTCTTGAACCTTTTACAATACAAGTGTCCTCATCTCTGTCTCAGTTCTTCAGCGGGTATTTGTACGTACCAGTGGACACCAGCGTCAAGCTACATTATGTTTTAAACACGGTTCCCACAAAAGGACAGCGTTGTCTCAGTTTAAAAACAGGAAAACTGGTTGTTAAGGTGTTCAGATTTCTAAGGGTTTTTTCAGTTTGTTGTAACCGGACCTTGACGGGACATAGCAGTGTGTGCTGTTGGAGCCAAGCTGTCTTATGTGAAGCACAGGGTGTGCTGAGACATTGAAAGCATATGGACCGTATACATTGAGTGTCTCAGTATTAATCTGCTAGCAGCAATGGTCAAGAAGTTAGTGAAGTTTAAGAACAGAAAGGAAATGGAGGCACGAGGAAGCACAGGCGAGAAGTGTCTTCTGTTTCCTTTTATTGTTAAGCACGAATTAATGACTTCTGTTAATGCAAAACCTCTCAACCTAAACTAAATCCATGCGCTTTGCCTGTCTCAATATCGTTCTTCGTTTGAGGCCGTTTCTGTGCGGTAGCGGAGGTGCAGCATTACAGGTGCTGTTGAACTGTCTGCGGTAACATTACCGCGCGCGTCTCTGGAAGCAAGCTGTAGGTTCAGCCACGGCTCCTGCCCCGCGCTTGCACATGTTGCACCGAAACCTGTGCCATATCCGCTGCACCACAGCCACGCTCCGGCAGTTGGAGTAGTTCCAACAGGCGTCTACCTGAGCGGCAGGTCACACCAGGCTGTACAAATAGAAAAGCAGGAACACCACCTTTTAGCTTGACACAAAAGCGGCTCCCCGCAGTTCGGGCTGGGAAGGATTGCATCTGGAACAGGACCCACCGTGAGGATACAGCTGAACATTGTACTGAAGACAAAACTTGAGCCAAGACACTCAGTAGCGCTCTTAAGTTTTTGTTGTCGCAGGTGTTCTTAATTACCACAATTGATCAGGTGCTGACTTTTTTCCCTAACCGTCATCGGGAGCATGGGCTCCCCTTGCCAGCCTGGGAACAGTTATTCTGTCCGTATTCGGGAGGTGACCTGCTGAATCTACAGCAGCACTGATGGCCTCGTCTGCATACCCTGGTGCAGAGTCCGCCCCAATATTTGACTGATCAAATCCCTTTTATAACCCTGTGTGGCCTATTCTGCTAATGCTCTCTAAGCACATGGTGAATAACAGCATGTTTTATACGTCCCACTGGGAAATATTTTTCTGACAGGATAGCAGCTTGGATTCATACTACATGTTTGAAATTTCACATATGTTGGTTAGTCGTGATTAGTGCAAATGATGGGTCGTTGCTCCCAGAATGGATAAAGCATAATTGTTATGACCAGGAGAACTGGAAGAAGGCACTGGCAAAGAAGTAGGCTGTCTTCCCCAGAGGGATCCAGGAAAATTAGGCAAATAAAGTAAAGTGTGTTGGCTGGAGCAAAGCTTAAAAGAATTTTGTGTTTTTTGCTTTCACTCAATGTAATTGCATGTATGTACATGGTTCTCGTTGGGAAAGCTCTGGATAAATCCCCGCTTGGATTCTTTAATTGCCTCTGTGTCAGAGTCTGGCAATAGGTTTTGTGAAACCTGGTGTTGCATCTCATGTAGCATTTTTCATGTGACTATGAGCACATGAGACTAAAATATGCTTTTAATGAGCATTTGAGTGAATATAAAAGTAAACCCAATAGAAGCATAAGCACAGTGAAAATGAATTCATGAATCAGGGGAGGGCGGGGGAAAGTAACTAATATTTGCAGTTCTTGCCGTGATTGTCAGATGTGCATTTTGACGACACGTGAAACGTAGTGGCAACCTGCATCTAAATGCATCAAAATTAGTTGGAGAGTCATGGCAAAGTGCCATGCACTGCTTGATTGCAAAAACACCAATCTGCACGTCTGTTTTGAAGCCTGCTGTGAGGAGAAGGAAAGCGGAGCTGTCAGCTCTGCAGATAGGTAGCTGGCTTTCCTTTCCCAGGTTGTGTCGTACCTGGGCCATTGTCACTGGAGCACATTTTTTTTCTACCTGCCTACCTGATGCTTTGGCATGTGGCAGCGCATACGATTGCTTGCTTGACTCTAAGCAAGCTGGCATTTTAACATCCATTTTCAGCAGCAATTTTTAAGATTTTTGTACTTTATTGTATGTATTTCATTGGTGGTTCTGCTTCCAAAAGGCCATCTGAAATTCCTGGATAAAGCATCCCTGCAGTTGCTGGGATTAGATAGTGTTCTGTAGTCTCAGTGCTGCTCCACATAGTGTTGGTCCTAATAGATAGGATAAAAGCTTGGCAGTGCAGATGGTGACTTTCCGGAGGCAAGTCACACCAGCACTGCTGCCAGAGTTCAGTTAGTTACAGCCCAGGGTCTCTTCTGCCAAACTCCGTTATCCCTCTTGCACTGTTCCTGCTGTCACTGAGGTTTATCTTATCGCTATCTATATGCTGTGAGTTTGTATCCTGAAAACTACTAGTATTTATAGCAGAGCCTCCCACCCAAATCAAAATGAGGATTCCCTTCTGCTGGTTACTTCCAACATCTGATACACAGACCAGGGAGACTTCCCAGGCAGGCTGCGTTGTGGTGGGACAGCGTTCCCGCACCCACCACTGGCCCTTCAGGAAGTTACAGGTGAAGAGAGTCACCAGGTTACCTCCAAAACAAATCAAAACTTAGGTAATTCTGCCCTGGCTAAGGTCATTCTTGTTTGTGGATTTCTCTCAAACTAAGTTTCCACTGCCATTTTCACAGCGAAATTTTACTATGATAGACACAAACAAGGAAAATCTAGAAGTGTGCTTCCTATTTGCCTACATCAAAAATATTCCTGGACAAAAGACAGCCATCACTCCTTCGCGGAGACCTTGTGTTTAAAGAGATGGCTTTCTTCTTGGCAGTGAAATGGCATTTCAGGAGGTAGATGACTTCCACAGAAACCTAGTAAGGATGAGCCTGCAGATCATGGGCAAACGACTTCTGGGATATTGGAAAAGAGGTCCTTCACCTTGCAGACTTAACCAGAACTGGAACAGTTGCTTGGGATATTGCATCTCTGATGTGGTCAAGTGCCTTCCTCTTCCTCCTAGTAACTGGATTGTAGGTGATGTGCTCTTATGATGTTGTAGGTCTGATAAGTCGTCCCCCCCCCCCTTTTTTTTTTTTCTCCAGAGAGTCAGGGAACTGTCAGGAGCAAGGATGAAGGAGATAGAAAACTCCTGCCTTTCTCATAGAATCAGGAACAGTGTAATATACTTCAGGGCTGGAGATGTAGTTAGTTTTAATTGTTAGTGCTTTCCTGGAAGTTCATGGCATCTTGCAGCTATGATAGAGTGAGCCCAGCAACACAAGTTAAAAGGATCAGGAACTTGACTTCAAAAGGTTTACTATCAACTGTGGCCAAGGGGAAACCTCAGAGCTCGCAAAAAGAATTTCTGTTTGGTATTTTCTGTCTTCCTCATGAAGAGACAAGCAGGGCCTTTCAAAGCAAGCTGAATCCTGTTGTAATTTAAATGAAACCTACTCCATGCTTTGTGTTCCAAGACAGGAGCATTGTAACCCTTCCAAATAATCTCCTGTAAAATAAATAGGAAATTTGGAGCTTGGTGCTGGGTACCCACCCCTTATCTGTCTTCAGTCATCCATGTCTACATCAGTGCCAAACAGCAAATAGCATGACAACTGAACTACACTTCCATCCATGCAAGTGCTCCCTGAAACTCTTGGAAGACCATTGGTTTGTAGCAAAGTTAAGGACCCAGGAACACAAGAATCCCATCCTGGATCAGTCCAAGGGATTATCTAGCCCAGGTCCCTGTCTGTAACAGATGGGGAGTCTTAGATGAGCAACAACATTTGAAGCTTCATTTCTTTTCACAAGTAGCCATTATTTTCACATTCAGCCGACTTACTTTTAAAAAAAGTTCTTCAAGTATCCTTCCAAACTATTGCCAACTGCTAAAAAAATTTAAAAAAAAAAAAGGCGGAGTTTTCCATCAATTTGCAAGATGTCTAATTGAATTCAATACTACTATCTACCTGTCCAAATTAAAAGGCCTAACACTTTCCAGTATTGGAGCCTCCAGAAAAGTTCATGCTCCACAACTACAGACATCATACAATGGCTGGAAGGGAGTTTTGACTCCTTTACTGTTACTATTTTAGAAACACTTGGAGAATAGATTTAATGGACATGAAACATCCCAAAACTTGCCTCTTCCCAGAGGCGAAGGGAAGTTGAATGCCCAAGCTGGAAGCCCTGCTGTGATTGTACAAACTGCTGTGGGATGAAGTTACTGCTAACGGGAGCGTATCCTCTCCCAGACGTGCAGTCTCAGCAAGACAGTGATGGGCATATCAAATCATTTATTTAGAAGAGATTGCTTTCTGATGCCAAGTTCTTGTGTCTCAGGCATAAAAGCCTGCTTTCCCCATCAGCACAGAGGGCAGAGAGCTGTGTCTGCACGTGCTGTAAGCAGTGAGGCAGGCAGTCTGGCAGGGCCCAGCAGCAGCGGTGCGGTGATGCAGAATGATGTTCCAGTGGCAGATAGGGGCTCCAGATGACGAAAATCCAAGTAACTCCTTGTGGGCTCCAAACTGGGCAGTGAAGGAACCTGAGTTACTCTACTGCTTGCTTGCTTCAGCTTGTGTTTCATCTTCAGAAGCAGTCCTCAGGGCATACGCAGCTCTCCGTGGGCATCACCGGCTCTTGCTCTGCACCAAAGGCTAGGTCAGCATTGAGTAGCCACTGATGCCCCGAACGTGTCCGTTTCTGGGACTGAGGCAAGATCCTTCTCTGGAGTTTATACCCAATAACTTCCATGGCTTACTCAAGATTCACGCTCGTGGGACAAAGAACCAAACTACTTTCCAGTTCAGCTTTCCTGGTCCTCCAGCTCCTGCAAGTGGTCTGTAAATCAGACAGCCTTGGGCATCCTGAAATAGCATTAATCATATCCAGAGAGCCTTTTGGCCCTTCAGGCCTCCTAGACAGCTCAGTGAGGGACAGCAGAGGTTATATTTTCTGGAGGGTTGACTCATATACTTGCCATGGGCAGGGAATCAACTATTCCATGGACTAAGATCCCCTGCAAGCTGGCCAAGCAGAAGAATTGGCTTTAACTATAAAGGTAGCTGGTAGCCTGCCCTTCACTTGGAGGTAAGAAGGGTTGGAGAGCTGCCACTGTGGGAGTGTACTTCAAAAATAGGACAGAAATGAGGAAAATGTTGAAATGGAGAGAAAATGCCAGCTAAAGAGCCTGTTATAAACACCTCTGAAGGCTCGCTAATGTAAGGCTCAAGTGCTAATACTGAGCAGCAGATCTCATGGCTGGCTAACAAAAGGAGGGAGTCTTGGCAGTCAGGTCTGAATAAAAGGTTATTAAGAAACATACCTTTTAACATTCAATTACATCATATTGTTTCCAAAACAGAGAAATTTATCTCTAGATTTAACAAGTGATTTAATAACATGGACATATCTGTAGTTTTGCTTCTGAGGGAATTGGGAATTGCTTCCTCAAGTCTAATCTCAGGGTTTACTTCTTTTCATGCAGCTTCTGAAATCGCTGCAAGCCTCTGGTTGCTTTGTAATTAGATAGATCTGCTTCTTACAGAAAACTTCCATCGGTAGATCCCAGAGCATCAGCATGTGGTCAGTGTTTTTTGCTGAGTTGTACAAGTGGAAGAACTGAGGCACAGGGCAGGAAGATGAGGACCGGGTGAAATGGTCTTCAGCACCAGCTCCCTAGAAATGGGGTGGACTTGTCAGCTCTCTAGCACAGCTTTGTAATTTCAGTTTCTGAGGCTGTATTTATTCTGCTAGCTTACCCTGGAAGAGAGATTCAGAGAAAGTCAGATTCTTTGATCACTCACATCACTTACGTGTTGACTTTCCCTTAGCTTCCCGGCTGCCAGGTTTGGGGACGGTTGCAGTCCGTGCCGTGGCTGGTACCTGGGGACATCACAGCGCACCAGAAAGCCCAGCTGCTGCACGGTTTAGACCCAGCGACCGCAGCTGTGGGTAGGAAAGGCTTCAGGCGGGGAAACTCAGATGCAGGGAGGGTCTTGCCCCCAGCTGAGCACTGACCCTACCAGCAGCACGGGTGCAGGTAGCTTGAGCCATCTGCCTCTAGCATCTTTAGCTTGGTACTGCTGCGTTCAGGTTTGGTGGAGTCTGAACGGAAAAGGATTCCAGCACTGGTTGGGGTTATTGCCATCAGAACTGCCTTCTAGAACCAAGTGTCTTCTAAATCCTTTTTTTAAAGGTCATCACAACTTTTCTGCCTTTTTTTTATATATAGTTGCTTGTAAGCCTTGTTTTTTTCTCAGTTTTTAGTCATTTTCGTAACTTTAACCTTCCACCTGCCTGGTTTACTTCAAGGCACGCTTAAAATGTCCCAGACATAATTACTTTACCAGTATGTCCCTCGTGTAAGTAGCAGTTAGCAGCGGTAAGACACCCAGAGACCAGGTTTTAATCAGCCTTGACTGAAGACTAAAAATGATTCACTCCTGTCAGCACTGGGCAACACAACAAACAGCTCTCTAGCAAATCACTTAAGCAGAAATATGTTGGCATGTTTCTATAGCAACTAAGGAAAAATATTTCACACAAAAGTCCATCTGCTGCAACATAGAGAGAGATCTGGCCAAGGATCGCATTATAAATTAATCTTAATTTGCGAATTTTATTTTTGCAAACCTCACACAGCCGCTTGTGCATAAAGGCAGAACATAAGTGAGAGAGAAGACAATTGATTTTGGATACAGGCTGTCAGTTAATCAACAAACTGGTCATTAATTTGGGAAACAGCGATTGTCTGGGGATGAAAAATCACAGTGCATTTGAGAGGTATTCGTCTTCCTTGCTGTTTACCAATCAGACTGCATCACACCATCTTGTATGCAGTGTATTTGGAAACACACTTTATTTTTTCAAAGCAGGCTAGTAGCAGGCATCCAATATTTTTTTTAAACCATTTTGGTTTGATTTACTTGTAAAGACTTACTCAAATTTATTCAACCATATAAAATGCTTTGTAGAAGCCATCAAAGTGAGGAGAGGGGGAAAAACCAATGCGATAATTTGGACTGCGATGCATTTTATTTTATGTGATGTCAACACTTCAAAGCCTATTGGAGCAGTACTCGGGAGATCTGAAACATTTTACGGGGTGCTTGGTGTCTGTGCTACAAACCATCTCCAACTCTAGATTCTCTTGCACAATGTTCACATGCTGCCTGCCAGTGTTTCTTTCTTTCTTTCTCTCTCACTAGCTGCTTTCTGTGTCTCCTCTGGCAGTTTTACGTAGCCCCCAAAACAAAATTCAAAAAACAAGTCAAAAAAACAACACGAACTTTCTCTCAGCTTGGAAACATGCAGGCAAATGTCCTCGAACGTGTGGCAGGTCTCCAGGGGTTACGTCCAGGGGAACGTGAGTCAAGCCTAGCCAGGTTCTGTCACCTGGAGCTTTGTGTGAAATGCTAGACCTTAAAATATTTCAGGAAGAGGTGAGATTTTTGTCTTATGTCATACACCCTTACTCACATGCAGTGATACTTAAAAGCATATTGACACACATGGCTGGCAAGTGCTGTGACGGTAGAAACACAGTTTCCAGCACAGTGACCATACTGTTTGCTTCCTATTGCCATTTTCCCTGCCCACTAGCATCCTTGACGAGGAGGAGTGACAGCCTGTTTTATTTCAGATAGGTGCACGATCTGAGTGGTGGCATGTTAAGTAAACAAGTAAACACGGGAACAGAGCTGCTTCTGAAGAGGAGAGGGAACCTGAGAGGATGAAATGAGAGAAGTGGAGCACTTCAGAAGTCTTAGAAAGGCTGCTTTTTCTCCATTTCTTTTCTTCTGTGCCTCCACTCCCCCCTCCCCTTCACCTGTACGTATTCTTACTAAATGCCATTGTCTCAATAGAGCAGGATTGGAGTGGGGGAAAACTTCTCTGGATAAGTTTAAAATACATTTTGATTTTAAGCAGTAAACAACTATTTAGTTTTGAACAAAAAAGAATTACAGGAACAATAGATGTTTTGTTCCTTAATAAACAGAAAACAAGACTCACGTCTCATCCTCAATCTGTTTTGACATAAACTGATCAGTTGGAAAACAAGAAAACAACTGTGTTCAACCCAGAACTGAAAAGTTAGCTCAAATGCTAACTTTTTCATTGTTTATGAAAACAAGTTGTTTTCTCTGGGATTTTGTGTTGCACAGTGGTTGTTATTAGTGCTCATTAAGTTGTCGGGGGAGAAGAAGGAAAATTGGGCTCTTTTGCCAAGAAAATTGCACCTCTGTCCCCCTGTGGTTGCTATCTCCTGTTCTGCTGTCAGAATGTGGTAAGATATTTGAGCTCTACCTGATCCATTGACTTTATCTGGAATTTTTATCCAGGAACCTCGGACCTGTTAAGCTTTAACATTGAAGTAAAAAAAAAAAAAAAAATTGCAGCTGCAGAGTGAGAAGCATGAAAGAGTCTGCTAAGCACATTTGCTTACAAAAATGCTGCAGTCTACTTTACTGTGGGGCCATCAGAATAATTAGGGATGAGTGGGTCAGGAAATTTGGCTCACCAGGCTGGGCCCAGGGCTGGCCAGTTTTGAGCTCTAGGAGGAAAATGTCTTTCAAATGCAAACACATTACAGCATTTCATATGGATGAAGTTCCAGGGTTCCAGGCATTATTTAAAAGTCTTTGTAAATTGGTCTGTGGACCATGAATGAAAGTATTTGAATTTAGTTTGACACTGTAATAGCTAGCATGAAACTCAGTTAAACCCATGGCATTACCCAGCCACATACAGTAGTTTAAAAGCCCTGAAGCACTTGGTGCATCCAGGTTAGCATTCCTAAGTGAATAACCGTTCTGCAGAATTCATACTGGGAAGGAAATGAAGACACTAGTTTAGGTTTAAAAGAATCTTCCATCTCCTTTAATTCAGTTTAAGCTTGAAAAATCTGAACCGACCTTACAGTCATTTTTTGAAAAGTTTTTTTAAATTCCTCCATCAAGGACTGTAAAAGCTGTTTTAGCCAAGCTTTATTCAATAATTAGTACGATGCTCTGATCCAAAACCCTTTCTATGTTATTATTATTACTACTATTACTATTATTACTCTATTTAAATGTATATTGGGCTTGATTATTACTGGGAAATTTTTGCTGGACACAGTGATCACACTGTAAGCCTTAAATACAGGTTCTTCTTGGCTGAATTGCATTGAGCTCACAGGGCGAGCTCCTCGGCGGTGTATTTTGGTGTATGTCTGCTGGGACCAACAGACGATATTCTTAGCCGAAATAGGAAAGTGGAACTACACTGGGGTTGTACTGTTTTGTAGACCCTAATGATTTGTTCCTCTGCCTGTACTAGCTTGTGTCTTAGATAGTCCGCAGTGATTACAGTTTTGCTGTGGAATTTTTTGGGAAGTAAAATTCAGTCTTCTCTGAAATCCACTCTAGGTCTGTCCTCATGAAGTGTTATGAGCAGCTTCTCTCCAAGTTATTGTTTAGGTAGTGATTACAATTTGCTCTTCAGGGCTTTGGTTTGGTGATGGAAATACTCAAATCGCCTACTTCTGATTTCACCTTCTGTGTATTTTGCTTAAAATATCCTGCAGGTGATTTTCGTTGCACTGTTCTTGCGGGTTGCAAGTAGGTTTGATGCAGTCTTACAGTGTTCTGACCAAGCTTTCGGTGTCAGTTGGTAAGGTACCATCCTAGAGAACCCTTTTTCAGTATTGTTCATGAAATCAAGTCTAGAAATCCCAGGAAAGACTGTACCCCACCAGAAGGAGGAAGTGCCAGAAATCTCGGGGATCTCACACCCCTGAGGCTGTAGGCTAATTTCTGGAGTAAAAAACATCAGATAAGCTTCGATCTTCTGCAGTTCACCCATCACTAGCTCAAGTATCCAGTGCGCAATGTATTGTAATGATGTGTCAAGTTTTCCAGAGGTATAAAGTTTAAGCCAGATTTTCTTCCAGTGTAAAGTAACATTACAAGATTGCTTCAGGTGAATAGGCCATTTTACAGTGAGATATTCTGTGAGCTCAGTAAACTTTTAAAAACTGTTTTCTGAAAACTAGCAGTTTAAAAAGAAAATAGGAGTCCTGGAGCAGAGGCAGTATAATCTGACACACTTTATTGCAGCAGCTGCTTGCTTTGTTTATAGCTGTATGTGACAATTTTTTTGTACTTTGCTTTGCCATTCTGGTCTTACATCCTCACCACTTGGCTCCAACTGGACAGATCTGTCAGCTGAGGCTCGGACACCAGCGCTGTCTGCTGACCTTCCTGTGGCTGGCATCTAAGGGCTAATACAGTCCTGCCCTGTGCCTCCCCTCCAGCAAGTGCCCATTCTCTCCCCTCAGAAGGTGTTGGTGGCACTTAGCGATGGCTCGATGGCTGCTGTGCCTCAGCCATCAAATCAGATGCCTGGCAGGCTAATGGCTACTGCCTGCGCGTGGCTGGGTTGTCTGAAGTCGCCTAGGAAGAAGCCTAGCTGTGCACATCGTAACTTCTCCCAAGCTTTAAGTGAAGAACATGTTCTTCTGCCCACTGTGCATCACACCAAAGGTTCTTTCTCCAAAACTGGCTGGTAGGAAGGCCTAGCCCTTCCAGGAGTGTTGGGACAGGGTGAGCACACACATGGCTTCCTCCTGATGCTCTTCCAACTGCCAACTGCCCTCACTCCCAGGACCGCACATGGTTTCTTCGTATGCACCAACCATCCGTTGCTTTCTCTTCCATAAATAAGCCCAGTCTCTCCTTGACCTCATGTAAACTTTTAACTCTCTCCTGTTCTGAAGGGCTCTGAGAGAGGAGTGAGACACTCAGCTCCCCACTGATTCCTGTTATCTCACAGCAGCCGCACGTAGGTTTTGGCAAGTGAGGCGCTGATGTTGTGGGACATGCTGTAGAGATCTCAAGGCTGATGAATGACTAAGGAGCATGAAGCAGTTGGCATGAAAAGAGGTTCAAGAAGAATTTTGTTGTGGAATCTGTCTAGGAAGTAACTCGAGTCCCATGGAGAATAAAAAGTTGCTTCAAACAGGGCTTGACTAGCGTCAGCTATGGGAAGCAAGTTCTGCAAGGCTTGGTAACTCCTACCGTGAGCCTGTGGCATTTAGCCTACTGAACAGGAGAGAAGGTGGCACTTCAGCACTTTCCAGACGATTCAGAGTTGGCATCACTAGCTTGTCCAGCTGATGCAAAGTCTACATTTTGATGCTTGCCTGTCTCACAGGTGTCACCAGGTGCTTTTCTAGTCTCATGTGACTCCTGAAGACCAAGGCATTGAGTTGCTGGTTTCACCATCCAGCTCAGAGCGAGTCAGTGACAGCAGGGCACATTGCTCAGGATTTCTGACTTGAGGTCTTCTTCCCATTTTCTCAAAACATTTCCTTCATTCAGGCTTGGTGTCAGCGACTGGAAAACTGCTAGTTGATCACAGTTCCGATTCCTTTGCCTTTGAGTTACTATTTGCTAAAGTATTATTGCTGTTCACAGCTCTTCGTCTTCCATCACAGAGGTTTTTAAAAACTGTGGGTTGCGGTCGGCATACTTCACATCTCCTGTTAGCGTTTTCTCCACCTGTGGTCATACATCTTCTCTGCAGCGGTCAAAGAGCTGGGTGGGAAGCTCAAATGGGAAATTGCTCAAAAGGCTTTCCTGCCCCAAGGAACTTTGTCAAAGCACGTCTTAATTTGGAAGACAAATCGTGACATGGGATTAATACTTGTATATATGACATGTTTGTGAATTCAGCCTCTTGTTAGTCATGATTTTGGCTTGTCTGATATAATTTTTATTGGGTGGATATTAGAGCTGCTGTTGAAGGATAGTTCTGGTTCTTTGGTTTAACTGTTGGGAGCAGCCATAGGACAGAAATGCAATTGCAGCCAGAATGCCTTTGTCTAACTACTTGTAGCTTTCCCAAATTATATCAGGATTAACATTTTCCATGGTCAGTCTATGATAAATTCAACACCAAAACAAACAAAAAAAAACAGATAATCTGGCTGTATCTTTCATTTTGGAGAGGTCTGAGCTAAATCCTCCTGTGGCACAAATTTACGTTGTTCCTTTTAAGTGGAAAAACAGCAGGGACGGGTGTACATAAGAAGCTGAAAGCTCCAATAACCTGTTTGAGGGGTTCCCATTGGAAGGACAGCATTTGCGCGGTTCAGGAATTCCACAGCTGACTGTTCAAACCTGTTGGGTGTTGTACCTCTTGGTGGAAACTAGGAAGCAAGGATGAAAAAGAATTTTTTCACTACCTCTGAATTATGAGCCCTCAAAAAATTTTCTGGCATGTTTATCAGTTTATTTTCCTTTAGTTTCATTGCTTCATAAGCGTCTAAGAATGCTGGAGATGGAGAGACAGAGTGGATTTGGTAGTTGGTTTATCACATCGTTGTAAATTGGCTTTGAGTGCTGCGAGACACTTGCATGTAATCCTCACACAGAGGATTGGACTGGAAAGGCTGGAAAAATTTCCAAATATTTTTGTAAATCTAACACATCTTTGCTAATTTGTGTGCCCCGAGCGTGTCGTGACATAGAAGCACTCCAGCTATTTCTGTCTGCCGTTATTATTTTGTGCTTCATGAACCCTTATTAATTAGGATATTAATTTCCGTATGTAGTTTTGGAACAATGCCATGCTGTGAGGGAGATTCTTCTCACGTGCTGTTATTCTGGTTTTGTTCACTTACCCACATTTTGATGCTATTTATTACAGTAAATGTCAGGTAGGGTTTGGGAATTGACAGTTTTGGTGGAGGGAACAGGGTCTTTGGGAGGTTTTACTTAGTGTCAGGTTATTTCTTGAAATGCTCCAGACACAGATTTATCATTTCTGTTTTCTGTGTAGTGAATCATTTGTGAACAGATTTTCATTTTTACTGCTGTAGTGACATTTATCAAGAGAGTGTATGCAAAAGCACTTCATGCTAGCAGTTGTTCATTAAGGATGCACTCTGACATTCGTTATTTGTTATCTATTGCATGCGACTGATTTCTTAAACAATGCAGGTTTCATTCCTGCTACTCAACTAGAGAAATGAGCTCCTTCAATCCTAGAATGAGAAGAGGGGAATCAAAATATAACCACCTTGTTTATGCAGAGAAAATAACTAAATTCGTAACAAAAATTTCCCTTGATAGGTGCACTTAGCAGCATCTGCAGCCTTTCCCCAAAAATGTATGTGAACAATTTTTTCTTAAGGATGCAGAAAATCACTGCTTTTGTGTGTCTGCACGCTGCTGGCTGCTGATTAAAGGCACCAATAAAAGCAAAACTATGTTCTCTATGTCAGATTTACATTCAGAAGTGAACTGCCATCCAAAGACCAGGGATGCTGTAAGATGTGTTAAACAATTTCGGGATCTAAGGTTGTCCCCCATACATTACCGTCTCACAAAGACCACTCTAATTGCTCGGGTATCGAGTGCAGCATCCTTTGCAGTCGGTGGGAGCATCACGGTGGAGCTCGGTGATCACTGAGCAGCTGCAAGCAGCACTTCAGGAGAGTATAAAACTTGTTGAATTTTAATCTCGGCTTGGCATGTTGGAATGGGAGTTAGGTGCCTCTTTGACTTTTAAATGATCTGAAGAGGAATGTACTTGATACAGGTGGTAAGCATTATTCTTGGAGCCCTCAGATATTCCGGGCACACATGTATTTTCATTCCTCATAAATGTATCCCTGGTGAGAGGGGTGGGGACATCAATTAAGAGGAAAGCCATTTTCCACAGTAGCAAAGGATCTGAAACGAGCGTTCTGCAGATTAAGCAGAACAATCTCCAGAGGTTTTGCCAAACAAATTTTTCAGATTTCTTCCGGATTCTAGTCATGGCCTGTGATCTGAAACATTTGCCAAGAATTCAGCAGAAAAAGGAAAAATACCCCAACCCTGAAGTTTTGAACGGGGAGGTGGTTTGTGGGTTTCATGGGATTGCATCAGAAGTCTGATCTTCCCGGCAGAAGATATTCTCTTTGCAAACAATGAATCCCCTGAAACCACAAGTGCCATGAAGTCAAGCAGCGTGTGGTTTGGATATGAGCAGGCCAATTTGTCAACTTTGTTTCATTCAAAGAGAATGAAATAATGAGTGGAAAAACATTGAGATAAAAAAAACCTCAGGATACTCGTTATAGATTGATCCTCCCAAAGCAGAATCTAACCTTGTTTTTACTTAATGAAACTCTCCTGTATTTGTACTTAGACGGCGCTGCTAGGTGATTTGAATAATACATATTTATAATGTATGCTTAGTTTTTGACTGGCACGGGGAGTGTTATTCTAGTTAATACAGGATTTTGTGGGAATTGTGATTGTGTTTTAGAATCCAGTCTAAATATTGTGACGAATTTTTAGCAGGTAGTTTTAATGGACAAATAACCGTCGGCGAGGCGGAACTGCCATTGTGCTTCTTGGAGCGACTGCTGGCACTCGGCTGCTAACGTTTCCATCCCAGAGACAGGGCTGAGGAGCTCGAGGCATCTGTCCCGCTATTACTGTGTCATTCTAATTGGTCACACTATATAAAATTGTTCTTTGAGGCAAAGTTTTGTGTCTCTTCTTCCTGTTGCTAAACATGCGCAACACCCTCCCTTTCTCAGCAGAAGCATTAAAAGTGTTCAGAAAAGTGTTTACCAGCTTCACTTATTTAATTTTGGCTTCTTTGTCTTTCAAGAGATAAAAGATGGGAGGTTTTTTAAAATTCCAGTCTACAGAAAAGAGCTTTGCCCCACCTAGACAGTGTTTTCTGGAGAACTGGTGGGTGAAATCTTGGCTTCATGAAGTTACAGAGATAATAAGAATATTTAGATTTACCATAAGGATTTTGTGAAAGGTGCACTCCATAGGAAAAGCAGAATTTCTCAGAGGTTTTATAAAGAATGGACCAGGAAAATAGCCTTTTATTCTAAAAAAAAACAGCAATGCAAGTCAGATTATTCTGCAGGTGCAATGATGATGATTTCAGTCTGAAAGTTTATTTTGCTCCTTGAAACTGAAATCCTGAAAATCCTTCTTTCTGAAAAGTCAAATTTTTCGTAACTAAGCAAAGCCATTGCGAAGGTGAGCTTCACCCTGCAGCTTCTGCTCCCCACTGCTTTAACTCAGGTGATTACTCTTTCTTGTATTTTAGTCTTTGCTAGTGGCTGCCAGTTTGATTTCAAAATGTTTTAGTTTTGGTGTAAGCAGCAGGCAGTCTCCACCCACATCTTCATTATTATCTGTAAGAAATTCCACAAAACTTGTAGCGACAGCTTTCAAAATCTGTAGAGAGCTTAATTAGCATCAAAGGAGAAAAGTGGAACAGATTTTAAGCACTGATCTTTTTGTTAAGGGTTTGCTCACACTGACTCTCTTCTTGGTGCACCCTGGATCGCGTTCATCAGTGTGGGCTCTGGCCAAGCACGTGTCCTAGGACTGCCAGGTTACTGGTAGAAACATCACCTTTGGAACACATAGCCGTTGCTAAAGCCGTTGGTTTCAGTTCCGGGTTTGTTAGAAACAGATCAAAATAGAAACCTCATCTCTAATAAGCCTGTACGTCAAAGAAACTAGGGGTAAAGTCCCTGGATCTTAATTTTCCTTGGAAAGAACCAAACTGAGATGACAACTTCTGCGTGAAGATACGTCCTCTACAAACCATTCTCCTTCACTGCTCTAAAATAGCAACAGCATGGAAAATAGGGTTGATGACAAGAGAACAGTGAGTATCACTGGCTAATACAAAATTGCACCCAGAATCTTTTTCCTCTTTAACAAAATAACTAAAGAAAACAAATACGTAATCTATTAAGTAGCAGGCTCGATGGTGACTTTCATGCCAGCATTGGCTTGTTCCCACTGGATTATTCCAAAAGTCTGAGGCCCCTGTGTTTTGAATTCGGTACAAACTCCCACGCAGGTTGGCTTTTCGACTGACTGACTGAAGATCAAACCTGGGAAGTTAAGAGCTAAAAAGACAGGCTCTCCAGCAATGGGCAGTAATAAACCTTTGTGCTCTAGGTGTTGGACATGAAGCAAGGACGTGGAACTGTTGGTTCGTGGGTCTTGGAAACCCTCGAGAGAATTCGTGCTAGCTATAAAAATTAACTATTGCCAATCCATTTGAGCTCTTGTGAAAATCAAATAAAAGAAGCAGAAGTGGATGTAGCCCAACTTCTCTATACATAATGTTTGTGTTTAGTTCCAACTTAAACAATATCCCACCCAGTTTCTGAGCAGCACGGAGAACATGGGGATGACTCAGTGGAGGGTAACCAGAGGTCATCAGACATTGGTTCAGTAGCAGAGTGGAGATCAAGACAAGCAAAATGTGGAAAGTACAGTGGTTTATACACAAATGTATGTGTAGGCCAAAGTTAGAGGACAAAAGTGGGAAGTTGCTTTATCTTTGGGTTACCCCACTAAGTGTTTGCTGAAAGTATAGTTGCAGACAGCAGAATGACAATGGAGAACAGAATTTCCTCAATGTGTGTTGTGTTTTAGTGTCCTGTTTTTCCTATCTAGTGAGGCTGTTGACAGAAATGGGCATTTGCTGTCTTCCTTTTTCCTTTCAGATGCAGTAAAACCCCCAAATCAAAATGCTGCTCTCATTTGTGCAGTACCAGAACCTTTAGCTGAGCTGGTATGGTCAAAGAGTCTGGACTGAAACACTAGGAAATAGGCAGCCTTAGGTATGGGGAGAATAACAAACAAACAAGCAGCAGTTCTGTGTCGGGAACACGAAGTTAGAAAAACTGTGTGTCGTTATCAACGGGACAATTTGGCCTGTAGCAGCTGAGACAATAACGAATAGAAAACCGTCAGCGCTACTAGTCATCTCGGAGAGGAGTCGCACCGCAGTCAACACCACCCATTTGGCTGATGTGCAAAAAAGGTATGTGTTTTCCGAATGTGGAAAATTTGTTTGGGAAACACTGATCCTAATAAAAGGGCAAAATATGACTAGGGTACTGAAATCTTAGGTTGCCTACCACATCAGGTTTCTTTTTAGGGAATGCGTGCGTCCTCCCTGCCTAACTTTTTCTGTGCCGTGATTCATGGAGGCTGAACTTCTGCCTTAAATCCTTCTCTCTGTACATATTTCCAATCCCTTTTTTTAATCGTACTCCTTCCTTCCGCCACCTGTTCCAGAACCAGGCTCTATCCCAGCATAGCCAGAGGCATCCGGTTGACTAAAATTATGGTTATGAGCAAGCTCAAGTGGAACAGACAGGATCCATTCTTTTTCCACAGGGTGTAAGTCATGTCTGGTACGGAATGAAACTCTGAGCTAGAGTTTGTGCAGAAGATAAAAGGGATGGGCCCAGCCCAGTTAAACTTGAGATGGCTCAAGAAGTGTCTGAGCCACATCCCCGTAATTCATGCGGTATGATAAGTCAGCACAGTGCATAATATCCCTCACTCAGGCACCTGCAAGTGCTTTGTTTTGGGTCCAGTAATCCCAAACGCTGCTCTCAGATAGCTGGGTTTCATCCCTTTCCTTTTTCTCAAAGAGAAATTTGGATTGGCTCACTCTTTAATTTAAACCATTTGCCCGTTACAACAGCTTTTACAAGCAAAAATCTCCAGTTTCACAAGACCTTTTAAATCATGCTTACCTGGTAGAAGCACTTGTGCAGCAGGCACGTGGTGCTTCACTGTCCGTAGCGCATCTGTGGGTCAGCTGATGGTCTCGGGTCCTCCACTGTCAAGCGTCTCGTTTGTACTCGTCTCACACGTGCTCTTCTGAATTTTTTGTGCTCGTAATTTCTTTTCAAAAGCTGTGTAGAGATGCCCAAGACAAGAGAGATCTTAACTAAAAACAAATTATAGCTACAAATGAGATTGTGGACTTAAAGAAGTCTCAGTGTTGGCATACAGCTTGCAGATGTTGGGCATACAGAGCTTGGATGGGTGAAAGGTGGAAGAGTTACTGGCTTCGTTTCTTTTCCTTTTTCCAGCTGTTTGTGAAGTGCTGATTCAGGACATGACCTTGACTGTCATTTTTCTTTATTTCCTTTTGTTCCTTATCTCTTCTATCCTTGTGATTCCCGCAGTCATGAAAGGTTTGTTTTCTGTGTTGTAGTGAGACTCAAGACTTCCAAACTTGTACATATTGTTACAGGGAAGGACTTATAATCCAAATAGGCGAGACAATTCTCTTTATTCCATCTACATAACGCTTAGGCACCAGGGGAGCACAATTTGTTGAAAGGCGGCTGCAGCAGAGCCAGAAACAAAACCCAGGTGTTGTGCCTTCCACGCCAGTTCTGCACTCACACCCTTCCCTCCCAGAGCATGTTTTGTTTGTATCCATTTCCAGTTTTCAATGCAGAAAGATAAAAAGGCTGGGATTCACCTCCCCTAACTGTAGAAATCAGAAAGCTAAGAAACTGGTCTGAACTAGTTGCTTGGCTTCACTCCGGATTGGCTTCTCCAGGAGGTGATTCAACCTATCTTAGGGTACGTGGGTTAAATCAGCTTCTGCAGGGGACTTGCTGAGCTCCATGACTACCAGCAGACCGGATAGGACGAGTCAAAACTGCACCTCTGTCTACTAGATTGCTAGGCTGTTGATGAAACCTTCACAGACAAAAAAGGCAAGAGGAAGTTTTCTGTTCCCATGAGATCTCCTGAGCTCGGCTTGTTTGGCAGTTGTTATCTAGAGGGCTTCCCCTGTGCAAGCTGAACTGGTGGTCTCTCCTCAGTTCCCAGGAACCATCCAAGACTTTGCAGTGATTGCCATTTCATCAGAAATAATGTTTCCTCTAATACTTCACCCTCGCCTGTTTTCCAAGTGAAGGGAGCTTTAAATGAAACCAAATACGTGTACCTTAGTGACACCCAAAGCTCCAAAACTTGTAGCCCAGCGCTTTTCACATACATTCAAATTTAGCTGGGTGGGTTTTTAATGTGTGAGAAGAGAGCAAAAATAATCAGGGACTTAGCCTACATCCATTGCTATTTTATAGTAGAGTGATGGTTGCTACTAAATTTTTTTCTTCCAGTTTCTGTAATTGTTGAACCAGGGAGTGTGTTTAGTATGAAATAGGAAAGGGCAGACGTTTCAACCACAGAATGTTTCTGCCACAGAACACACTCTGATGCAGAACAGAAAAAGTAAAGGAATTCACCCTCCCTTCCCAAAAATGCGTGCACTGTAAGATGACTTTGCATTGCACAGCTGGCACGTCAGCAGCAAATCATATCATTTCAGTGTGAGGCGTTAATACGGGGTTGTATACTAGGAAGAGCTTGAGTTACGTGTGTGCTTTCTCATACTTTTCTGTCTGCGCCTGCTATCTGCTGCTCCTGAAACAAGAGTGCGGGCTGGGTTGACCTTCAGTCTTGAACCAGAATGGCTCTTCTCATTTTCTATCATTTATCATCCAGCCTCTTCATTTTTTCTTAACAGCTAATGAGAGAAAAAATGACACGTGCTGTTTCAACCCTTGACAACCATTCAAGGAGTCTCTTATTTTAAGCTCTGAGTGTAATGTTTGTAATGCAGCTTCACCAGTCTGGTGTCACGGGTGGATGCCACTATTTACAATTTATTTCCCTTAGCAGTATTTCAAGCCAGTTCCTCAGTGACTGGCTTTGTTAGAGCAAGACTCCTTAGGAGCACAACATTTGAGAGTTCAGAGGTGTCAGTTGGTGTCTTTCTCCCCTAAAAATTGTTCGCTGCTTTCTGGGAGTCGTATATTTCTGTTTTTCCCTGCTAGCTAGTATACATTTCAGGTTGGCCATATAATTAAATTTTTGAGTGGTCTGAAAGAGCTTTTGACAACTTGTGGAAGTTGTTAGAAAGGGTACAGCATTTCAAATCCAGGCCTTCATATAATTCACATCGGACTTAAGTGCGTTGATGCTCTAGTTTCTAGAGTTGACGTATCATAAGATAAGGTACCTGGAAATACTATCAAGAGTAAAAAATCCCTCATGCAAATTATTGCTATACATACAGTACAGGAGTCTTCTGTCAAGCAGTGATGCATTCTCATGTGAAATGCTTTCTTTTTCTTGGGTCTTCACATCTTCGTTGGTAATAAAGCAAAGCATAGAGCAACAGAATTGTTCAGCAAAATTTACTTGCTAAGTGGTGTGCATTTGAACAATTTGTCACAAACATGCAGTCAGGTCTTTGCTTCTCTTAAGGTTATACACCCTGTGAGGAGAGATTGTAAAGGCTAAGGAAAAAAAAAAACAAAAAACCACAATCTCTCTAAAATCCAAGGCATAATTCCCCTGAAACCAGGATTTTATACTTTGCGTATTGAGACTGGAAAATGATATAATTGCAGTATTTAAGATTCTAATAAAGATGATCCAGCTCTTTTTTTTCTTCCACTCTAAAAAATGAACTAGAAGAGGAGCAGCAAAGGATGCATTCTAGGTATATTTTAAAGAATTCTGCTAGGCAGCTTTATCAGGGTTGGATTAAGCATCAAAGCTGGAAAGGACAATGCATCTGTTCATGTTGAGAACTTTTGTGGCCCCTTCTAGTTCAGTTTCTTCTGCAGTGTGAATTTACAATCCATACTGAGATCCCCTGGTCAGGAATGATTGCGTTTCCAAAACACCTGTCCAGCTTGAGCAGGAGGTAAGAAAAAAAGATGTGTAGTTTGTGCATTATTGCAAGCAGCCTTCCTACAGCAAAGATCCAGAAGTACCTTTTTGTGTTGTTGAAACAGCTACTGAATAAATCAGTTGAGGAGTTGCAGGATTTACCCTGCTGTTAGCTCAAATATTGTAACCGTGTTCCACAGTCAGATGAAGATTTAGAAAAAAGGTAAAGACCAAGGATTTTGAAAACTAATTCACTAGAATTCACATTCACATGACTTTCATGACCATTTGTTGGAGAGTGAGGTTTGTGTCATGAGTACTTTGGAGCACAGTCTGGATGCAGTTAAATTTTTGGTGACAGAAGAAGAACCGTGTACACTGGCAACAGTTATTTTGCATGTTTTCATCTGTTTAACTCAATAACAATAATCAGTCAAGAGCTTGTATGTGACCTAATTATCTATGAATATATTCTGGAGGTGCTTGTGCACCTCTTAAGGAGATTCAGTTCCCAGTCAGCAACAGTACTTTCTTTCATAAAGATATATCTATCTCCTGTCAGCTAACAATTGCAGTGCATCAGTTAACAGTTGCAATAAGGAAATCAGTTGACAATTGCTAAATATTTTCTGTCTTCTCTTCCCCCAGAACATCCTGCTTCACTTTCATGTCCAAAGCTTCTGAGATGCTTTGCCAACTCTGAGCTCAGTAATAAAATAAAAAAGTTATTTGATCCACTTGACATTCACAGATAAGTATTTTTTTCCCATTATTTTCCAATTAGAAGATGACATTTTTTAAATTTCTGTATTAGGGAATACGACTGGTGGTGCTCCGTTCAAAGTATTCCTGCTTGGAGTACAAAAACAATGGTCATGTATGAAAGCTGTGGACTGAGAGAGCTGCAAACTGAAAATGAAGCAAACTATTTTGTCCAGCTAGCAATGCCAGCTGATTTGGATTAAAAACAAGAAAGACCCCTTCCTTACAGAGTTAGGAGTTCAATGTTACGTTCAATAGAAGCTGTGGATGCTGAGCGTCATTCAAGTTGTTGCCTGAAGGTCAGACAATGGAGTTTTTTTGGAAAGTGGCTAAAATTTGGGGCCTTGAACTGAGCTGATGTCATTAAGCACTTTCATAATCTTCCCTGCACGTAGCCATGCGGGTCACTAATCAGAGACTGAAATCTTTGCTGCCAAATTTCAGCCCAGGAAAGGTTGTTGGAGACTGAATTGCATTGTGATCCTTGGGAAAAGAGGGCATATCTTTGTAATTTTGTATTATTGACATTTCTAGAAATTTTGTAAGAAGAATGCAGATAACAGGCATGTACAGCTTATGTCAGTGAGCATCCCTAAATATTTCTGAGTAAGTGATGGAAGAAGATGCTTCAAGCCAGAGATGCTGCTAGACACCATTAAGTATGATTTTCTTTTACTCTCAGTTGAAGCTCTGATTATTTCCTTTTCCCAAACAAAAGCTCAGCGTAAAGAAAGCTGGCATTTATATGAATACATTCATACAACAGCTATTGTATTTCATTCTTGCCATAGTTTTTTGTGTGTAAATAGTGATAAAACAATGAAATACATTGGAAAAAAGCAGTTCATCATTAGACAGGAGGCAGGCAGTACTAAAAAAAAGTTTCCCTGGTGTAGGTAGTATTTCTTACTTAAAAGCAAGTTTTATTTGGCTTGTGTGCAGAGCTCTGTCTTCATAAACTTTTAATCTCAGAGCTGTCAAACCTCCTTTGACCTGGAGTTTTACAGTAAATAGAAAAAAAAATGACAAAGATGTTCTTCTGTAGAAAAGCGAGCTGAGGGAACGTAGTCCAAGGTGAAAATCTTGTGATGTCATTTTAGTAACAGTAATAGAAATTGATTCATGGGAGACTTTTCTGGACCATCCTTGAATCTCTAAGGCTTGAAGCGATGAATCATAAGACTTGAGAAAATAATGAAGTATTGTAAATCCAGGATCTTCTAGGAGAGTCCTGAGTGGTCTCTGCAGTGCGGGGTGAAAGGAGACGACAAGCAAAATGGAGCTGTATTGGAGGCACAGCAGCGTGAAGCTTGTCACACGGGCAAGCCGTTTGCGTCGTGTTCAGCACAGAGCCGTTCCATAGGCGAATCAGTTCATTACGATGTTTTTTTTTTTCTTTCTTCTCATACTTTGCACGTGAATGTGATGTAAGGAGGTGGTGAAACAGATCGGGCTTGGTCTTCCAACCTTCTCCTGCAGCTGGATTGCCCAGACCCTATTCCTCTGTCTACATGGGCTTGCTCTGCTGCTCCTAAACTCATTTTTGGTTCTCAGGCACCCCAGGTTTCCATCCCTGCCACACATCTTCGTGTTCATTAGCATTCATTACAAATCAGGTGATTTTTGTAGTGTTAACAGCAACTTTGCATGTTCACCATGTGCATAGCTGTATTAAGCCCTGCTGACACTGTCATCCTTGCAGAAAAGCATAGAGAGCTCACTGGTCTTTTTGCTCCTGTCTGCAAGCCCCGTCAAGCACTTAGCTCCAAGTTTTTGTATGTGTACCTAAATGCAGCTCTACGATGCAAACGTTAATTATTTTCTGTATTGCACGTTTGAAGTGATTGGAGGAGTACAGATATCAGGTACAGTGGAGGCACTAGCAGAGTATTTTCTAAGGTTATGAGCATACATTGTGTTTTATTATGAGAAAGGGAAGCAACGTACTGGTAGTCCGCATAGGTCTTTTGAGTCTTTCTCCTGTTTGGGTGATGGCTAGCCTTTGCATTTTAAATGTTTATTTTGAATAAGTGGCTGAGAGGGAAATAATTGTGGATGCTAAGCAGCAATAGGCAGAAACAATCAGTGGCAGGGAGTGTGTGCCAGGACACCAGGCTTGATCATTCTCCTGATATTCATAGAGAAATAGCAGAAACCATTTTGGAAAAAAAAAACCACCTCATTTGTTTATTTTAATTTCTAAGACTCAGAGGTTAGATTTTTGCTCAGGAGAACATTCGGTGATACTGCTCTTGCAGCATCTTCCACTTTTGCCAGCTGCCACAGAGAAGATGGTTAAAAATGTTACCTGGGAGATTGCTGAAATAGGAGCCAACCCTTTAACTTCTTTGAATGGCGACCAGGGAACTTCTGACGTGTAACACGGGGGTACACCACCAATTCACAGAAGAAAGGGGATCATGTGCAGAATTAGTCTGTTTAGAGAATGTGGTCCTTTTTTTCTGCTTATGAAATGTCTGCAGATATCTTTTGATTTCCATAAGCTATTTGGCAGACACGTTCTTGAATTAATCCAGATGGATTATTCATGAGTATCTTTGCTATGTTTTGTGGTGACTGGCCAAGTCAGTCACAAGATGTCCTCTCTTTGGCTTGGGTAGAGGAGTATACTACTGCTTATAAGATGAATTTCATGTATGCAATTTAAAATCGATTTTCTCTGAATACTCCTCTGTATGATTTCAAAGTAAGCTTTTTACAAGTGTTTTTGCCAGTAAAACTCACTCACTTTAATGTTGTCAGAAAAGAAAGGCAAAAAGATGCATCATTTTTTGTGGCTACGTACTTCAGCAGTATTAGCTCAACTGTACTTCATCCTTTGCTTCGTCCTGAGCAGTGAACAATGTTCAGGCATTTAGTTTCGATCAGGTTTTTCAGTATTTCATTCCATTCTAGACAAAACATGGAAAAGATCTAGCTTGTTCATGAGTCTCGTAGGCACTCCACTATTGCTATTAACTTTGTACAGAGTTTGTATGCCATTGCGGTGTTCGATAGTAGCATTAGGTAGATGGACTGGCGGACTGATAAGGAACTCGTGATTACCTGCCTGGTAGGAGGCAGGCAGGCAGGCAGGACTCCCATCTCAGTAGATATTCCAGGGAAAGTCAGGAAGGAAGGGGGATTTTTATTTCTCCAGTACCACCTGGATGTTACTGAAAATGCACTTGGCCACTTCTTTCTTGGAACATTAGATTTTGCACCTGCAGCATTTCCCAGACTGAACAAAGTCATCTTATATAAAAGATGAAGATGCAGAAAATACATGTGTGGAAAGAAGCAAATTAAGAAACTGATAAAACTACAACTGCTATTTCTAGATAGGAGCATACTCATCCCGTGCTTTCATACCATAGCTTCAGGTTCTTATATGCCTTATCTGCTCCTGGATTTATATTCAGTAATTGGGAGCCAGAATACCTGTTACCTTTTTCCACTATGATAGAGCTGGATCAGGTATCCAGGCTTCTCTTACCTTCACACCAGTTCTTTATAATTTTTCTTCTAAAACTTAAAGACTTGGATGTTTCGGTCAGTATAGAAAGTATGATAAGCTCCCACACTGTGTGTATATTCTACACTGATGCTCAGTGCAATATATCTCAGTGAAATGATTCTCTGTGAAAACAGCAATGACTGAATCTGTATGACTTGAACGTAGGGACCATCTCTAACCTCTTGACCTTGCGCACTGTTACATGCTAGAGGAGAGCCTCGGAGTCTTCTGGGTGCCTGTGAAAAATACAGTCAGTGCTTTCTTACCAACTCTGCCTGGTCCCAAGACTGTAAAATAGATCGAGGAATATTTACTCATTTTGCATATATACACTTATATATATGTATATTTAATTTCTGACTTGAATAAGTGAGATATAAAGGGTGTTAAGGAGAAGTGCAGGCTTGGTTGTGGGAAACACAGGATCACTGCCCCACATCCTTGGAGCAGGCAGGCGCCGATAATCAGCATGTGATCAGTTTTGAGAAATCCATTCCAAGTTACTCTGGAGCTAGGTGATTGCCAATGATCGTACAGCTAACAAAAGGTGGCAGGGAGGGACAAAGAGCCGGAGGATGTAGGCTAAGCACTCCTGGGTATCAGATCTCTTGTCTAGATGAGTAGTGTGTTATCTGCGGTCTCTGGGATATGCTAACGGCAAATTAGAGATTGTGGGTTAGATAAGATGTATACAGAGAGATTGTTTGTTAGGACATATGATTTATGAAGTCTTTAAAATGTTGCAGTGAAAAAGACCACTTAGGCTAGGAGTGCGCTAAGAAATAGGAACTCAGGGCAACCCTCAGGAGGAAGGAGAGAGCCCAGGAATGGCAGCGAAAGTCAAGTGAAGTACAAGAAGAGGAAAGGAATGAGGAACTGTGTCGAACGAAGGGCGCAAGGAGTTGCTCAGAAAGGCTCTGTGGGGCAGTGAGGGTCAATGAGGAGAAAAGATGGGCAGGGGAAGATGTCTGAAGACTAAATCTCAAGGTACAACCTGAACGGCCAAGTTCAGGATGTTAGACTGAGTCTACCCTTGGCTCCTGTAACTGAGCGGTGTCTAAAATAACATAGATGATAGCTGGCAAAGAAGTTCAGTGCAGTCGTTCAGTGTTAGTTAAACTCTGCTTTTGTAGGAGTACTTTCAAATTTTCAACCAAGAGTGTTATCTTTGCCCGTGCTAAAAATAAACTCTCCTTGTTTTTCACCCTAAGCAAGTTCATTACTTCAAATGATACTTGGTTGAACTACCTTGGTAATGCTAAAATAGCCATGCTTCCTGTATTTCTCTGGAAGCACTGAACAAGGAGAAGGTTGGAGATCTCAGGCAGGAGCTGTGCTGTTCCCTGCAAAGCTGGACTTAGAGGTGGTATCCCAAGGGCTGGATATCAGCTGGTGCCTGTCAGTCAGGGACCAAGTGCCAGAGAGGCCACAATTCCAGGTATCCCAAATTGTTTGAGGATAGAGCTTGAATTGCTGGCAGCTTTTGGAAATTTGGCTGCAGGTGATTTTTTGGGAAAGGTGCTGATCGTAGCATGAAGTGTGAGGCAACACGTCTCACCTTGTGATCTGGCTGAAGATCCTTCACCTCTTTCCATTTCCCACATCCCTTTTTGTATCGCTCTCCTTCTGCACAAAGCAAGCTACTACTGTACACTCACCCACACCATCCAGAGCCATCCGTTAAATGTGCCATCCTTCTCCCAGCCCAGACGAGGCAGTAAGAGGTGCCAGTCCTCATCAGTTCCGCCGCTTCCCGGGTGCCTCCTCCACCAGCAGACCCGAGCGACCAGATTAAAGGCAGAAGAGAGCCGGGTCACTCAGGTGGGACGCCTGCCCCCTGACTTCCCCGGGGAGCACAGCCCGTGCCTAATGCAGTAATAATGAAATACGTGATTCCCAGGGAGATCAAACTGGCTTTGAATGCCAGGAAAGGAACCTGCTATGCATTTTAACACAGGAGGACTGGAGCCTCAGCTATTTTCTCTATTTAAAAAAAAGATTTTGACAAGCGAGTGGCAGATTTCAAATTTCCTACTCAGGAGTAAATTGAGGCAACTGTTCGTTAGCATGCTGTATTTCCAGTTAGTAAAACGTGTGCGATCTGCAGCAGCCATAAAGACAGGCTAGCAGCGGGGAGCCCCTAGTTTCCATGCAGGAGGGATGCGCGTGCTGGGCTCGGGGCGCCTGTGGGACGGCGCGCTGCTGGCGCCCGGAAGCCTTTGGTGGGATCCTCAGAGGCTCCGTGAGCCCAGTCCTGCAGGCCGGTTCACAGGCACGAGGGATGGGCTGGGTTTGCTTGGAAGTTCAAGCTCAATGAACTGAGACTTTGGAGAACAATTCGTCCGGCTGCTGCCTTCCTGAGCAGCCCTCTGAAGTTCTCCGTCCTCAGAAACCCGCCACCCTCTCCCCTGCCTCCCGCTCTTAATACGTTCACAAATTTTCCTGACAAAAGAGCAATTACAACCTTATGGAGACAACTTACAAAGAGAGTGGGGATGACCCCGAAGAGAGGTTTACACTACTCAACACATGGCCAGTCACCAACAAAGCCAGCCCCGCTCACATTTGATCACAGAAGAGCCTCCCAGACTGGCACGCTTGACCAAAAACTGGCCGGGTGACTCATTCGTCTGGCGGCTCTGTGATTCATGAACCTCCAGGAGGAAGGGAGGAGGGAAGCAAATGCTTTTCAGATCTGAAGTTAAATGCAAGAGAAACACATTCCCCAAAAAGCAGACGCTTGACTGTGTCCAATTGGTGTGTGAATACCAGGACAAAGCCAGGGCAGGAGTCCTGGTGTGCCACACTGCGTGGCTCCAAAGGCAAGCCACACTGCAGGTGGCACCTTTCCCAAATTCGTGGTTTGGAAGATCTTGAGTGTATAAACAGAAATAGTGCTTTACATCCTAGCCTTGTGTGCTCGGTCCGTTCCAGCTCTGCCGCTTCCCCTGTGACTTCCCAGTCAGGCATGCTTTGGATCTGATACTGAGGGGTTTGACCTAATATCGGGGTCAAAAACCTCAACTGACTTTCACTTAAAATTTAAGCTTCCAATCTGTGCTGTAATTTTGGCTTATCTATGAAGCAAGTGTATCCACGGGCAAGCACCCCATCCTCAGAGAGGTGCCCGCACACGAGATAGGCCGAGCCCTCCGCTGGAGGAGCCCCTCCGTCCGTGTGCTTCGGAAGGGCCCTAGGAGGCGGCTGGACTGCTCGCCTCCCTCCGAGGCGACCAGCGTTGGGCGAGGCGACTCCGGCCCTGCGCATCCAGGAGCAGCCTTGCCCTCGGCGCAGTCTCCGAAGCTCGGGGGGCTGCAGCGAGCTCACTGAAATGGCTGTGCTCACGAGCTACGTACCTCCCCGAGTCGGCTGTTGCAGGGGATTATGTTACTTATTGCTTCAGACATATGGGTCAAAATGCTAAATTATTTAGCAGCCATTGCCAGATGGATTTTAAAACAATTAACAAGTGCTAAAAATAGGCAGCTCTTTCTGTCTCATGGATTTTGCCAAAAAACGTCTGTTTGCTGTTCGCTTGCCA
Source organism: Chauna torquata (assembly GCA_013399475.1). Lineage (NCBI taxonomy): Eukaryota > Metazoa > Chordata > Aves > Anseriformes > Anhimidae > Chauna > Chauna torquata. Next base: position 231,629 of record VXAL01003121.1, on the reverse strand, counting down.
GCAATTTATGCTGAGGGTGCAGCACAGGCCTCGTGCTCGCTGCAGTCGTCAGGGACTTCAGCTGTGTCTGGGCCCCTGACCGAACGTAGGCCTCAGTGCATCAGGATGAAAGTGCTGTAGGCAGGCGGTTGTTCACGCGCAGGAAAGCGTTTAAACTGCTTGGTATTATTTTTCTCATTACTGGTGTGACTTTTGTAATTCTGGGTGGTAGGTGCGCTTCACAGCACTTTATTGCCCACCTTTGGTGGCTGGGTTTCACTGCCCCACACCTGTGATGAGGGCAGGAGCCATTAAAGCTCTGGTGTCAGAGGGGTTTGGGGTGCTTAAATCTGCGTGAGTAGCAAAATACCTTTGAAGGACTCAGGTTTTAGCCCTTCCTTTCTGTGCTACAGCAGGTGGAGAGACACCAAGTGGGGTGTGGAAACCTGCTGTTGCTTCAGGCAGTCGTATGTGTAGTAAGGCATTTTGGGACGTGTAGTTCAACGCTTCCTGAAGCTCACAGCTCCATGTTGTCAAGCCAAGAGCATCCTCTGGGCACATTTCAGGGCTCCACAGTCGGTCTGGCTTGCAGGCGAGACTTTGGCCTCTGAGTGTTTGTTTATATTTGTGGCACAGGATGTGCTTTGCCCAGAGTCAAAGGGAGCATTTGTTTCTTTCTTGAGTTTGCAGTCACCCATAAAAGCAGGTACTTTGCACTGAGCCCCAGGTTTATGAGCATCCGCTGCCAGCGTAGCTCTGATGCTCCACTTGGTGCAACTTGCAGCACTCCGCAGACCCTGGGGAATAGTGCAGATGATGGAGCGCATTTAACTGAGTTTCTGTTTGTAAAAAATGTTACACTAGGCAAAGGAGTTGGACCTGAATGAAAGTGGCGGATCTAATTTTAGACAGTACCTATGAATGAAACTTGAAACGAGCTGTTCAGGAAATACCTTCCTCTGCGCCAGTGCCAGGGAGAGTGTGTGATTTAATGCTAAATTAGCCAGTGCCTATGAACAGGTTACTGCAAGAGTATTTTTCCCTGCTTTAACTAAATTATTTTTAAAAAAAAGTCTTTATTTCCACATATATGCCCATGTCCTTTTGCAAAAGCTGCAGATCTTCCTCCTCTGGGGAGTGAGTGCCCCCACTGCTTCAGTGCCATATGTCACGTCTTGATGCCTGTTTGTCACTGTGGCCCCACACTGAAGAGCTCTTTGCTTCGATCTGGTGTCTGGGGATGGCCAAAAGTGAATGGCAAATACGAGAGGACTTTGAGGAAGCTGAAAGCCTATCCCAGGGCTCTTGCCCAGATGAGCAGCCACGTTGGCTTGCAAGAGGCCAGATCTCTTTCAAATATGCTTTGTTATATATTGAACAAACATTCCTCTTTTCTTAAGAAAGCCAGAAGGGAGTCCTGCCCCTCCAGATACCGAGCAGGCATCCTGTCCCTGTCTCTCAGGCCTTTAATCACACAGCTTTTCATGACCATAATTTGGGACCCTGGAGACCTAAGGGTTTAGCTGAGAAATAAATTGGCAAACTAGCCCTGCACTTTTCTGCACAGTCTTTGCAGACAAGCACCAAGTTGTAGGCGCCTTTCTGCATAAGTGGGCCAGGTGCAACAAACGCACCACTTGATCAAAGAATAATTTACAGGTGTAATAAGCCAGTTACTCCGATCTAACCCCTAACGAGATTCTTGGCCCTAAGCAATGGAAGCTGTTGTTAGTAAAAGTGCAGAAATGTTTTGTAATGCTTTTTTTCCTTTATCCAGATAATCTGGGTCTTGGGTCAAATCCATCGTTAACGAACCAAACCTCCCTCAACTCTGTATTTTATGAAGTTTCAGCATGGAAAAGCTTTAATGAGTTCCTGTTTGTGACGAAACTTCCTGTGTTGGATGCAGCCCTGAATCTCATGCCAGCGCTGACATAGCATGGGATGGTGCTGTTAGACCTGGTCACCTGGAGCTGCGCTGCGTGGCTACGACGTTGTCACAATGCCCTCCAGGACGGAATCTACAGGGAGTACTGGAAGATGCATTACCCAAGGTGGGTAAATCACAATGTAGCATGAAGATAGAGCAGCTTGTAAAAGAGCGTTGTAGCTACTGTGTCTGGGGGTTTAACTGGGGCATCTCCATGCCATGCTCTGAGGGCAAGTTAACCCCAACTGTTAGCCCAGGGACACTGGAGCCAGAGCAGAGGAGAGCACTGTAAAACACTAAGCGGAGAAACCGCATTTGTGGGGAGGCTGGGGGACAAGGAAGTCAGCAAAGCATTTTTACGTGGTTTTGATTGCTCGAATGAATTCCTTATCTGTGTATGTGCAAAGTGGTTCTGTTGTTCAGAGTCTGGTGGCCACCAAGCCCAGCTCCTCTACTGTGGCAGTAAGTAGAGGCCAGAGAAGGCAGCAGGGGACTACGTGACGCAGTTCGTGCTGCTGCTCAGCTGTAAGCTCGGCTGCTCCCCACTTGTCTGCATCACGCATATGTACGAGCTGCAACTGCAGCTTGTTTGCATATCCCATAAAAATTGCTGCACCAGCGAATCGCTGAATGCAGCAGTGATTCATTCACGTTACTGCCTTTATACCCCAATCAAACAGTGAAATCAGTTAACCACTAAATGAGTTTCAGGCCTTCTTAAACTGTTGAAGTCTATGAAGTTGTCCTAGTCTCTGGTAGGGAATGAGGCCCATTAATCAAAGACAAATGAAAGTGGTACAGTTCTGTTGGCATTTATTGACATTTCATGTTTCTTACCCATACGCAAATTCATTCCCGCACGTTTTCTTTATCTTGACTCTCCCCTTTCCCTTTTATTTAACGAAAAGATGACAGAGCGTCTCTGAACAGCCGCATTGTCCTTTGCAGAAGCTACTTGAGCAGTCTAGTTGAACCGATGCGTGTAGGACCGCTTGATTCCCAAAGGCTCCGGGTTGGGAAGGGAAGGTAGTGTGAGGTGGGTGGGCATGTCGAGTTTCAGGTAGGCCTTTGAAAGGTATCAGTTTCCTCATGAATAGAGCATGAAAGTCACAGGAGGAGACAAAAACTGTTGTTCGTTGACTGCTGTAATCAGTCCCTGTGCAGACAGCTCCTTGTTTTTTGCAGAACTCCCAGAATGAGCGCTCGCAGCTCTCTGTGCGCTGGAGGCTGACCTCTGTGAGAGGTGCTGACTGCTCTCACGCCTCACCTGCCCTGGGGTGCACGCCCTGGGCTTTGCTGCCTGGAAGCATTCCCTCTGGCCAAGGGTCACTTCATCGTGCCTGTGTTAGAGCACACTGTGCCCTTCTACTTTTCCAGCATCCTTTTGGCTTTGTGTCTCATCCCTCAGTCATGATCTATTTTATATGCCAGTAAATCTTCATAGCAAAGCTGTAACACTGTCTGATTACAGTACAGCAAGAGAGCGAGCAGGTACATCGCCTGTACTTAGGTAGTAAATGCTTGCCTATCCTATACTCACCCTTGATTTATTGCTCTGAGACTTTTTTGAACATACATATGGAAAGCTGCATTGCCAAAACAATTCAGGCACACTTAAAAAGATGATGGGATTCTTAGAAATATCCAGAAAGAGTTTTCCCTCAATTTGCAAGGAAAATACAGTGACCTGAAGTACTGGTACTGACTGAGTAGGAAGGAGTGAACCTGCCCAGCTAAACCTTGAGTCTGCGTCAACTGCACGAAATGAACTCAGGCAGCTTGTGAGGCTGTGAAATACGTAGTAACTTGCACAAAACCTTGGTCCTATTGAAGGCACAGGAATTTATTGATAAATGTCAGTGGAGTGAAGGCTTCACTTGGGTTCTTCCTCTTCTGCTGTCCAAATCAGACCCATATTGCACAAGTCATCTGTTGTCTAAACACCTAATCCTGCCAGTGCCCAAGCAGCAACTAAGAAGAGATGGCCTTGCTTCACTTCCACGTGAAATTAGGGCAATTGAAAGCTTTCAGCCCTTTCTAGCTCTTAGCAAATTTATCAGACTGAACCCAGTTGCTTCACTGAACTCATTTCACATGCTGACATTTAAACTGGAATTTTCAAAAGGCGTTAGGAGAGGCACAGATCAGTAATGCCCAGACTCGGTGGGAACAGTGTGCATCAGTCACATAATGTCCTCTTAGAATCTTATCTCTGCACTTTTCTGTTGTTAAGTAAAAGCAAACTGTATGTCTTGGGATTTGCTCGTAACTACTGGATACCTATAAAATACACAAGTGCCATGGGCTGTCACTTCTCTATCCCTTCCATAATAAAATTCTGGGAAATAACACCTTTCAACAACAAGCAAACCTGCCTTAATAAGACAAAAGTCTTGTTGCTAGAAGTCCAACTTTCCACTGGCAGCACTTCTGGTTCATACTGGAAATTCTAAATATCTGATTAAACATTTCTGGAATTTCTGGGAATACATTGAGATGCTGCATGGGCAAGATCTTCATAAAGTTTTCAGCAAAATAGCTTCTGTTGGGGCTTAAAGGAGCCCCTCCAAATAATCCATTTCCCTAATTTCCTAATGTTGTTCCTTACGTTCCCAGAGCTACCTCCTTAAATGACTTAAGTTCTCCTTTGCAAAATGCGTAGACGCAAATAAACCGCATATATGAGAAAGGAATGTTCCTTGTCCCACAAAACAAATTAAATACATTGGTCCAAAATCACCCCTGGGGTAGCTCCTGTGAATTCAGACGAAACGCATGAATTGAGTTTATTAAAGCAGCATTTCTGATAGGGATTGGAAATAGCAGTAGAATGAGGTTTTGCAATAGTAAAATGGTTGTTTATTAGTGATGAGTGAATCACAAAGCGTCTGGCACGTATGTTGATCTTAGAAAAAGAACCGAAATAGTTTGAAACCCGATCAGGTCTCTCTGAATCTGTATGTCAGCAAAACTGCCTGGAAGTAAGTCCAAGTCAGGATTCTCATTCAGACATACTTAAAAGTTCAGATTTGTAAGGCCGGATGTAGTCATATCTCAGCAAGTGCTAAGAAATTAGGGATGGTGAATTAAACTGGTGAAGAAACAAGAACAAACTCGTTCCTAAATTTTTTATGATTGTGATCTTTTGGAGATATTCACACAAATCCCACATCTGTGCCAAAGCTGCAGAAAGGAATATAGGAACTGGGGAAACAAAATTGGTTCCCGATTCAGACTTAATAAATAAACAATGCAGGTTGTTTCCAAACCTTTGTTTTGTTTTCTTCTTAAACAATTTGTCAAACTACAAGTAGTTTTTCAAATGTCTCTTGCAAGAACGTGTTTGGATAGATACTCTGGCCATGTGCTGGGCCACAGTCTTTCTCCTGAGGAGCGTGAACCCAAAGATTCTCCTGGTATGGTCTCTGACCAGACAGTGCTCTCACAGCTTTGACGTCGTCATTTCAGCTTCTCAGTTGACCTTGACATCAAAGGACCTGCAGATGCATCTCAGGAAACTTGGGCATAAGCTGCCTGAGGGTTTGGCTGTTTTGTCAAAAAGCATTAATGTGCCCCTGTATGTACATGATCCATGAGACTGTCCCCGTGATCGAATGTGCTTCACACTATGGAAATGATTTCAACTCATTGCCAAGGACGGCGTTAGTTTTATTTTCACCTTTGCAGACCACTGCTCATGGGGACACCTGAGAAAATGGGCCAGACAAAGCCGAAGGGTAGTTGTAAATTAAAATAGGCAGGGTTTACGGTCAGTCTCTCCTTCCTCTTTGCATACAATCACGTGGTAGAAGCCCGAAGAGCTCCTGCTGTCCGGGCTGCAGAGAGGACGTGGCTCTGCTCGCCGCCTGGCCCTGGTCTGCCGCAGCAGCGCATGTCGTTGGGGCATGTCGCTAGGCGGGTGGACCCTGGGCAGAGAAGGCTGGTTACTTAGAGGCTGGTACGTCCCTTCAGTGGGGAATTGAGGGAAGAGAGTCTCTTTCCCGTCCAGCACCCGAGTAACCACTTTTTGCAGATGCCGTATAACCAGCGGGACGGCTGCTGGCATAGCAGACAGCTCGTGGATCCCCACCTGCCCACTTCGGGTTGGGGAGCGGGGCGGTTTGAGTTGTTGACTTGCGGTGCTGTCTCAGTCAGGTGGGAGCAGGGCTGTAGAGTGGCTTAGGCACGTGATCAAAACAAAACTACTGCACAATCTGGCAAGTCATCAGTTCCAGCAATGGAGAGGTGTGGCCAGTGCAACTAAATCAAGTTACCAAAATAAATCTTTGGGGTACCTCACAATGACCCACGGTGATAATCCTGTGTACAACTAGGCTTCAGCTTAGTAGCTGTAGGAATCAGTTCCATACCAGCGCAGGAGAGCAGACTACTCTGTTTACAGAAGTTGTTTTTCATCTCCTATGGCAGTGGTTTTTTAGGCCTATGAAATCTTGAAACGCTTTCATCTTTATTCAGTATTTTCTCAGGCAGACACCCACGTGGTCACTGTGGTATCTGCAGAAGCGTTTTGTTGGGAAGAAGCTCGTCCAGCCTGGCAGGGGGAGCAGGAGGGAGAGAGAAACCTGTGCCAGGTGGGTGCTGCGAGAGCGCAGAGGCAGGGTAGCTCCCGGGTCAAGCCCTCATCGAGCAATCAGAGGACCTGTAGTGTGGTGCTTTGCTGCCACAAGACCCGTAAAACCAAAGTCAAGTATGCTGCTGTTTTACACATCCTCCGTTTGTACCTCCCGGGGATGCCGTAAGGGTAAATACAGGAAGAGGGTTTGGGATACGCTTGGATGTTTCGTGATTCTGGCCCTTACTCCTTGGCAGCTGCGAGTTGGATAGGTGCAACTGGAGTCAGTACAGTGGCAGCTGTAGCGCAGTCCTTTAAGGGCAGAGTTTTAGGGGGACCCTGGCTCCCAGAAGTCCTGCTCCAAATTCAGGCTATTTCTCTTAACTACGTTAAGGAGTATGTTTCTGAAGATTGCAAAGACTTGCTTAGATACCTTGGACAAATCATAACGTTAAGGAAGAACGTCTGAATTACAACTTCCAGTTGCATTTCAGCAGCGGGCAGCACTCTGCGCTTCCTGTCCTAACAGCCTACGGTTGGCATCACAGAGCGTGGTTACTCCTCAGAGCTGAGGTCAGGGCTCCTGGATCCTCACAGATTCTCGTATAGTCTTATCCAAGAGCTGGTGTAATGAACCCACACGTTGTTATTTCCTGATGTTTGGGTAAAATGAGGCTTGTCAGCTTGTAGCTTCGGATGGACTGGGAGTGTCAGGAAACAAGGAGGTGTGGGCTGAGATCTGAGCCCCACCCTTGCAGCCTGTGGTGACCTTCTCCTCCTTGGAAAATTGTTAGCAAATTCTGTTTGCTCTCATGGCCAGGATCTTACCTGGCCATACCTGAGAGACATCTTTAGTTCTGGAGCTAAGCAAGGACGGCTGTTAGTCTTCTGGAATAAGTGTTCAAGTGCATTAACTCAGAAATTCTTATCTTTTGAGTGACAGCAATATACCGGGGGAGATTTTGAGTCCAGGTGGTGCCTCAGGAAGAAAAGTGCATATCTAAAGAAACATGTGTCCTGGAATAGAGATTTCCAGCAGTGGGAAGAGGAGGGCAAAGTCTTGCACTGAACCATGGCCAGGAGAGCTGTATGAGCACCCTGGTGGATTTTTCAGTGGATGAAACAGAGAAATTCAAGCTTAACCAGGGAATACATAGCTAAGCAGAGTTTTCTTATTTTATATGCATCTTTCTCCAGAACCAGGCATTAAGTTTAAATATCTGCGTTGTAGGAAATAAATCTGTTCTTTACTTCTGTCTTCGTTTAGCCTGGCCCTAGGGGAAATGAAGTTCCAAGTCATTGCACTGCCAGCCTGTGAAGCTGGAGCATCACATCCCTCCTGCTGTGCCCTCTCCAGGACCCAGAACATAAGGTGCTCTGGAGGAGAAAGGGGCTTCTCTGCAGAGCTGCGTGAGTCAGTTTGCAGGCTGGAGTCATGGTCTTCTCGTGACGAGCATTAGTCAGAGCATTCCTGGCACGTGGCAGGAGCCTGAGCCCCGTGGGTCTTCTGCGAGTCCGACGGCTCGCGCCATCCCTCCGCTCAGCGGCGTGCAAAATGATCCCACTGCGGAGGTTGCAGAGCAGCAGTCATCTGCAGGGCGGGAGCTGGGGTCTGCTGGGCAGAGAAGCCCTTTGCAAACCTCCCTTAAGATTCTCAGCTAGAGAAGCTATACATAGCTCCTTTCGGGATCTACATAGTTGCATTAATGGGCGGACAACAGAAAGCACAGATTTATCAAAATTAAATGGAAGTCGAGAGAACATACTGTCTAAGGCAGCGAGGCGGTTCAGACAGCTCTGCAGCAGCCTAAACACATGACAGACTCAAGCAGCTCCCACCGCTGCCAACACAACTGCTCGCGGGGTCTGCCAAGAAGCCAGATGCTGCTGCTGGAAAAAATATCTTCCAGAGTTTGGCATCAGGATCCTGTGATTACCATCCAAATGGGAGGAGATGGAGTGGTAGAATGTGAGTTTAGTATTTAGCACCCCAGAACTGTGCAGCAGCCTTTGAAGGCAGAGGAAAAAAGTTCAAGCAAAATATTTTTGCTAAAAATATGCTCGGAGAAATGAACTTTTTTTTAAATAGCAGAAAACCAAACTATTATTAAAACAACGCAAAATATTTTATGTCCGTATCAATTAAATGAGTAAAACCAAGGAGGATTGTGGATTCTTTACTTGAGTAAATTTTGTTAAGGAATAGTTTCGTAAAGGTCAAAGCATGAGCTCTTTGTCTCTCATGTTGTTGCTAATGGAAAGTTCCACTGCAGATAGCATCACAGCGACTCCCCTACCCAAGACAAATAGAGATGGGTCTGAGCATTCCCGCATAAGTTTGGGAAAGGTTGAATTTAGATTCAAAGTTTTCAGCTAGCCCTCCTCTCCTTCACAAACAGAGGCCAGATCCCTAAATCCAAACTGACCCAGGGTTTGGGGCAAAGTTGGAGCTGAGTCTGGTTCCAGTTTGTGCAGTTTCAACCCATCTTTGAAGGTACAGCAATCGAGGGATGGGCCATTTCTTAAAGAAGTTTGAGACCACTCCTGAACCTTCTTCTGCTCTTTTCTAACAGCCATGGCTGATATTTTCATAATCTGGGAACAGAAGAGGATTTGGAGCCCCTTTTGTTAGACGAGGTCTCTCACCAGCGTGCCTGCCTTGCTGAGCCTCCCCGGTGGACACGGTGGTTACGAGTGCTTAGCACACAGAAGAAAGCAGGCCAAGCAAAGTCTGCTCCCCTGGCAGGCTCTGCTCACCTCTTGTCTCCGTTCTTACTTTTCTATATGTGTGCTGGTTCTGCTCCATGACTGGGAATCCTATTATTACAGTAATAGTAGTAATAATAATAATAACAACCCAAGTGGGAACTCAGAAACTTACATCTGGAAAGTTAAGACGTAAAGACTGTTTTGTTTTACTTGTATTTTTGGTTGCTTATTTTTATGACAGATCTGTTTTTCAACAAATGTTATCTCCTTGCCTGTTATTACATATCGGAAGAGAGTAAACAAAATCTTTAATCGTCATCTCCCATCTTTCTGGGCATGTCAGATCATTTTGTAGAAGAGATGGGCAGGGAAGCAGAGAGCATCTATTCCCTCACTTGTGAACTCATTAGGGGTACTGCAGGTCATTGCCTTTTCTTTTAGGGAGGTTTGTAAAAGGGAGGAGGACACGGTGACAAATTGTGGGTATCCTGGAGGGCTAAGGCTGTGGTGTTTCTGCCCAGTGCCATGCACGCTCTGAGTCTTAGCTGGCCTGGCTGGTGATGGTTGTCTCCTTGCAAGCCCCAAAGGTCCCACGTAACTGCTTACGTGGTATGATCTTTGAGTAGCTTTTGACACAGCTGACCATGGGAGCTGATAAATTCTGCTGTTGATTCTAGAGCAACTGGATGAGATAATCCAAAGATGGGCCTCTTAACCCTCAAGGTACCTTGTTACTCACATGTGGTTGATGTTTCAGTGCTCAGCAGATTCTGTTCTGAAATTGCTGTTCATGAGGCTGTTGACTTGAGAGAAGGGGAAGCGCGGGTGCTTTCAGGTGAAATGGCAGCAGGGGGCTGACCCACAGCTCTGGTGTCCCACAGTCCACCCCGCAGACACGGATGGGCCTCCTTCCCCAGCCCTTGGCTGGGCTGGGAGCCATGATGAGAATGCACTTTGTGAATCTGGTCAGTGCGAGGTGCTGAAGATCGCTGTTTTTAAAACACTGGAGAGCATGGGTGGCATCTTGTCTCTGCGGACTGACGTCCACTTGTCAGCGCACGCTGGGGTTGGGGTGTTGTCCTGGCCCTGTTCGTGTTGGCTGTCCCAGGGGGACAGGGTATCGGACATGCCTTTTTATTTCACACTGGAAAGAAACTGTCTGTTCCAACTGATAGATAGGACTTTTTTTTCCTGACATGCAGCATGGGAAACTATAATTTATTACCTATCTCTGCATTATCACTTTTCTAGATTTCCCCTTTCGTTCAACTGCGTGTGTTCGGAGGCACGTGTGCCCTCCCAGGCTCAGGCTCAGGTTTCTGGCTCTAACTCCTGCTTTCCATAAATGTTATTTCAATACCATCAGTAGTAGCTCTGTTTCTCCTATTTCAGAATCTATTATGAACTTAAATACTTTGTTCTTCAGGTCATCTTTAAGTCCTTGATGATGATGTTATTCAATTGATTAGCTTAGCAAAGACTCCTGCAACTCCCTACATTATGAAGCCTCTCTTCAATCATTAATTTTCATCTGGGTTCAGGTAAAAGGCTGCATAATGCTGTGCTGGTGTCCAATTTGTATACCAGCCACTGGAAATGTAATTTGGTTCTGTTTCTCAAGGAAGGCTTATACTGTTAAGAAACTTTTTGGCCATGTTTTCTAATACTTCAAATAGGTTTTCAGTTCAATATTGGGGAAGAAAAGATGGGGGAGTAAGCCTTCACAAACATTAACTGGCCACCTGCCTCTCTAAGGAGCACCCTCCATGGTGACTGCTGTAGGATGCTGTGCTCTCTATGCCTTTTCCAGGCGTGCAGGACATCTGGATACCGTATGTTAGACTTTCTGTTGGTGCCTGCAGGTGTTGAAGAATCTTAGCTGTAAATGTGCTTGTCTGCAGACTCTCGCATTAAGGGGCAAGATATCTCTTGACATAACTTCTGAAATTAAGATGCTGTATGATTTGGGGAGTTCAAGTGTTAGCATATTCTCACCGCTTTAAAGAAGTGTAGCCAAACTCTTTACTGGTCCGAGTTTTGACTTCAGTCCATCGCAGCTGAGTGTGTCAGAGACCTAGGTTTTGGGCTGTCTTTGCACACTCACATCTTTATCCGTTACCTTCTACCAGAGACTATAAATCTGTGGACATGGCTTAGTCACTGTGAGATTAACTTTGGTTTTAACCGTCAGCATCTCAGCTACTCCTCAGTATTTGCCCATGCATGCTTTTACCCTGGAGTAAAAGTACATCAGCTTTTGTTCTTGGAGTAACAGACAGCTATAAGGATCTGTAAATTCAGTTTACACAGTGATATAAATTGTGTTTATCTCACTGAAACTTCTGTATGTGTCCACACCCCTTGCAAGATTGCATACGTTGGATGGATCCACCAGAGTATACAGGGGACATGAAGAGAAAAGCTGTGTATGATTCATGATACAGGACTGCTATGCTCAGAATTTTCTGATTTAACCTCCTCCCATCAGTTTACTTGGAGCCGCTCTTTGCAACTAGCCTATTTCACAATGGGCCAAGCCAGCACTAGTTTCAAAGCACACCTGAGATTTTGGATGCTTTGAATCAAGAACCACAGATCTAAATCATGTATCTCACCTTCAGACAATGTGCAGCAAGTCAAAGTTTGTTCTTCTGAATAGAAAGGTAATATAACACACATCTGAAAAAATGTGCAAAAAATAAGAGTTACAGCTAAGCCTCGACACTCCCTTTGCAAGCTGAGAAACATGCCTTTTCTGGGGAACACTGCTAAGATGTTGGATGTTTGCCTGTCTCGTCTGCTAAGGGGGTGGCTAGTCACCTCAAGTGCCTGACTTCATGCAGCTTTCTGTCTCTCCTCCAAGGCTGGCTCAGCGTTCATGCCCTCCTTAAGCCAGTGCTAGCCCTTGAAAACTTCTCATGTGTAACTCTTAAGTAGTTTAATTCATAGAAGAACATAACCCATTGCAATTCATTGCAACCATACTTTATATAGACAAGAACTGATTTCAGGAACTGTTGGTTACCTCCTTGTGTTACTATTTTGGCAGTTGATTATTTAGAGAACTATCTGAAGCTCACCTTCCTCAGATGATGTATTTCTTATATTTGTCTGAAGAAAATATCTGGAACTGACTTAGGTGGGTTTCTGAATATCATACAGAGATATAATCTGCTTGGACTGTGAAACATAAGCCTTTAAAGTACACATTCCGAGCACTTAAGGCAGTTTTACTGTCCTCTTTTCCTGGGAAGCAGGACTCCACTCATTAGGTGCAAGTCACCTAGACTCAAAAGCCGCTGGTCATTCCCTCAGGTCATCAGCTTCACTCAGGCAGCTCCAATTACCTTAGCAGAATAGTATCACTCATAACAACCTAAGTAAATCAGGAAGTCACCGAACAAGGGAAGTAATTACAGCTTCTTTCAGTACTGAAAAAGCAACCTGTTCTTTTACGACCCATCAAAACCATGTGTTTGCCTTTAGTGGTTAAAATAAAGGGTGTGCAATTTGGGAATAATCCAGCTATGAAGTTTCCTTAGTAATTGGCAAGTCGTGAAAGGTTTTCACTTCTGCAATTTAAAGGTGGTGAGCATGAGATTAATTTAATTTTCTTTTAGATTAGCCTTTAAGGGACACTACAAAACCAAAGAATGACATTTTCAAATGGCAAATCCACATTTCACCCATTTGACATAAAGATTATTTTGTTAACTACCTTTAAATTTCATTTATGATGTGATTTAGTCATGCTGTAAACGAGAATGTCTTTCCCTGTAACTGTATCAAACATTCAGAATTCAAAAAATATTTGCCACTTCCATGAAAAGGTCTAGCGTGTTACTCAATCCTAATGGTAGTATTATCAGTTTACGCAACTCACTCTTGTTTTTCAGTCTTCATTTCAACACACCCATTCATTTGATTCAGATTCAGCTGCTTTTAGGTGAGAAAATTACTTGTTTGCAGTAAGTCTACACTCATTTTCGTGAACCAGTTTTCAAATGCTTGAGGTACAGGCACATGCCATTGGTTTAATGGAAGGAGCTTTTGTAAATCTGAGCATGAACCATCTCTTCTTTTTTCTCAGAAATAAAAAAGGCTGATCCCACATGGTACTCAGGGCTGTGCTTTCACTGAGCATATGAGTAATCTGGCTGAATTCAATGGGATGACTCAAAATACTTAAAATGATGTGCATCCCTGCCCCAGGGCCAAGATGCAGAATGCTTAATGCTGGGGAAACAGTTTTTGCTAAATTGCGGTTCATTCACTCTTTTTTCTAGAAGATGTTTTAAAAAGAAGAATAACAAACACAACAGAGTACTGCTCCAGACTTCTGGTAGGGAGAGTGCCTAAAGATTACATCTCAGTTTTAGATTAAAAATTCAATGGTTAGATCGTCACGTTGCATTGCTGTGCGTTTATTCAGTACTTCTGTGTCAAATTTTCAATGTCATATCAAATAATTTATGCGACAAGGGTGGCCTGTTTTTCTGCTACTGAACTCTCGACAGACCTCTGCCTGTTTCTCAGGTGTGGTTACCGCTGGCGAAGCAGATGGCTGTAACTCCAGTAGGCTGGGAACAAGCCCTGAGCCGCGGAGGCACGATCCTGAGGTGAGACGCTTGGTGTTCCTGAGAATGAGCTAAAACCTCTCTGAGAGCCCCTGTGCTTAGCTCTCTGTTAGGGCTAGCTCTGCCTTCCCAACAAATAATCCTTCCATTTCTGATAGGCCAAAACCTACCTTCTGCTGGAAAATTTGGTCTGTGTTAAATATTTTTTGTTTTTCCATGAAAATGTTCTGAGTTTTGTCTTCTGAACCTGCCACAAAGAAAGGTCTTTCTGATCTAAGAGCAACGGCAGCATCAGCTCAGAGCAGCAATACTGTCTGCTAATGAGTATTTAAAGAGAAGAGGAAAACATTAGCACCCTTGACTGCTGAGCAGTTTCCGAAGGCTCTGCAATCCGCTCTGCTCCCCACAGGCGGTCGGGGTATTCCCAGATCCGCTGTGTGTTCACTGATTCATCCTCTCCATTACCGAGACACCTAAATGCTTCCAAAGGAAGGCAAGAAACCAGGTCAGCAGAGTAACCAAGGGAAAAAACACATATTCTTGTGTTGGGAGAAAAGTCAGGGGAAAAAAATGAATAGAGAAAAGTGGGAGTAAAAAAGAAAAACCAAACAAAACGCAAATGAAAACATCCATGATGTGGATTTCAAAACCGACATCTGACAGCTGTAGTATATTCAGTGTCTAACATCCCAGTGGCTTCAATGAAAAAGCAAAGCTAATGGTACAGGCTCTGGAAATCCCACGTCCTAACTATTTGGGGTTTACTCCCCTGAACTACTAAAATATAGCTGTGCTCTGCGTGTGTTTCACTTAAATTATTGGGAGAACAGTCTAATCTGAGACACAAGGTGCTGGGAAAAAGATGTCAGAATATTCTCTCATAGAAAGCAAGTGGGTGTCCTACGTTTTGTGGGCTTGTCCCTCAACAGCCTGAAAGTAGGCCACCGCTCCAGACCTGCGTCCCCAGGCTGGCATGCAGGACTTCCAAAGGAATATCTGGAGTTCTCTGTGGACCAGCCTGACCAGCAAAATCCTACTGAAGAAGATAAGGGAGAATTTCCTTTTGTTTCCTCCTGTTAGCTCATAGCTTTGACGCTTATCCTGTTCATTTCTGGATTTTGTTTTTCAGTGTAGGTGTACAGGGCTCAAAACAGCCCAACTCCACAACCATTTACTGGCTCCTTCAGGACGGTTTCACCGCCTGCACCAAGTACCCAGGAATGCAGCTAGCTGATGCTGCCGCCAGCATCCAGGCAGACTCAGGCGATCCCAGCCGTGGCCAACAAACTGCACGTAGATTGATTTCACTCTCATTTTTGCAGCTCAGGCCAACTGGGAATGTAAACCGCACTGACCAAGCAAAGTTGGGGAAGTTGCCAGCAAATGCAGAAAAAAGGAAAGGAAGGAAGATGTGGAAAGCACGAGGTAAGAAAACCAACACTGTTTTTTAATACTTAACATTTTCATTTGGGTTAGGTCTTGCAAAACTGTCAAATGTCTATGGAAGTAACCTTCCCTTTTGTAGAGAGTGCGACCTCGGATCAGTCCTTCAGCCTCTGGGCGGGGATTAGCTGAATGAACTGTTTGGCAATGGCACCAGATGGGTACAAACCTTAAAACCCACCTATCGGTGCCATTTTGGGGGTTGGTTCAACCCACCGTAGGCTGTGGCGGCAGCGAGGAGATGGCGATTCCCATCCAAATTGATGTGGGGAAGGAAAATGCCAACATCCAAAGTGCCTTTCCCCCGGATTTTAAGAGTCTATGGACCAATGGGCTGGTTTTGACTCTATGAAGGTAAACTTAGTCCTCTAGAGGGCATGGTTACACTGATTATATGTTTAATAATTAACTAGTATTACCTTGGCTATCTGTTCACTTTTACTGGTGTAAATCAGGAGTAAAGCACTGATACCATTAGAGTTTCATTATCATTAAACCCTGTTGTAAGGTTTTCCATATACTCTCTCTTCTTGAGGAGGCTGATCATGTATGGGCCAGAAGGTTTGAGTTTAGTCTTGGAGAAGCTTTCCAAAAGCAGCTGTAATTTTTTCCTTGCTACCAAAATCCAATGTAAAAATCAGTGGATCTATTTTTCTCATGTATTTGTGCTCCTGCTTTGGTTAATCCCAGCATCCCTTTATAGCAGCCTGAGCATAATATTGGGTTTCCAGCGTTAGAGTCCATCCTTATCAGAATATATGGCAGCTGTAGACATTAGATGGCAATTATTCAGGTTTGGGGAATCTGGTGGCTGTACTCCCTCAGCCAAATCTCAAAGTTAACAAAATTGTGCAGATGTAAATATGGCCACCATCTGTCCTACTAGATATGTTTCCCTGATGTGCACACAGAGCAGAGATTTGAATCTGGGAGCTTGTCATCCTGAGGAAGATGCTGCACTACCTGATCCAAAAATCCACCTCCTCCAGTGAGGCAGCACAAACTGTGCAAAACCCTTTTAATCTGGAAGTCACGTCTTTGTAGAGGTTAGGCAAGGCTCACTTGTCTGTAATGCAAACACCTGCGTTTTATTCAGTTTTACAATATTTAAATCCCCTTATAAAATAAACGGCTACTTGTTGGAATGTTACCCATGCTGCATGTCCAAGATCTGATGAATTTAAAGGCTTTTTTCTAAGATGCATTGGAGAAAGAGAAGGACTGGAAACTGCCATCAGCTGATGTTACAAGTAGAGACATATCAGACTATTTTTTGTGGCTCCCTTCAGCTTCTGAGTACATTCCACATGCACAACATACTAAGATTTCTTTCCTGGGTCATTCATAGTGCCAAACCAACACCTAGGAACTGAGAAGCGTGTTAATCTGCACTGAAGTGTTATCATCACTGAGCTGTGCCGCACAGCATCCCTTTACTTAGTTAAACCTGGAAGTCAACCTTAGCCACTGCATCCTACTTGTTCTGGGCCATGGCAGTTATAGTTTTACATTTTCCCAATTTGCTCCAAAAAAAAAAAAAAAATCTATGTTGCTTTTTTTGATCCTTTTCTAATGATTGAGAAGGTGATGTTCTTAACTGGTTTAGAAGATACATACTGGCCTATGGGTAACTAGATGTTCCTTGGGCTGAATCTGTGCTTCCCAGTTCAACACGGAGCTTCCTGGGGATGATATGATGTGTTGCGTCACACAGCTTTGTCGTTAGTGGGTTTGCAGGAACAATACAGCCCAGAAGAGAGTCTAGTGCCAGAGATTTGATGCTGACCTGGTGATCTGACCTTTCTCTGAAAATGGATTCAGATGTTCAGAGTCATATCCTGGGTCTCTCTTCTACTGCCAAGAAGTCATACACTCTGGGCCAGATTTGTGAGACAACTAAGATAGCAGTTGCTCCTGAAAAGCTCAGGCTGGGTTTTAAGCACAGGAGAACACCTCTTCATAGCTTAGGTTCATGCATCCAGTGAAACCTTCATTCTCCGTTGTCAGATCAGAGCCAGCAAAAACTCTCCCTCAAAACAGAAAAAAAAAAGGATGTAATTTTCTTTTCTGCCTTTTGTCTTCATTTTTGGCTGATAGTGGGATTTAATAGCAACATGGATTTCCTGAGAGAACTAACCTAGTGCAGATCTTCAGTTGGTTTCTTTGTGCTCAGCCTGTTCGTCTCTCCATCTCCACCTGCTGTGCCTGATCTTACTGCAGAAGTTTCGAGCACAGATGTGTACTGTGTTTAAATCAGCAGATCCCTGGCCCTAGACATCTTGACTCTGTTACAATGCTAATGCTGTTACCAGCATTAATAAATAATAACAATAGAAACCAGTTATGCAAAGCAAATCCTGAGGCTGCAGTTACATGGCCAGAGGCACTCAAATTAGCTCTTTTGCAGCTAATCCAGATACCTCTGTGTTATGCTGTAGTCTGCGGTGTAGACATCCCTTGACACCGCTGTGGGCTGGATGGACTTGCCTAAGTTTTTGCGCTATACATGAAAATGCAGCATGTAGGCCATTAGAGAGGAAGGAGGGGGTTGGAACGGGGTTGTATTGGCTTCAACGCTGGACGTGCTGTCTCAGATCATTGTTACTGCAGCCATTTCATTCTAATTCATCCATATCAGCCATTTTTAGGTCTTTTCAGCATTTCACTCTTGCCATCAGGCCGAAGAAGGCTTTGGCCGCGCTTCATTATGCTTGGCCGGTGTCAGCAGAGGAGTGACACTGTTATCCAAGTCTATCTCTCCACCACAGTGCAGACAGCCAAGCGCTCTGTTGGCCCCAGTGGATATTGCTCAGCAGATCTTTGTCAGGCTTGTTCAAACAAGATATGTTACCGTTGACCTAACAGCTAAAAGTTCATGCCTCTGACTCCGGGATACTTCTTGTCTTGATGTCATGTGTTCATCAAAATAATTGGTTATTGTAAGATTATCACATTAAGACGGATTTTTGTTTGTTTGTTTGTTTGTTTTAAGAAGAACAGCATTGTTCTTAGTGTCAGATGCTTGGTAGGTAGTTTATTCTCTTGCTTCCTATTCCAGTGTGGGTTTGGGTTCACGAAAATCAGAGAATATAAGCCTTGAACAGAGCCGACTGCTATACAAACCTCCCCAAGCCTTTGCCAATTTAATTCATTGCTGGCTAATGCAGCTCAGGCTTCTCTTAAGTGAAAGGTGCCAATCATGCAGAATTATACGGTGATTTTGAACAAAGCCACCTCACCTGTTTGCTGGAGACTTGAATCAGACCACCAAACGCATTTGCACTTACACCTAGAAATGAGCCAAACCCACAGAGTCCAGATCCAAATCTGGCTTGAGGCTCTCAAGGTCTGATCCGGATGGACTCTATGGGCTTCTTTACATAAAACACTGTGAGGAGATCAAAGAGGAACTTCAGATTAGACATTTGAGGCATGACAGCACATCCAGTCGTGGTTCAGAGCCATCATGGAGTATGACGTAACCAACTTCTCATTCTCTGGACAAACGAATTTACAGGTTGTTCTGATTTGATCTATCTTTGATGACTTCTGGGATTTTACTTTCCATTTCCTCAGTTCCCAGGTCCACACAAGATCCTAGATCAATTCAAGCATTGTACATTGGAACTGGTGCTGGCCCACCCTAATTTCACAATGGTTTCTTTACCTGTAGAGCAGCATGCGTTTTGGATCTGACGTCCAAAGTAGCTGTTTCTCTTCATATTTGTTGACTGAATTCAGGGGAGCTGGCTGTGCTGGGAATATTAGGGAAAAGGTTACATTTCATCAAGCCTTTTTTTAAAGATAGTTTAAAAACTAACGTTTGCTGTGGGGACTGGTAATCAGACCTGTGCATCTCATTGACACCCTCTGAATGTCAAGTTCAAATCTAACAGAACAAAGAAAACTCATCTTTCCAAGGCAGAGGCAATACACACTGTACAGTCTACTACGTTAAATTATTTTGCCGGTGATCTTGGGAGCCAAGATCCTGTCTACTTTGTAGAAATGCTGTAAGAGATCATAGTGCTTTCCACAGAAGGGTTTGTCTTTGAGTGTGCAGTCTTAACGATTCTGGGATCCGTCAGAAAGCATTGTTAACAGACTCCCAGCATAGCACTGGAGGGTGGTAGCCATCCTGTAAAAATTTAATTTCTGAAGCGGAGTGTGACTTCATCAAGCCAAGAAGCTCTGCAGAAGGGTGCATGCGGAGGCTCCCTGTGAACGGAGGTCAGGCATGTGGCTATAGGTCTGTGGAATTCTAACATTTCTGAGTTGAAATTCTTAGTACTACGTTTTCTCATTTCCTTTCAAGTGCCTAATTACCAACAGCCAAACCAAACTAGTTCGAAGCCCTAAGTCTCTCTGTCCATCCACAGCCTAACAGCATTGCCAAGCGATACTCTGTTACACTACTTAGTACAAATTATTTTCTATCCCTTCAACGTATTTCTAGTTTTAAAGAATACTTTTTCTTTAGATTCTATTTTTGCATTTTAATCCTTTAGTTAGTTTACCTCTGGGGTGTCCCTTGCCATCAGAGATCAAGGGCTAATTTTTTCAGGTCAGTTTGTGGGAATTTAGGTAAATAAGTGGGTATTCCCATAAATCATGTATTTTCAGAGGTCAGTGAAAGTGCATGCATCTCCATTGCCTCCAGAGAGATTTTCAACCTTAGCTTCTTGATAAAGCAATTAAATTTCCTTTTGCTGACAAAAGTGAGAATTAGCACTGTTCACCAACTCATTGCACGCACGTTTTGCGTGGGACTTTGAGAATGTGGCTGCCTTAATTCCATTCCCTAAAGAGCCTGTCCTGAATACCTTGGCTTGACCAAATTCCCGCTGACCTGAGTGGCAGCTTGAGCTGTGGAAGGACAGCAGCAGGGAACACCACACATGAAGATTTGCGGACATGGGGCATGCTCCCTGCTGCAGCACGAGGCTTGGTCCCAGCAGACGTGCTGCTCTGCTGCCTGGCTTCCCCAGGACATCTGCAGGCAGATGTGTGCTGTGTTCTCCAGCCATACTGTGTGCACGCAGGCACCACTCCCCTCTCAGCCTCTCCCCACTTAGAAACACAACAGACTTTCATGAGAGGAAAACTATTTTTGCATGAAATGGAAAGGACCTGAGTGCAGAATGAGGACAGGGAGCGTGAAGCAAGGCATGCTGTGTCCAAAATGAGGAGAAAACATACAGATGTAGAAACAGGTGTTCAGGATATGTCTTTCCCACCTTACATCCCTGTCCAAGCTAATCCACATTTGAGGACACAAAATACTGTAAGCATTCCTCCTTCTCCCGATACAACTGCATTCATTCTTCCATCCCACAGCTTTCAGCACCAGGCATATTCCATCCACACAGAGCATAGCTTGCATACCTCCTTGACCACAAACACACATCCTACTCTTAGTCTTCCTTGCTTGCGAGCACACAGCAAGTAGAGAATGTTATACTTCACTTAGATATTGGCCATTGCTCCAAGGTTGGGGGCGGGGTGTGTGTGTGTGTGTGTGTGTGTTAAGCAGGAGATCCTCCTTGACATTGCCGGTTCTGCTTGGCCACACAAGTCCAGACCAAACTTGAATTGCTTCATCTTTTATAAGACAAAGTAATCTGTGAAATAAAGGGAGAAACTGTGATTAGACACCTGTTGCATAAAATTTTGTTGCATAAAAATGATTATCACCTTCAGATGGAAAAAAACTGTGAGAACACATAGATCTAACGCACAAGTGGTTGTACTCTCTGAATTAAGGGTTCCTCTTGGACAAAAGGCGAGTTGTGGTGTTTCCTGTGGACCATCTAGTATGCTTGATGAAGCTGTGAGTACATCAGTGCGTCTGCACCTTGCAGGGGAGGATCTATGTCTTTCTCTGCCCGAAGTGGTGGGTTTCAAATCCTGATCAGAGTGTTTGGCATGAAAATACTGTACAATTCAAACTGGTAATAGTGAGGCATGGCTATTTTTTTTTATTATTATTATTTTTATTTGCTCTGTTCCTGGCTAACAGATGCTCACATTTGTATTACAGCATTAATAAGTGTGGTTAATTCTCTGTGATCTCAACGTATTGGAAAGTAGATATCAGTAGGATGTGCCAGGTAAGGAGTTGTAGTATTCACAGCACTGAGAGAAGTAGAAGGCTGCCTAGAGCTCTAGGGCTATCTCTTTCTTACAATGGTATCATTAGTATATCTGTCCTAAAGTCTCCAGGAAGAGGCTGTGAGATGGAAAACGCCTCTTGTAATACAGTACCTTTGCACTACAATAGCAGTATTGCCATTCTTCTCATCTTCAAAATATCTGAGGCTCTTCTTGCTAACGTGCTCCTGGCTGCAGCACTAGTAGGATTTGGCAGCATTTATGGCTACAGCGTACCCCAGAAAAGCCATTTTGGGACACAGGCCCAGTGGGAATGGTCTCTGCCAGTTGTGCCGTGACTGTTTGCTTGCTTTTGGGACACAGCATTTGCTGTCAGCCTCCTCCTGTTATTACCTAATCCAGCAAGTGAGAAGGAAGGCCAGCATTTCACCTGTTCCCCCAGGGATGTTACCTCTCTCTGCCTATCCAGGCCCTGGGTGGCCTTTCTTTACCTCACACCTGAGGATCTGTGTAGATGTCAGATTATTTCAAGTAACATTACTGATGTAATGATTAGGTGAAAAAGGAGGAAAAAGAATTAATTTGGTTCCTGTGGAAATGCTGCTCTTGTATTTGGCTGTGGCTGCCAGGCGTGGAAGTGGCTGGCAGTGGCAGAAGGGCTGTGAGCTTTGGACTTCAGCAGATTTTTAGTTCTCATTGATTGATGTTTGAGGGACGTACCGAAGCAGTTTACACGTCGTCCTAACCTCTTCGCCCATTCTGTTGGCATCCAGCACAGCTGGCTTAGGGGTCTAAAGCTGTGCTGGAAATCTGCAGCCAGTGAGTCTCACCATTAATTCTACCATTTCATCCTGCAGATCTGACCTCTTTTAAGAGTGACTTGATGTTTCTTCAAGCAACACCCCGTCTCTATGAAGAAATGCCAACAGAGAAGTTTCAAACTTGCTATTTTTATTTAAGCTGTTGGAACAGTATGGACATAATGTAAGTAACTGGACCAGCCAACAGGGTGTCTGTCAGTCAGTGACTCAGTCTTCAGATCAGACAGATGCAAGCCCATATAAATAGGTTCAGCCCAAAAGTCATGATAATAAATAATTTATTTTTGTACATTTCAAAACACCAGATACAGTAAAGTGAGTGTTTTCTTTGGAAGCAGACATTACTGGTCGGCTGTATTTGCTTCCAACACCAGCAATAACATGTTCTGAATGAGCGCAGGGAGACTTCGACCACCATTCTGCCTGAGCTTACTTGATGCTTGGTTGAAGGCTGCTGAGTCTTGGGAAATCAGTCTGAGATAAATTAATGCACTGTTTTGAGGCACATGGCATCATCAGGTTTGCACTCCATCACTTGGAGCACTAGAGAGATCAAGTCGGCCAGGTGCACGTCCAAGGAAATCTGATTTTAAGGTGTTTTTTTCTCATCATATTCATTGTCGTAGGGCTGAGTCATACACAGCAAATGAAAAATGTCCCAGGATGTTTAAAGATGATTTTAGGTCATGTGAACTGCCACCTATACCTGGGAAAAGACAGACATGGCAAAACAAATCTCTTTTTTGCTCAGATAAGATGTGGAAACATGGAAACTTGTCAGGGAATACTCTTACAGATGCTGTCCTTCATCCAGACTCCTTGGTTGGATCAAGGTGCCACTGTTCTCATAAGAGTGATGAGGGAGACTAACCAGACATCTCTCTAAAATACTGTTGCCTGGAATTTGAAAGTTGCTTTGAGATCTTTTCTGTGCTATCAGTGGATACCTAGAGGTTCCTAAATAGGTCACAGTGATATCAAAGAAGGCCTCTTAACAGGGCCGGTTTGGGCAAAGCCATGGTGCAAACTTGCTCTTCACTGGGAGTCCGCTTTCTAACCCAGCATGGAGGGTGCAGGTTGCAGACTTCAGGGTGTGGGACAGCCTTGAGGAATGTGTCAGAAGGAAAGCAAAGATGAGACTCTTGTCATTGGTCATCTTGTCGAGCAGGTCTGTGCAGGATGGGAGCCCTGCCTTGGTGAGGTCAAAGTGTTCAAGATGAGAACACCAGCACCTTGCTCCAAGGAGTCTGTGGGAGCTCCAAGAGCAGTCAGTTGTGCTGCAAGGCCAAGCGGGCTGAGAAGGGCCTGCCTAAATCTACAGATTCATGAGTTAAGATGTGAGTGGAGCAGAATTGTCTGTGATGTTTTAGGGTTTGTATCGTGGTCATGGAGTCGTTGAGATCCATTTTGATCTGACTCAATTTTAGTATCTTACCTGTTCATAGTCTTGCTGTCTGTGCGCTACATAAGATTCAATAGAGGAGCAGAAATATACGCACAGAAATGCAGGTAAGGTTTCAGATGTTTCAAATGCTCTGTGGAAGTTGTATTTGGAACAGAATTTATTGGTAACCTGGATATGATCTTGCTAGAAGAAAGGAAAAATACACCATGTGGTATCGTGAGGAGCATATTCCAAGATAGGTGGTCTGTCCATCTGTCAAACAAACTCTTACCCATGCACCTGTCTTTGACAACAAATAATATGAACTGTCATGCACATCTTTAGCCCAGATCTCTATTTAATGTGGTCATTTAGGAAGGCTTACAAATATATTTTTTTTATTTTTAATATCCTGTAGCTGTGCACGTATTGTATTTGCGTGATCGAGGAGAAAATACAAACTGCTTTTCTCACCCAACTCCCAGTGTAACTTGGCAGATGTCTGCAGCATCTTTGGATGTAAACCTGGGGTCATGCACACCCTTATTTGCAGCAGCCCTGTTCAATATTTGCATTTATAAATTGAGATGTTGATATGTCTCAATTTACAGATCAAATGCAGCAAGTTTGCTAGTGAAAAGTGAAAAGCTTTTTGTAGATGCCAACTCTGTGAGCTCGGAGTGGGTTCTGCAAGTCAAAGCTTCTTATGCGTTTATTAATAGTAGCAATGAAGGTCCATCAGGTTGATAAGCATAGAGACTTCTTGTCTTCCCCGTACAGCCTACAGTTGGTCATGAAAGTAACCTTATAGAGCTGATGGGTAAGAAGGAGCGTTTATTAATAGTCATCACTCCCTCGGGTACAACTACACTTCCAACACCTGCAATGTCTAGCGAGCACCTCTGCCAACTAAAACACCTCTCTTCAGAAGAATAACTAATACTTTAGAATACCCATTAGAATAACTAAGACTTCTTTGAAAAGTTGAGGATTAGGTTCATATGTCCTAGATTAAAGCACCCAAAGGATCAAAGCCATCTTCAGCCATTCTTGTTTGAGGCTTTTGGAAGAGGTGGAAGAGAAGAGAGTATGGAGCAGACTGCTTTCATTTTAGGTCCTTTGTCAAGGGGACAGGAGGGCACTTGCAGGTTGGGGTACTGAAAAATAAACAGTGAAGCAGGTACAATCACTGACAAAAGCTCTTACAAGCCAGGCTCTCAGGCTGGAGGCTCCGAGCTATCAAATACTTTGTCAGTCTCAGCAAGCTGGTAAATAAAGAAAAGGTTCTTCCACATAAATCTTTGGAGCTGATCCTCACAAAGAGTGCTTTCAGCCCGAGCTCCTACTTCAATACACGACGGTTGTGGGAGAGAACAGTGAGTCTTATTTACGCATCCAGCAGCAGTTTATGACGGGCACCATCTCATCTCAAGGGTCTGACATATGCATGCATCGCTGTCCAATTTGCAAATTCTTGCATCTAAAAGTTTAATAAGCTCTTCATTTGATTTTTTAATGTTTTTCACAGAAAGTGAACGTTTTTCCTGGCAGAGCAGGGACTGTAAGCTCTTTTATCTGCACCCCATAAAGGGCTGGGATGTCTCTTTGAGTTTGGCCAATAATTTGAAAGTAATCCAGATTTTGTTTTTCCTGCAGGTTTAAATGAAAAGTGAATGTTTTAAGTGGAGGAGTAAGAGGTACATTGAATTTGGAAATATGACCACAGCAGCAGCAGAGCTCTGGAAAAATTCAAGGAGTTATTAAAATCTTTAAAACGCAATTGTTTAGAAATTAGGCACATAGTTTAAAAGTGACGTTTTGGCAAAGCTGGGTGACTTACCCTTCCCATCGTATGTTACATTAAACCTCTGCTGTATGTTCAGTCTTAAATGGCCAATACCCAGCAGTGTCCCGTGGTTGCCTCAAAACCCACCAAATGACCACACAACAGGATTTCCAGCCATTGCTTGTCAGCACTTGAGGGTGACTTGGTCCTTGATTCTAAATTACTGGAAACAAAAGTGAATTTCTGCCCATTCAGTCATTTGGGAGTAGGTGAGTCCTTGGAAAGGGAGGCCACTGAAACAGATGAACTTTCTCTCCCATGATAGTGCAGTCATCCTAAGCTCAGCAGCTTTGAGTTTCTTGAGGCTGAGCTGCTTCTCTCACGCTGGAGGAACAGAAGAACATCTGGTCTTAGCTACTGTTTTTCAACTGGATCATCTTGTGCCTCACTAAAATGAATGAGAAACACATGCAGGCTATATTTTCAAAAAGTTGTATTTCATTGATGCAACTAAAGTAGTGATTTTCACATGCAATTAGATACACAGATGTAGACAAGCAACAATTTACACACACACTACATTTCCAACGAGGCCCTACGTACATTCCCATATGCTTTACACATGCGAAATACGCACATGGTGAGGAGGCATGGGAAAGTATTTACATGTGCAATTGTATCTTCCCACAGCAATGCCTGGGAATTAGAAAGCACTAACTTAGACAATATTTTGGATGTAAAATCTGATGACACTTTCAATTCTGTTCTGCAGGCCCCACTATAAATAACACTAATTATTAATTATGATCTGCCTACAACAGCACTTCAGCAGGCACTTTACAGATAGGCCAGAGACTAGAAGCTCAAATCACCCTCGTGTTGTTTTATTTTCTAGAAGTGTTTTGGAATAGACAATGTCCAAAGCCCATTAGAAGCATGCTGTATGCAGATGTCCCCGAAAGAAAGTTGAAGAGTGAAAAAATGGCGAGCAGCGCGGTATGACCAGACCTGAACATTCAGGAGATACAGGTCAGGATTGTAAAAAACAGTGAGATTTTTTTAATTTATCTTTTCTAATTATAGCATGTCTTGAGTCGATGTAAATGTTTTCTTTATGAAAAAGATAAACAAAATACCACTTTTCAAAAAGGCTATTTCCTAAGAAGCAGACTGAGACTTTGCGAGAAGCAGGGCAGGCAGGGAGTTGGGTTAGCAGCACGTGCTCGCCTACAAGGCCGTTCTGATGCTCTTCAGCCTCCCCGTGTCTTAGTTCTCCTGGTGGTAGGATGGGGGGTCTGTTAGCACTTTTCTTCTCAATGTGTGTGAAAATAAAGGCAGGGTGTGGTGAGATGAAGATGTGGTAATGGAAGTCAGTGAAAAACTTCAGTCCTAAGAAAATGCTTTTTGTCTGTTTATTCTTTAATACAAACAACATGCTCTCTAAAGAACAAATTGGTCTGTGATGTGGTTTAGGTCAGACCTGTAAGAACCACTGAAAGATACCCAAGCCCTGTAACCATTAAAATATTTTGTTTTTCAAAGAGCACAGAGTACGCTGCTACTGAATGTCTGGCTACCATGGATCCAGTACAGCGAGCTTGCTCAATCTACCAGAAGTCTTCAGTCTGAAGAGTGGGGTGGTTTGTGGCTCAGTGCGGTGAGTGTGTGGTGTCTCGACCCGTGCAGTGATGCACAGTAGCTGTGGCTTCACCGTGGTTGTTAAAACGTGCTGTTCGTCTAGGAGGCAAAAGCGTGCACGCATCAGCCGCACAGGGAGATAGCAGTGAGGACCTTGGAGAGTAAGAATTGAGGACAACAGTAGGAGCTAATGGTCATCTTTTCAAAGCTGGGAGACAGAGGTGGCTTGGGATGGCCCTGGAGAGAGAGAGTCCTGGGATAGCAAAAAGCCATGGGAGAGGTCAGGGACAAGTGAGGGCAGGCTGCTGGGTGAGAGGATGGGAGGGAAGGGCAGGGGGACAAGCAGGGCCTGAAAGCAGCGGCAGCTGGGCTGGGGGACGCAGGGTCGTGGTCGCAGCCACCTGAGTTTCCAGCAGCTGGGTGCTGGGGTGCGCGAGCCTTGCACCAGCAATTACCTGCTTGAATCCTGCCTCAGAACTCGCAGCAGGCTTCCACTCCTTTTTCAAAACAGACCACTTATGTGACCCCTTCAGTCCTTGTTTCTATTAACAGGCCAAACAAGTTCTAAGTGCCAACATACTGAAGAAGTGGAAAAGTTAGTTTATAGAAGGGAAAAAAGGAGAAGGAAAAGAAAAACAAAACCCAAGTTATTTCCACAATGTTTGCGTTCCCATGTCTTAACCACAGTATTCCCAGCACGCGGATTTTTATGGTGCATCTGAAAACCAACCACAATGCAAAAGAAACTTCAAAGTGTTTAAAGAAAGGAAAGTCGAGAGGAAGACACGTGGAGGGAATTCAAACAGCGAGGAGCAGAGCACGGGAGCAGTGCCGGGGTTCGCTGCCTGTCTTGCTCCCCACTCTCCTGCAGTCCCAGCCAGGACCCACTGGGCAGGGGACCCAGCAAGGCAGTATTAAGGATGGAGAGGTCCTTAGGACTCTGTTATTTCATGTTTTTAGTTCCCTTGTAGCAGGTTGAAATAGCAGAGCATGACCAAAATGCATGTAGGTGTAGCTCCTTTGGCCCTCTGGTCAAAACAACACAGGTCCTGGTGCTGTGGGTGTAACAAGGGTGGGAAGGGGTGGAGGACGATGCCCACCTTTGCTGTACCTGGTGGCTGTGCTGCAGATGGAGAGGGGTGAGCAGGGGCACCTTTGGTATTACCTGGGCTGTGTCGGCTGTGGAAGCAGGGAACACTGATAGTGCGTTGAGATGGAGTACATTTAAGAGGCTGAAGGGTTAGGTGCATTTAGGTGCCATAAACCTGTGTAGCTACAAAAGCGAAGGCTGCAACGGCACCTACATACTCGTCACCCACATGAGATACTTCGTGATCAATAGCATATATCCATTGCGTGGCCTCGTGTATTTACAGTTAGTAAATTGCATTATGGCTCGGTCATGGACTATGTGTCCAGTGACTCTGGGAACTGGGTTTAAACATCACGCTAGCTGCTGGATTATGATCTATGCTATTGCACTTAAGACCTAAGGGCACATTTCAGCTGCAGAGAAGGTCTGCACTGCCCGTGTACGACAAACTGCGCTGGGGCTGCAGCATGCAGCAGGGCACTCTGGCAGGAGCCTGCCTAGGTGAGAGGCAAGGACTCGTGAGAGTTGCCTGTGCAGTGATTTCTTCTTTGAATAATACCAGTACCATCTTGTAAATACATGTTATCCAATATTCAAAGAGTGTGACACCAAGAAAATGTATTGGGATTAGGAAACGTAATACTAATGAGTAGATACCTGCGAAGACCTCTAGCTAGTTTGGCTCCTCGCAGGCTGAGCTTTGGGCTGGCTGTGGGTAGATCCAGACAAGTGTCCGCTGCAGCAGTAAACCAGGCTGATCTGTGCAAGAGGAGTTATTCAGCGAACTGAAAGGTAGCCAAGTGCAATGAAGTATATTCTAAGCAACTCTTATTTGTATTCAGGAGTCAAGATTTTTCTGGGAAAATTTCCCAAATTAAATGGAAAACTAATTCCTTTAAGCCACTTAGGCATGACTGACATGATGAATTGTGAAGAGGCTACCTGGAGCTGTCACTGCCCGGCCTCTCCGCTCAGCATGTTCAGCTCTGCCACTTGTCTTTGTAAAATGACTGGGGTTACTGTGTTTTTCTAAAGCCTTTACTTAATCCACGGACCAGAGCAAGGCTCTCAGCCGACTGGAAACAGCATAATTTTATCAAAACCGGTCAAGAGGTAGCAGGATGCATCATCGGAGAATCTGGGCCGCTTGTGTACTTTTGATTTTTTCTGTGGCTAATTTTATTGCATTACAGTTTTTCACTTAAGGATTCTAATGCCCTTCCCTCGTGGTTTTGGATCTAGCAGTATGCATTGCTGCAGAGAGCACATCATCAATGTGAGCACTCTGTACCGTAGTCTTACACAGAATCAATATGATTTTTGTTAGATTACTGTCAGCTTGGCTTCAGTAAAGGTTACAGGTCTGCTGTCTGGGACATTGTATGTCTTCAGTGCAGGAGACAGTCTTTGCTGAAAAGGTAATCAAAACTGTTATCCCTGTTTAAGGGAAGAGAACAGAGCCCTAGAAATAACTGAGATGTTCAAGAAGGCATAGCTCCTACAGTTGTATTCTCTAGGCATTGAATTAGCGTAACCAGTCTTTCAGAAGAGCATCCCAAACCTCCCAGCTCTCAATTTTGCTGGTGTAACCGGGGGGAATTTCACGCATCCTTCCTTTCCACCAGCAGTAGTGTCCCTGTTAGCACTGACACTGCATCACATCTCTGTAGGATGTCTGCATGTCAGGTAGTCTGCTGAAACCCAGAAGGGGGACTTGGAGTGTATTATGCACAGTGTGACCAGAAGCCTGGCTTATACATTTCCAGGGTAAGTAGTTGTAGCGTGCATGCATTTAGCTGCACAGTGCGTGCACCGCAAGGCTAGCGCAGCTGGGATATTACAGACTCAAGGTCAATGTGCTAGACAGTAGATTTGCAGTTTGCATTCCAGTTTCCATCTCAGGCACATGGGGCTAACGGCACACATGCTCTGGGAGCGCGTGCCCCTCATCCATCTGGGATTCCCTGTTCAGAAATACGACGGCTCTGAATTTCCATTTCATGTCTCCGGTGCTGCAGTGCATCGCGGCTCTGCAGCTTCCCCGTTCGGGTAGGGGCTGTCCTGCCACTGCCTTTGCTCCTGCTGAGGAGCAGCGTTTGAAGATAGTCAATGTGATCACCAATACCAACTTAATGTATTCCCGCATTCTGTTTTCCACCACACCATCCTGTCCAGGCATGTGATAGTAGCAGTAGTCGCTGAGCTAACAAAACGTTGGCCCAGGCAACGCCACGGGCAGATGCCGTAGCCCTTCCCCACATTGGTCCCTTCCTGGTGCAGAGCTCCTTTGCTTGCTGAGATTTTTGTCAACACCTTAGTATTATTAAAATGTTGTTTTTAAGGTCAATTTCCTTTCCTTTTCTTTGTAGTTTATGGAGTGTTGCTGAAGAACTTCTCCCAGGCTAAAAGGAGGATCAGTTCCAGGTTTCCAATCATATCAACAGTAGGATCATGATTTATTTCTAAGGAGCCTGTGTAATTACCCATACCCCACACACACCTCCCGTTCACACTGAGTTTCCCTGTAGCTAATGAGTCTTCCCAGAGAGGAGGACTGGCTGGTTCACTGAATCCCGTGCAAATGAATGAGCTTCTAAAACAAATCCAGCCTCTTTGAAGACGGCGTGTCCCAGAAGCCATCAGCCCTTGTTGTAAATGTAAATGGCTCAGCTTTCTCAAACTGAATTTTTTGCTGAGTTTTGCCAGCAGCTTCATGTTGGTGTTCTTTTTTCCACTATTGTTGTTTTGGTCAAAGTGTTAATGATTTTATTTTGCCATTACAGCTTCTTTTATCTGTACCATCATGTTTCCTACGCAAGGCAGTGTTCAGCCAGCAAAGCCGAACTTACAGCCCCAAAAGATAATATTAAATATTTGGATATCTGAATCCAGCTCGTGCTGGAAATGTGTGGAGTGGTGAGTATGTTTTGAAATTATGAAATGCTGCCTTAGGTACCAAGCTTAAGTTAAGTACCTTTGCCACACAATAATGGAATGAGCTCTGTTAAACAAAAAACATATTCAGATATCTTTGTGGGATTACAGTTTTGCACAAGCTGGGCATATCTGTACATTACGGGTAAGTGAAGCAAAGCGGTACTTCTCGGGGGGCCTGGAGGAGTTTGGAGGGACCACTCGGTAGCCTGTTGGAGTAGCCAGCTCATCACCAGCCCCGTCGGTATGAGGTAGCTCAGCTTTGGGTTTGAAGGCGAATCTCACCACTGGACCACAGCAGCTGCTGAGCAGAGTGCTGGCTGTAGACGGACTGCATGCAGAACAGATCGGGGCTCCTTGTGTCCAGGCAGTCTTTGAACTCTGTCTGAAGTGAACTGTGCGTCGGCCCCCAGCGTAAATTAGAGCAGCCTGGAGACTGTTACAAATTACAAGATGGCTCTAGCCCCAGAGGCAGGCAGACATCTGGCCACGCTCCCATCAGGGGAGCGGTGCTGGAGGTATTAGCTTGGCTCTGTCTCATTCAGCCTTCCCTTTACTGGTGTGATCTTCTCAGGTCTGGTTATACCAGGGTTAGGGCTGTTGGGCTATCAGAGCTGGGAAGTCATTTCCATCTTTTCTTTTATGGACATGGTAATCATGGTAGAAAATGTTATCAGCCTGTGTGCCTCGCTTCTTGCCTGCGTTGAGCCCACTGACCAACCTCTCCTAGGTGGGATCACCCTTCTGTCCCCATAATCAGCACCTGTCTTCTGGATTCCTTAGAAGAGGACCTTCCCCAGAGCTGGCTCCTTTTCCTCCCAGGGTGTGGATCAAAACCAGGAAAATTGTATTCAGTTATGATCCAGGTAACGGGCAGTCTGAGTTCAGACACCTTCTGCTGATGTTGTAAAACCTTTGTGCTGGGCTAAGCTTAGCAAAGAGGCTGGGAGGAGAGCAGATCACCCAGAATAACAGCGTTTGGCAGCCTCGCACCCTCGCTGCACAGTTGTGAGAGAAGATCAAGCCCTTTACGTTTAAACTAACTGGTGAATGTTGGTGTTGCTATGAACCACTTAACTCACTTATCTCCAAGTAATTTAGCTACTCCTGAGGATGAAAACCCTTCTAAGTACACTTCCCCACGCACTGTACAGGTGGGGAAGGAGGAGCAAAGGACAGTGCTTTGCAGCCTGGGTGCTCATCTTCACTGGTGAAACGAAACCCCTGGTCAGAGCACTGGCTGTGCACAGCTCTGTTTTTCCCCATGAATTAAGCAGTAATCAGCCTTTATGCTGGCTTTCTGCTCAGGAGCAAAGTTCACCCTATGATTTCAGTGCCTCCTGTTATCATAGAGCTCTTCAACCGGCAGAAGAATGACATGGAAAAAATGAGCAGAATTGTCTTTGCTGTATATTCAGATATATTACTGTAATTTTAGATTATTTAAGCTGGTGTATTTTCTTTTAAAAGTATAATACTTAACATCAGAGATGACTTTTGAATGGTCAAGTGTTTGGGATCTGGATAAAATGCCCCTACTGATGGAGTCCTGTCAATCTGAGAGCCAGGGTCAGCTTCCACTTCAGTCTCCATCCCAGATGCCTTAGAGATGCTGCTCTAATGCCTCCTGTGCCAAAAAACAGGGGGCCTTTCCAAGAAAAGGAAGCATGTTCAGTTTTTACCTTTTGAGCTTCATCATCTAGGAAATAGGGTTGTTCATGCAAAGACCAAGTCACTGACCGCTGGACTCCACTCTCTGCAATGGATTTTGGAAGGCAGACAATACTAATTTCAATAACAACGTTTATAGACAAGCTTAAGTATTTGCAAGATCACTTCAAAAGTATTATACAAAGGTAGCATTTTCAGAAATAGCATATACTGAATGAACAGTAATAATGATGAAGTAGTAGCAGTGACAGATTATTCTGAAAATTTCAGAGTTTTGGGGAGAATTTTTTAAAAGTTGTGTTTTCCAGATGAGAGCTTGCCTTTATTCCACCACTGTGCTGGGTGCCTGATGGGAAATGGAAGTTGGGAACTGGATGTGCCCATTCCTCTCCAAAACACAGCATGTTTTGTTAGTACAACATCATCTCCCAGTTCTCCTGACCATCTCCCAGTTATTTTTCCTGGAATTAAGGCTTATAGATGAAAACAAAACATTCTGAGGAATTCAGTTTTCCCAAATGACTGAAAAAAATCAGTCACGGAATATTTTCCACTCATAACTGCAGATGTCTTTGTGAAATAAATATTAGCAATATGCATGCATATAGCGCACATAGTCCTATAGGATACCCTATGTGGCAGAGGACAGCGCTAGCACTTGCCTGGCCATTCTTGTGTGATTTTTCCAATCTCTTCCCTTCATTTATTTGATTGTAGGTCTGGGGCTAAATTTAGCTGCCAGCAAGTCTTGTACAATTCAACTGACTTCAACTGAGCTGCCTCAGAGAGCAAAACTGGGCTGTTTGTATTTGTTGTGTGATGCTGTGAAGTCCCCCAGATGAAAGGTGCTACAGAGGTATGAAAAAATGTCATTTCTTTTAAAGTGCTGGGAGTGCGTGGGGTGGATTGGAGGACTGTGTATGGCTATGTCAACCTGGGGAGTATAGAGTGGCTTCCCATATGGTCAGTTTTTAGGATTTCTCCTGTTTCAAATCTGCATAAATGATCCACTCAAGGAGGCCTAACTATTAAAAACAGCTGACAACAAAAAAGGGGGAGGTGAACGCCAAGCAAGCAGCAAGTAAACTATGTAACTGAGCTGACAGATGGCAAATTAATGTTGTCAAATAGAAAGAAGTAGATAAAACTAAGGAGCACTATGACCAGATTGCTTTCTTGCACATGAAGTCTTTAATCATATGGATATCCTTGCTATTTTTACTCTAATGAGATTGGGAAAGAAAAATAAGACTGAAGCATCAATTTAAAGATGAATTTGCTTTGAATCCACAAGAAGTTGAAGCCCTTGCAGAAACAAGGAGAATTATTTGCCAGGCAAAATTAGTGTCACAGATGAACATGTTTGTACTTCTGAATTTTGACATGTTTATTTTATTGGTAATATTGCTGTAGCGAAGGAGCATAATAGCCAGTGTAGGTAAGCAGTCAAAAGAAGTTGAGTGAAAACTGATGTTTGTGGAAGTTTTTGCCCTTAAGCAAAGGCAAAAAAAAAAAAAAAAAAAAGCCACCTTCCATCTTGTCCTTAGTAAAGGAAAGAAACAGAAAAAACATGTCTGTTGTATGAAACATCTTGATGAAATGCCAATGAGCCAAGTACACTAACATAAAATAAGAGATGTATTTGGCTCATTGTGAGTTTTATACTAAGAACATGAATTTGCTTTGTTGCATAGATTTCTGTAATGGTAAGCATGGAGATGGCTTTTAATCAAGAGGTTAACATGGGCTCTGACAACTATTGAGGTATTCACACCTCTGATTAAAGGGAGAATCGGCCTGTATCTGAGCAAGGAGCTCAGTAAACAAATACATCAATCATGGGAAAATGTCCCCCAGTATGTGTGTGGTCAGAGCAAGCCAGCCAAGGCAGTTAAAAGGAAGCAATTTTCCTCAGTGCTTAGAGGTAGGTAATATAAAATAATCCATAATTAAGTTTAATCATGGCTTATCGGACCTTTCTGGGACTGTGAGCATTGTGGTTAATGTTTAACATACTACATTTGCTATAGGCTTTCTCTGATGCCAGTTCATTGATACTACATGCCCGTTTTGTTTGGAAGTGGTAGATGTGACAGCTGTGCCTGGAGGCTAGATTCATTGCTGATCTGAATCAGGATAGCTGCCGCAAGCTCTAATGCTATGTGGACTAGGTCCTCCGCTAAGAAAAAGTGGGTTTGCTCTGCTGAAGTCGGTGGGGCCAATAGAGCAGTCCAGCGTACCCGTAAGAGCCTGGCCCAGGTACTGTGCTGTTGCTGTGTAAAGGCCAGATCCGAGTCCGTACGTCTTTCTGTTGACTCAAGCAAGAACCTGCTTCAAGCCCTTTCTGTCTGAGGACAGGGGTTACTTTGCTGGAAGAGGAAGGTAGCGTAGTGCCTGCTACCTGTAGAGAAGTGCTTGCCCTGCTCTTCTTACCTGTCGAGCAAGGAGCAGCCTCTTAGGGACCAGCCCTGAGTGGGACTCAGGGACTCTTCAGCTCGAGAGGTGCCAGGGAGTACGGGGGTGAAGTGGGCCTCGGTGGCCAAGGCTGTTCGCTGGGACCGAAGAAGCCTGCTGAGCCCCAGCCCACACAGCATGGAGCACAGACCATGCGTCTGGCTTTAGGAACTAGTTTTAAATTAGCAAAGTGTAAGGACATCTCATTGCGCTGCATCCCATCGCTATCTTTTTGCAGAGTCTCACAGAAAGAGGACAGACCATTATTCCAGGCTGTCCTGTGGTAGGCAAGTTGTCCTTTCGTGAAACCAGTGCTGGGTAAACAGAGAATCAGAAAAGGAAAGTGGTGTTCAGCCTCCGTGGTTTCAAGCCGAGCCACCCGCAAGAGGCCGCAAGCCAGACGTGGGGCTGGCACGCGGGCCCGACCAGTGGCTCTAGGAGGAGGAGACCGCCCTGGCGGTGAGAAGGGAGACTTGTTGCCAACGTCCAGCACCAGCGTTAGCAGCTTTGCACACTTCTTTAAGCATACTCTCCAAGGTTTTTTTTTCAAATGGAACAAATCAAATTTTCGAATACTAATGGATACTTCTTGCTGTGCATGGCCAACCAGCAGCAACAAATCACAAAACAAACCTTATCCGTTCATCCATTTGGTCGGTATATTTTTGCAGAGAGAATAAAAGATTAGAGGCAGATTTGGGATGCTCTGGTAAACCATTCTAACGTGGTCACTACAGTCAAGTGCTACTAATGCTGGGAGAGGTGTTTTACTTCACTTTTGCGCCAGTAAGGTGTAACATCTTAACCAATAACATGAGGATCTCAAGGGCTTTTAATAAATCAGTTTCTTCAGGAGTGATGTGTTAAAATGACAGCATTCAGGATTAGCAAATCTGGTTAGAAATATGTATAGTCCAGTAAGCCCTGCTAAATGGCTAAATGCTAAAATCTCAATCTGACCCTAACCAGGGTCATCTGAGGGGCCTGTGACCATGGGGACTTCTTGTGGACATTCCCCAAAATGTCAGACTTCTTGCATACCTCTTAAAGAGACAATTTTAAGACCAGAGTTGGGCATGTTTTTCAGAACTGCTGCTATATATTAACTATGCAACGTTTGCTTCAGAATAATGCTGCAGACCGTTTTCTTAGTGTCTTAGCATTTAACTAAAGCTGAACAAAGTTTTGCAGGCAGAGATTTTTTTTTCCCATTTCAGAAAGGAATCCAGTTCAGACCTAAGTGGGAACTCTTCATTAATCAAAACATTTCATTTTAATACTGTCAGATTAATGCTTTTATGTACTGAGATGACATTTAGATAATTTATAATCTTTAAAACTGAAAAACACCATCCTGAAAAAAAATGTATAGCTCAGTAAAATAAAAAAAATACCCAGTATTAACTTTGATGAGAAAATTGGAGAAAATATGCTGGGGAGGGGAAACTATTTGAAACAATTTCTCTGGTGAACTGAAAAATGGGTTATTCCCAGCTCCCCTGTTAAGCTAGCTGGGAGAGTATCTGTTGACTGTTTTTCAAACCTGCCCTCATGGCTTTATGTTTAAATGCTCTTTCCCAGTTTTTCATCCAGGCCATCATATTTTCCAGGTCCCTTTGAATTCAGACACATCTGGACTTAGGCAAGCCTCCTTCATTTATTTTCGCTCTGCACTTGCTGAGCCATGCCAGCACTTTCTGTGAGCGTGTGCATGATTTGCAGGGGCTGAGTCTGCAAGTGCCGAGCGCCTTCCGCATCCCCCCAGGATCCGTGACTCCCTGCAGCGTTGGGGGATCTGTGCCTGATCCTGCATCACTAGGTTTCCACGAAAAATTTCCACCCTAAGACCAGAATAGAGGCAGGCATGCGGAGAGAGGGGAGTGCAGCACCAAGAGCCAGACCTCCAGTTTGGGCAGACTCCCCTCTTAGGGGTCGAGTTAATCCAAGTGCTTTGTGTTAAGCAAGTCCTATTGCAGCTGGCTCATTTTAGGCATGTGCTTAGGTAGTTTTGTGAATCAAGGCTCTGGGTTTCTTAGGACAAGGACTGCTGTCCCCAGCCTGGGAGAGCCTGCAAGGGTGTAACACAGTGGGAAAATGTTTTTTGTTTAGACTTCAAAGGCTGATCATGATCCCAATAATGAGAAGCAATTCGCAAGCAGCAGAAGTCAGTCTGGTGTCCTCAGAGGTACAGCGGTTGGGAAGAAGGAAGGTCTCTAGGAAGTCACCTGTGTCCCAGATGACAAAGCCTGGAGAAGGACTCTGGGGTCTCAGCCATCCCCTGCTTGCCCCAGCCCTGGCCAGAGGGACCTGTTGCCTGCCTGGCACCTCCCTGGTAGCCCATGGTGACTTTGCCCAATGCTCCAGAGAGCTCAGCTCTTCCAGAGCTGCAAATAGAAAAACAGCTAATAAATAAAGCATTTGCTATTTCTTTGGCAAAAAGGAGAAAAACTACAAAGGAAACACCTACAATAGTTTCTTTTTTTTTTTAATGTGGCTGGATGAGAACTGAAGGTCTATCGCAAAGACGCTTCTTTGGCTTTGATTTGACACTAGATTTCGGTCGGTCCAATGGAATTTCAATGCTATGGCCAAATATAACATCAAATAATGAAAAACTTCAATGGTAAACATTAATACAAACAGGCATCAAGTATATTAAACATCTTTTAGAATGCAACAGGCCAAATCTGCAAATTGGGAACAGGTCCCTGAGCTGGCACACTATAAAAGCAGGCTTCAGTTTGCCATCTCCAGGACCTGTGGATGGAGTACAGTGTATATCTGGGTTAGACTCCATTACGTGTTTAAGTTAAGCTTTGTGTAGCATTGATTCAGCTATTTATTTTGGCTACAAGGAGATGGTTTTCAACCATGGGTGCCTTATTGGGATGTCCATTGCCCAAATCTGCGTTAAGGGGTCTAAGTGCTTGTTTTGTAAGTCTGGCTACCGAGGTCAGCGGCTCAACCCAAGCCTTGCAAAGCCAGTATCAAAAACGGGGCTGATATTTTCAAAGGCAGGGACCTGCATTGTGTGTTTCGCCACCTGAAGAAGTCTTTGAGTCTT
The DNA here is from genome assembly GCA_013399475.1 of Chauna torquata. Lineage (NCBI taxonomy): Eukaryota > Metazoa > Chordata > Aves > Anseriformes > Anhimidae > Chauna > Chauna torquata. The sequence continues at coordinate 193,462 of VXAL01003121.1, read as the reverse complement.
TCAGAATTGCAAAATGCCCCGCAGCTTCCAGGGGAAGCAGTGCGGTGCAGGTGCGAGGTGCTGACAGCACCTTTCCTTCCCTATGCAGTGCTGCCTGCAAGGTGCCTGCTGCCCCAGCTGCCGTCATCTGATGTGGTCACCCTTGCCTCGCGGACCAAGAACTGGCCAGGTCCCTAACGTGTAAAATTGGCTGCACTGAAGCAAACCTCAAAATTAGCACATCTCAAGCTCTGTCCTGCTGAAATGGATTCATTCCTCTCTTTGATTGCTAAGGCTTGGAGTGGTGGCTAACACACGTGAAGGTCACAGTGCTTAGTGCTAAACAGCATCAGAAAGGGCTTGGCTATACTGTTCTGGGGGACATCGCGTGGGGTCACGTTGTAAAGTGTGGTTTGGTAACCAGGAGTCTGATGTTGGAGAAATGCAGTGGATCAAGGAGTGGTGCTTCTGCTTTTCCCAGACACACCTATAGGTAAATAATAAATGATGCAACAACTGTAAGTAGGCCCGTGAATAAGTTTCTGCTATTAAAATCACTTCTTAGCTGCAGACCGATTCACGTGTGAAGCCTACATAGCATGCAAAGGCACATACATGTCCCCTAAGCATTATATCCTTCTGTAGGCAACTGGGCTGTAGCCCAAATGCCAGCTTCCAGCGGGGTTGTTTTCCCTACTTTGATTTATAATTACTGATCACATGGGAGTATGGAGAGGAAAGGCCTGCGTTTTTTTGTTCCTTGTTTAATAATTTAATTTGTATTCTGATCTTCAAATCCCAATAGCACCATGTGAAGTAGAGAAACTCTGCAGGGGAGGGGAGAGGAGGAATAAAGGAGGGAGCGAGGGCTTTCTGTTTCCATATGGTGAGCCTCTCCTCCTCGTGATCACAGCTTGTCATCTGTCTTCTTTTAAACTTCAGATCCTGTGTAAAAATCTTCCCAGCAAAGAATGGGCAATAAATGTGACACAAAGACAGTCCAAGTGAAGAGATTACTTGGGGTAGTCATGAAGCATAGTTTCGTTAGAGTTTTTCTTTATGTACAGGCATGGAAACAAGAATTAACAGCCACAGGAACACTGTATTGCCATAGAGGGGCACAGAGGGCAGGAGCCAGGCATGGGTGTTACTGATACTCTGGGGGAGATATGCCTGTATATTCCCTCATATGTACTTGGCAGATGAAATAATATGTGCCTTTCTTGTAGTTTAAAGTGTGGTTGCATTAAAAGGTTGGATTAAACGACCTTGCTTATTTACCTGGTCTCAAAGCTGATGACCAGCACATCACAGCGAAGCCCATGGAGCTGCCGCCCCACCACATTGCCAGCGCGAGCTGGGAGCGCTCAGTGGCAACATCCCACCTGCATAAGGGAAGAAACTTCTAGCTTGGGCCTGAGGCTTTCTGTAAAATAATAGTAGTGTAGTCTCCTGACTTGCAGGCATGTGAGAACAGAATCACCTTGCACCTGGTTTTTCTGTAGCCCAAACGCTGCTCACATGCTACACTTCTGGATATCAGTTTTATCAAGTTGCTTTGAGTGAACTATGCCTCAAAAACAGGTGATGATTTGTAGTCTTACTCAGTGCAATGTAAGCACCTCTGCAGCTCATTTTCCTGCATAGCCTGGAGTTATATAGCATGCCACACAGTGTGGCCGCAGGTGTGGGTGGGCAGGGCGTGGGGACAGCCCTCCCTGCAGCTTGTTTGTTGTGAAAGCTCAGGACATCGTCAGAACGATTTCTGCAGAAAGCCCTCGTTTTGCCTCTCTTGCTGAGAAGGGTCTGCTCTTGCAGAAAATGATGGTTCTCTCCAGTCTAGGGCCATCACCTCTTTTGCTGTCTGTCCCATAGCTATGGTGTGGAGAAGACGTGGAAGACAGAACCAAGAAGTGCAGTGGATGTGTGGATGTGGTGCAGCCGCAGTGCCCAGCATGCTGTTCAGCCAGGATTCAGCCGACGGTGCGTCAGTCCATCCAGGTGCAGTGCTGTGGGGACAAAAGCTATTGATTTTCTGAAGCTCCTGTTAGGAGCTGGAGCAGGGCTACCCACACAGTGCCCTTCCAGGGGTTAGCAGGTGCCTCCTTTTCCCTTCTTTTCCCCTTCACATGCACTCAGACAACGACATCAGGCCCCCCTGTACAATACCTGCTGCATGCAAACACAGGTCTTCGCCCTCTTAGCGAGGACATGAGACTGCAGAAACCACTGCAGGAAACCCAGCAGCTGGACAAGCCACGATGGGCCACATCACCTTGGGCTGTGCCAGAGTTTCCTGATGTTACCGCTATGTTCCGATGAAACATTATACAGAAAGATATAGGCAAAGCATTATGCTCACAGCCTTTGCCAACAAGTTATGTTTTAATGTAATTTAACTGTAATCTCAGAGTGTTTTTGTTAGCTATAATTAGTAAAATATGTCTGTTTTCTGTGTTCCTTGAAGACGTCTGAACTCCTGCCAGTTCCCTATAGTTTTCCTGACATGCAGTATAACAAGCAGACCACCAAAATGTATTTACCAATAACTGTTTATTTACATTCCATGAAATCTAATAACATTTGCTGCCTTCATTCGGGATAAATGCTGGCCAAAGTGTAAAGCATAAAAAAATAAACATTGACTTAATTTCTAACTCAGTCCACAGAATATTTTATTTTTGCTCAATTTGCCCTGCCTGTTAGCATTTTGGCATTTTGCTGTTTGGAAGTTGGAAAAAAAAAAAGTTGAAAAAGTTCTGTAATGTATCTTCCTGTTCAGTCCAAAACCTTGCAGGGATTTCCTGGATATTTTATTTTTCATTTCTAAAGTCTGCACGAGGTTGGTATTTCATTTCTTTGTTTTCAGCTCTCACAAGCATTTGAAACCATATTGCAGAGAAAATGTCCAGGGCACTGAACAGGAACGGTGGTTGGTATTGCACTGGTGCCAGTGTAAAGCACTTCTCACTATCCAAGAGTCATTGGCTTTGCTGGTGTAAAAATAATCAGAATTAGGTCTGTATCTTGTTACTAACCAAGTCTGCTCTTATTCAAGAAAGTGTAACCGAGGGCAGAATTGTCATCTCAGATCTTCAGCAGGTTCCTCTCCTCCTGTGTCTGGTTTTGTTTATACCAGTACATGCTTTCTCCAAGCCCAGCAAATTCAGATGGCATAGGGAGGAGAGGTCACATACAGCAGCTGTGGGCGGGATCTGCAGCTGGCAAAATGTGATGCAACCCCGTTAATGTCAGCAGTGTGAGGTCCTCACCCAGCCAAGGAGGGGCTGGTGTTTCTGCAGGCTCTGTAATGCCGTTGTGCTTACCCAGGAGTGTCAGCAAGTGCTCATCTCCAAGAGCATCGCAGGGCCATCGTGAGATGGGTTTTAGAGGGAACCAGAGTTCACGAGTTGCCTATGCTGATCCAAGTGATGTGCAGTGAACGGAGAAACTGAATGCAACCATGTCCCCTCCCAGGGCAGGGAAAGCCAGCAAAGCCTGGATGGCTGCAGCTGCAGTGTGCTTGAAGACCTCATTCATTTGGCGTCGGTTCCTGCTCCTCCGCTGCTGTAACGGCACCCAGAGTCTATCGTCAAGCTGCAGCCACTCGCTTGCTTTGAGCTGTGCAGGTGCATGGAGCACGGAGCTGGGACAGCCCTACCATGTCTGCAGCCATCACTGGGCTTTGATCGTGCCCAAACAACCATCCGTTGCAAATTCACCAGCATTCTCTCTGGCACATGACCTGGGGTGCCCATCACACCATCTGGTGAACATTGGGCATGACCCATCCCACTTATTGGCAGCTGATGTTCCAACACCAAGTGCTCATAGCCTCGTGCCCTCGCATCTGCGTTCACCACATAGACTGCAGGAGGGGATGAGGGGTTGCACGTCCCCTGCCCCACATTTCGCTCAAGCTGCAGCTGCAGCAGAGGCCAAATCCTCTGCTGGGAGAGGAAGAAGAGATGAACTCAGGAAATCAGGTCTGAGAAATCTCAGCAGTGATTTGGAACGGCAGCACTGTGCCTCAGGTCTTCGTGGGGAGATAGTCCATCTTCCAGGGGTACAGGGAAATACCCTCACTGCTGTGTGTTTGAAGGAGCCAGCTCCTAGAGGGGCCCGCAGTCCCACTTGACACCATGGTACTGCTGCAGCTTTTGAGAACTCATTTTTAAATCTGCTCCTCAAGAAGCAATCTCCACCTTACTTTGTTTCTGATTTAACTGGTATTTTGTTAAGGCAGAGTCCACTTGCATTTCTCTAGATGTTTTCAGTTAAGGAGCTCCATACACTAAACGTTAACAAGTTAAGCCTCAGAGTCACAGACTTGTCAGGGAAATGCTGAGCAGCCCCATTCTGTGATGGAGACCAGAGGACACCTTCTCAGCTACAAGCTTCCAAACTGCCCTGGGCTCTCTTGTCTCTGTACTCACTTAAATTGAGGGTGTAAAACTTTCCCTGACTTCAAATGAGAGCAAAATTTGAAAGATTTTGAAGGACGTCTTGGAAAAATCTCAGGCTCAAAGATAACAAAAGTGAAATTCAAAATCCAGCCCAAAGCAAAGGCAGACATTGGTGTGCGCTGAGGAGCCTGTCCTGTTAGCATCTCCCTCTGAACACGGTAGCGGCGACACGTTGCTTTTTTCCCCTGACAAATGGCCCATCTACCCAGGCTTCTGTCAGAACTCAAGTATAGATCTGTTGGGATAATAATAAGAAAAAAAAGTAAGTTATAGGTTGCCCATTTTTGCCTTCTCTTTGCATTTCTGGGTTCCTGTCGTTTTCTTCGTTCGGTTTGCCTGTGTGTAAGACTTGCATTGTAGCTGGTTAGATGGTTGTGGAGTGGAGGAAGGGAAGGGTTCAAAATGCGCTAAAACAATCAGAAGTTTTCTCTCCCGCTGACTGCACTCAGTAGACACCGTACGCTGCAGCGTTTCTGCATTGTTCTGCTAGGATGCGTGGAAATTGAGCTGTAAATAACTCAGCGAATTGTTTACTGCCAGCAGTATGTTTCCAAAAGCAAAAAGCTTTCAAAAAGAAGCGTTTGAAGACACAGCATGATTTGGGGGAGACGGAGTGCGAATCAGCCATGCGTGTGGGACTCGGTTCTGGCCGCAGGCGGGAGCCACCTCGGTGCAGGCTCATCGTGCCCAGCCCGCTGCCCCTCGCCCAGCCCCGAGTCGGCAGCGGCCTCGGTTACGATTTAGCAGGTGGGCTGGTGTAAACCACCTCCCGGCACATTGGGCTCTGCCAGTTGGGGCACTGGTGCCCGCAGTGTGACCCAGCCACCAGCCAATCACCAGAACTGGTTTTGAATGTTAAACGGTGCTGTAAAGCAGCCCGGATGAGTTAGAGGCCAAGAATGTTTTCCAGAGATAATTATAAATACTGGAAAGCGAGGAAAAAAAAAAGAGAAAATGAGAAAATTGGGATGTGCTGACAGAAAGAAAAACCAGAAGAAAGTGCTTTCACCCTGTGTTTACAAACAAGCATTCTCGCAGCCGTTGCTGGGCTTTGCAAAGATGCAGCTTTAGAATGGGAGAGGAAATCACCTTAGGACTTTTGGACCACATTAAAATATTTGGAGACAAAGGCTGAAAATAACAAACCCAGCAAATGACAGAATTCCTCAGCAGAAGAAACATTTCCTCCAACATGGGGAGCTACGGATGGGACTTAGCGCAGTCCCCAAGCTGCTAGTCATCAGATGCTTTGTTACAAATTGTGGTTCTTTCTAATTGAGGCTGGAAATTTTTCAATTTGCTCTCTGTAAAAGCAGCAGAAACCAGTGGTGACAATCTGGCCCCGCTGACGGTGGTGGGAGTTTCACCATAAATGTCAAACAGGCTCGAGCTTGCACCCGTGGTTTGTGTTTGCTGATTCCAGCAGCATTTTAGGACCATTGAGCGTGGCAGGAGGCTGGGTGCATTTCTTTATTGCTTCAGGGTTTGGGTTTGTTGAAGAAGGGCACTTCCCCTGTGAGACACCTGCTAGTATGGGATGCTGCTGCTCAGCTTTCTGCTAGCTGTTTGTATGTAGGTACTGCCTACATTTCAAGGCATTTCCTGAGTCTTATGTGTAGAAGTATTTCAGTGCATAGAAAAATTTTAAGCCGACCATCTCTTGCAGCATTTTAGTCAAAACTGCAACATGGCAAAAATAAAGTAGCCCAAGAACATTGGGCTGTTTTAATTTGTCAGGATTCATTGGAATAGACTATTGGCCTTGTTTCACTTGGGATCGGGCTTCTCAGCAGAGGCACGTGGAGGGGCCGAGAGGTCGCAGGGCCGGGGCTGCTGCTGCCCCAGCCGAGCCTCAGAGAGGTCTCCTCGTGAAGCGTTCGGCAGAGGAGGTGGAAAAAGTAGGTCAGGCTCTGCTCACAAACGCACCACTTACATGCCGCCAATTCTAATGAAATTAGGGAATGAATCAGTGTTAAAACCTGGGCAAAGGAGATCAAAACTCGGTTGAACTCTCACAGGGAGAGAGAGTCCAGCTGTAACTACTGCCTAGTCGGTGTCTGAAAAAACTGTAGAAATGAAGTAGAATAGACCTGTGTGTTCTAAGAGGGGAAAAAACAGCGAAAGCAAGGGGAAAAAAACAACCACCTTCGTGCAGCTTTCGGTGTAGACGCGGCCCTGGAGTCTCTCCTTTTCAGTACCCCCGCCCCTGTACTTCTTGTGTACTTCTTGCTCCCTTTTTCCAACAGCCCAGCTATTTTTTGGTGATTTATTTCACAATCAAAAGCTGCTTTGCGAAAAAAAAAAAAAAAACACCACCCAAAAATCCGTCTGACTCATCCAAGCAGGACCTGGTCTAGTTTGGATACAGAGTGGGGTTAGGGAGTAGCTGCCGGATGAGCATTTCTGGGATGTCATTTCAGCCCTGACCAAAGTAACTTTTTTTTTTTAAAAGTACCCCGACAATTAGTGGTAAAAAGGTCACTAGTAAAAATGAGTTTTGTGGTTTTGCAACTTTGCATTAAAAAAACCACCACGCTTCTGGCACTGTGTCTCCCGGTTGGCAGCCTTTCTGCAGAGCGAATTGAATAAGCATGCAGGCTGAAAAGCCCGTTCAGATCGGTCCCTCTAGGTCAGGGTTGCGTTATGTTAGCAGGGTGTTTGGGAGTTTGTGTTGCACCTGCCTGAATACAGCTGGTGGGAGAATTAAAGCAAGCAGAGGTTTAATTTTCCCTTAGTCCCAGCCTCTCACCCTCCGTCAGCCCTGGAACGTATCATTTGTAATTAAAATATAATGAAATCAAATTGTGAGATCATTTCAAAGTTACTGACCCTAGTGTTTAACAGGTTGTGAATGTTTTTACAAAGGCTGAGGTGGTAGAAATATTTTATTCCGTATTCTTTATCCTTCAGAGACCTCAGAGTAATAAACAATTAAGTTGAATTCAAGCTAACTGTATAGCACAAATTGGCTTTTATTGGGTGTCCAACACAGCTTTTTTCTTTGCGCTCTTTAAGAAATGGGACCCAAGCTTGAGGCATTATCAGAGGCGCTGAGAGCAACTAAAATTAGAGTTCCGCTTCATGTTTTGCAAGGAGAAATGATACCAAATACAGCCTGGAAAAGATCCGTGACTGTCTAATGATCCAGCATCTCACAAACTTCCAAGCTGACATTACTGCAGGCAAGCACACTGGTGGCAGGTGCCTTGTTAACGGTTCTTGGCCCTGTCTGAAGCTTCATTGAGCTGCATGGAAGCAGGAACAAGTTGTTGTGTGAGGCATTGAACTTTCAAGCCTGGTTTCTCATGGATTTTGTCTTTTGGTCTCTCCACACTTTCCAGTCTATCACACAACCCAGTTGCAGTCTTCTGTGGGAGAACCTCAAGTGTAACTGCATCGAGGAGGTTTCTCAGTGGGATATTTTACCAAAAAATGACCATGCCAGTAACCAACCCGGTCCATCTTTGGGCTGGTTCCGGTCTAGATGTGACATTACATTTTCTAAAATATTGTTACAGAAATGTAATCCATTTTCTGTGCTTCTCAATGGGCAGGATGACTTTGGCAACATTTTGGTGAAATTCCAGGCATGCTCAAAAGTGACAGCAACAGCATTTTTTTCTTCAATGAACTAGAATTTCATTTCTGCATTTTCAAATGAAGATTGTGATGGGATACATAACAAGAGAATTAAGAAATGTGGGGAAAACCCTAAGCACTGCAAGGTCCAGATTTCCAAGGACACAGCTGGCTTTCTCACTGTCTCACTTGGTGGCCTGAGGTGCCTAAAGTGAGCTCTGCAGAAAAGAAAGGTAAGTGTGGTGACTGCTGCAAAAGCCAGGAGTGCCCCTAATTTAGTGGCGTATTTAATCATACATTTAATTTGATGGGAGCTGTCTCGTCATGGCCTCTGCAGGGCCTGGGCATCCTTCTGTGGGAGATGTCACTGCAGGTGCAGTTACAAGCTTTGGTAGAGCCACTCGTTAACCACGTCCAGTTCCCCATCTGCCTGCAGGCCGCCGAGCTCTCGTCCCAGCCCTGCCGCTGCTTCCAGGCTCTTGGCACGGGTGGGTGCCAAGGGAGCGTGAAAGGCAGTGCTGCCACAAGCAGCAAGGAGTACTGGGTGGCACCTACATGATGCGGTTAATACTTCTTCAGTGAGTAACAGGAGAAGGGGAAGCTTCCTGCTAAAAAAAACGCTGGGGCAGCGCAGTTTGATTTATTCTTTTACCTCTATGCAGAGCGTGAGGTGTTGATTGCCTTTGAGCATTAGGTGACTGCAGTGATGCAGCTGATCCCGCAGCTGAGGGAGAAGCAACCACGCAGCAGGAGCCTGGGCTTAGCTGGCTGGGCAGTGGGAGGTGGCAGGGACAAGTCCCAGTTTGGCTCCAAACCCTGGGCTGAAATGCTTGAGTGAGCCCAAAGTCTGCGGTTTGTGGTATTTATTTACATATTTCTAAAACACAATGATAAGAAGGGGATAAAGCGATGTATTTCTCTTGCAAGCACAAACAAAACACAACAGAAACCCAGCACGAGAGAGTGCTGCCTCCTGGCCGCAGCCAGCCCTGGGGCCACGCTGCAGTACTGGGCCAGGTGAGCGGGTCAGGTTGGAAACGGTTGGGAAGAACTTCAGGGTCCTTCACGTTGATGGATCCCACTTCACGCCGGTACCCGAGCCCACGTTCGGCGGTGTCTCCAGGTGACAGCAAGGGGAAGACAGGGTGGGTTGCACGAGTCGTGGCAATGGTCCCTGCGAGGGAGTGGAGTTTGGCTGGAAGACAGAACTGGGAGAAAAGCTGATGACATAAAATTCAGGGATCAGTGCACAAAAAAGGGGAAAAATGATTAGTTCTGTCTTCTGGGTGCTGTTCCCCAGGGACAACCAGCAGCCTCCCACCCACTCCGCGAACACAGTGGTGGCTTGGGGAAAGAGGGAAGTCGTTAAAGCAGTGGAGCTCACCCTCGCTGCCGCAGCGGCCGCGAGCCGTGAGGGGTGGTGGTGGCCGGGGCTCGCGGTGCCATGGCCGCTCCCTGCGGCCCTGCATCGGGTGCCGGGGAGGGCAGCGGTGCCATGTGGATCGGGCCGTCCTCTGCTCCCGGCCTCACTCGCTTTCAAGATGCACGCCGCTCTTCTTTCATCTCTTGGATTCAAATCCACCATAATAAATAAAATTCTTCCTGTCTGAAAGATACATTAATTTTGGTGGTCTCAAAAGTAATGAAAATAAATACTGGGCTTGGCATGCAGAGCCCCGACTGGAGTAAGGAGCAGAATGTGTGTACTTGGAGTTGTTTTTACAAGAACATAAGCTGTGGAAAAAGCTTGGCTTTTAGCTCACAGTCTATGTGTATCTGAGGAGAAAAGGGGAGATTTGAGAAGTTCAGTCAAACATACGGAGATGTCGTCAAACAGGAGTTTTCGCGGGGAAGCAACAACCGGGCCGCGGGGGCCAGCCCTGGCCTTGCCCCTCGGGGGCGGCAGCGCTGGCCCATGTTGTTCTGGGACTGTTATACCACATGGGGAGGGGGAGATTACAACAAAACCAAGATTAGATGGATAAAGGGGAACCTCACCGCCCGACACCATCGGCTGTCACTGCCCTCGTGGTCACCGAGGCAGTGGCACTGGGACGCCATGGTGGCCTCGCCAAGTGGGGACCCAGACCTGCAGGGACCCACAGAGGAGCCAGGCTGCCCCTCTGCCCTGAACGCTGATCATTGCTGTTATTTTTTTGTTTAAAGGCAATTTGTATCTGCTAGCTAACAACTCTGTGCTAACTGGAGCTGGCCCCAGCAACATCTTCGTGTCGCAGCAGTGGGAAGGGCTGGGAAAACGGAGGCTGAACCCGAATGCTGTGAGACTCACCCCTGGCTGGCCGGTGCTTGTGTCCGTCCTGGTTCTCCAAGCACGTGGATGTGCTTCACAACACTCGGAGGAGGAGGAGGAGCAGATGACAGCGCTGCTGAAGTGAACATCAGTAGCCAAGTCCCTGCTCTGCTGCCGCAGCAGTGGGGACACAGCCGATGCTGGTAAGAGGTGGCTTTAGCACAGAGGGTCCCGGTTCTGCCACAGGCAATAGGTTTTTAACAGCCCCCGTCACTGAAAACATGGGCCCGTAGCACAGACAGGCTTCACTGCTATTCGATGTGAAAGCGGTGTGTTTCTACAACATTGCTTGTTGTTTGAGAATAGATGGATGATTTGATGTTACCCATGCATATATACTGTTGCAAACGATATTCAGAATTCAGACAGAAGCTGCTGTTAATTTTGGAACAACTCTAACAGTAATCTTTATTTTTTACTTTCCCTAAGGAAGATGTGTGCCTTGGGGTTTGTTTGTGTTACCCTGCAAACAGAGTGAGACTTGTCCAGTGGAACAGACAAGTAACAGGAACGCATCGATGGGATTGCTTGGTAGTACAGTGAATGATGAAGTACAAACCTGAGTTTTAATAAGCTTTGTAGAAAATACCTGACATGTAAATGTCGTAGAGTGAGAAAGACATTTCGATCTTGAATTAATGAGTAGCATCACAAAGCCAGCTATAAGACAGGCACAGATATGAATATAAAACAGCATGTGTGTCTTACAAAGAACCAAATACCCTATAAAATTTGACAGTATAAAGATATTAATCAAAAGCATAGCTTATTTACAGATTAAATTAATAACGAGTCTCAGGAATGCATCCAGAATTTCTTTTCTCTGCGCATGCCCAGAATCATATCCCTGAGGGAGAGTCCTGACGAGTGGCACCTAACTATTAAAAATAATGTCTAGAATCAGTGTTGGGATATGTGAAGATGAAGGTCCCACTGGCAGCGAGCTCCATGCAGCCAAGCTCCACTCAAGACCTGCTCGGCAGCGCTCGCCGCAGGTGAAAGAGCAGCACAGCCAGAAATAGATAGACTCTGTGCACGGGGTTCGTTCTTTGAGCCCACTCATTTCCCTCCTCTGGAAAAACCAGTGGAGACTATGGTACACGGGAAACAACAGTGCTTCATTCAACCTTCCTGGCAATCCTTTCAGCTGTATTTCAATGACTTGTTATTTTGATAAACAGCATACATGCCAAGAGCTTTCAAGGTGAAGAAGTGCACACTCAGCATTTCCCAGAAGCTGCAGCATCACATTTGGATGCACAGCTCATGTGATTTCATCTTCAGAAGCTGCTTAGTTTCATGATAATGTTGCTTTGTGCTGGTTGTGTTTTGAAAAGTTGGCTACTGTGGTGGACCCAACCCATGACAGGGTTGAGAAAGGGTCAGTTTAGATACAAAACATCCAGAAAAACCAGCTGCAGGGCTGGGAGCTCACTGTGTCAGCTCTTTTTGGCACCGGCAGTGCGGCAGTGATGACACAGCACACGCTTAGCAGAGGGAAATGTTACTTTCACCAGCAGTACAGGCTAAGGCGGTGGTGTTACTTGCGTAACCGCGACCAACCAACCTGACCAAAGTCACTGGTGGATGCCAGTCCCTGCATCGGGGCCATTCGTGCCTCCATCCAGCACCACCAAGCGGTGGCCACGCATTATGGCTACGGACGGTGAGTGAGGGCATCGCTCACCCGGAGCCGATTAGGTTTGCTGTGTCTCTACACCATCTTGTCTGTCGGTGGTTGCCTCCAAATAGGCAAAAATTGTAAGCTACCATTAGGATAAACAAGCAGAAATAGGAAAGCAAGGAAAGAAGCAAATACGCGAGGCACTAGAGAGGTGTCTAGCTGTTGAACATGGCACAAAGGGAACGTATTTACGTTCGGAGGTTCATGAGTTACCAATAAGCGTTGCTCCTTACTGCAGAGCTGGTACCTGCTGCGCTCTCAGCCAGCAAAGCTTTCACCTTCGTGCTTGGCTGTGAGCACGTAAGGAGTTGTATGGGCTAAGTGGGGACTGAATCAGCTGCAGAAAACCAGAGCCTGGCTGGCCTGGAGCTGGTACAGGCACTTAGCTGGGCGGAAGTGTTCCCTGCCATGCTGCCGTGAGAGCCAGGCGGTGATGCTGCCCCCGCGTGTCCCGCTGCCTCAGCCCGCACGCGACCAGAGGGCCCAGGGGGAGCTTTGGAGGTATCATTTCAAGCAGGTTAATTCAAGATTTCAACAAAGAATTTAGCCCCAGTGTTCTGGGTCAGATGCTCATTTTTTGTGTTTAGCTTTGGGAAGGAGAATTAATCAGGCTATAAGTGACTGATGCAAAAAAGCTGAAAAAAATTTAATAAAAGCTACAGCATTAACAAATACTGAACTAATGACCTTTGATATATGAAGCAAATGCTTCATCCACTAGCCTATACGATGTTTCATTACCAGCCATGGGAATTTACAGGTGTTAAATTAGCCACAAGATAGCTCCCATATTGTTGCCTGACCGTAATAGAACATATTGAAAAAGTTAATAAAGAACTGAACGCAGGGGCTGCAGAGTTCAAACGCAGCCTTCTTGCCAGTTCATTCTGAGGTCTTCATCCAGCTAAATTCCAGTACAAGCCATGATTTTGTGTGTGATTCTGTTTATTCTTTCTTAATCCTGAAGGACAGCATCCACCAGAGGAGTACCTACTGGCAAAGAGATGAAAGCCAAGAGAGAAGTGGCACAGAAGTGATCTTGCACTGCTGCACTCAGACGTAAGTTTGACACCCCACCCTGGATTTCTCTTTTACCATTTTTACTACACTCAACAAATAGAAATAATCTTTTTATATAGTAAAACTGGAGTCCCTTTTCTAAAACTGTTGATGTTAAATAGTTGGACAGTTGTAGAGACTGAGAATTCACCCAGACTTTCCAGGTAGACAGCCACAATCAAAAAACAATTAATTACCTGTGTCCATAAATTTTACAATTATATTCTGAAATCACACACAAAATATTCCTTGTTACTCACAGATCTTAACAATGACAGCACACACGTCATTGCTTAAAGTCCTTCAGCTCAGTTCCTTCCAAGTCTGCTCTCACTGCTTCCGTTTCTGTTGAAGTCACTGCGGGTTGCAGGTGCACATGGTTTCTTTGCCTCGTGTCCTATGTATTATGCAGGTTTTCTGGTGGGAACAGGATCTGGCCCATTGGTAAGAATAGTTATTGCTTCCTTTCTTGGAGATAAAATGATGTTTGAAAAGCACGGTGTAATACACTGGGGGCAGGAAGGAGAGACGAAGGGATGCATAAGTATGACTCTCAAACTTGAATATTTTTTTCTTAAAACAGGATTTTGTGTATTCAGAAATCCTTTTGTATCACCAAACTGCCAGGTTAAATACTCAGTTTTATCTAATAATCTCAATAATTTAACAAGACAAAGTCTTTAATATACAGTGGTGGTACAAATTGAAAAAAAAATTGCAAAAATAAAAAAGAGTTTCAGTAAGCCTTGTTAAAGCCCCAGTGAGTGCTCAGAGCATCCCCGGGCCTTCTGCTACCCAGACCGTCATGTCGCAGCCCTTTTTTGGTGGTGGGAGCAGCAGAGCAGGGGTGGCTGGCTCTTCAGTACACATAGCTCATATGAGAACCAACAATCAAACCAAAAGGCTTTGAGAGAGGAACAGAAACAACAAAACAGAAGAAAGCAAGCAAGGTGGGGAGAACAGAGCCACCTGGCAATTTGCTCTGTACGCTTTTTATTAAACCCATTCTTCTAAGGCTTAGGTTGCACACTGAGCTTGAGTGGCTTCAACAGCAGAGAAAGTGGTGTGCTGCTCCAGTGGAGATGGAGAGCCCTCAGCTGAGTACTGGCAACACAGGGTGGATAATTAAATTAATGACCAGTTACAGCTCTAACAGGTATAGCCAAGGCCTCAACTCAAAGCGAAGGAACAGGGGTAGGAGAGGAGGGGGCAGCCCTGTCCATGTGCTGACACTGGTGTTTGCTGACTTCATATGTTCTCCTTGGTGCTACAGAGAAGCCACATGTTACTCTGCAAATACAATGTTCCTTTTCCATAAACAGCAGTCATCCAATGATTTTAAAGCTAAATTAGACTGTGTGCATCATGCAATGTCCCCCTGTAAAGAGGCAAAAATGTAACAGATGGGAAAATATAATAAAGTAACTTTATGACAGTTGAAACAAGCCAAGAAACTATAAAATGGCAACAGATAGAAAATAAAGTTATAAAATGTATGCACCGTTAGCTCTTTTCGCTGGCACAGGCCTGCTGGGCGAAATGAGAAGACAATAACCAAAAGCCCCAAACTCAGCAGCGCCCGGCTCCCCTGCGTGCCCCGGCAGAGGCTGCAGGATGCGGGAGCTCGGCCAGCGGTGCCGCGGAGGCAGACGGCACCGAGCATCCACGCGCTGCTTGCCCTCTGAGAGCTTCCAAGCATGGAGGAGCTGTTCTGCATTTTCTATTTCCTGTTGCTCATGGTTGCCTCGCTGACCCCTCTCACGGTAAATGAAACACCTCTGGCAGGGCAGTGAGTTTGATTAAAAAACAGGAAATATAGGAGGTAAGACATTTTCAATAATGTCTTCAAAACTGGGGCCTGGTCCAATGGCCCGTAACTCACTGATGTCAAAGAAACTATCACTAGGTAAGAGATGTGCACTCTGTCCTTGCTGTGCAATGAAATCAGCTTTGGAATGAATCTCAATTGTTTTTCTTAATCTTTCTTTTTTGCTTTTCTTTTTTTTTTTTTTAAACAAAGGCTCTATATGATTTTCTCTTTCTTTGTCTCCTGGGGGTTTGCATTTTCTCTGCTCTTTAGCACTGAATCACGGTATCTTACATTTATATGGTACCCAAAGGATCCTGAAGCATGCAGAAATTATAAGCCAAATTTTGCTCTTGGAAGCATGAGCTCAGCTCATACCAAAGTTAATGGGAGGTGAGCACAAACATCTAAAGGGAAGAATTTGCCCTTCAAGACAAACACGAATCGTTTCACCCACTGCTGAAACGCAGCTGCCTCTGAGGCAAAACATGGCAAATGGTGAAAGGTTCAGCCCTGCAAGGTGCTGATCGCTATCAGCACTTGAAGACAACGACCTAAGGGTAGTCAACACCAGCAGCAGGGTGCTGGGCTGTGTTGCGTGTGTCCTGAGGCACTGTCTCATCAATACGCAGCTTTGTTGGCTTTTACGATCAAAAAATTAAAGGGCTCTTAAAATTAACTTTCTTTGTTTCTATTTTGAATTGACTTGGACTTTTCAACTTGAAACATTTCGTTTAAGGGCTTTTTAAGGCCAACATTTTCGGACTGGGAAGCCTGAATAAAGCCCTTTGGCTTGTGTGCAGAAACCATCATGTCAGAGAACTGTGCTTGCTGCACTTGCACATCGGATAAGAGATTTATTTGCATGTTTAGAACTTATATCTCGTTTCTTTTTTTCTCTTACTCTAAAGACCTTCAGGTGTTGCAGGCAGGTGGTTAGAGAGGGAACTGAAGTTTTGCTGGCACTAAGCAGGGTGTCAGGTTAGAGGACGGCAGCTGGTGGCACATCAGGTGGCTGGTGCGCTCCCTGCCTCTCCCTCCACTACCTGATGGCCCACGCAGGTACAGGCATGGATCGTGGGTTTATACCCAACACACCAAGTAGCAAAGTAGAAACTCCCTTTCCGTGCTCTTGTTTTCCTCTAGCTTTGCTAGCAAAGGATATGTTTCAAACTGTTCTGAGTTCTTTTTTGGATAACTCACCCCAAAGATGCAATCCAGATGCATAGCCAAGTGCCTTAAACCTCTGAACTGACTAAACCAAATTACATAAAATCTTCTGAGTTTGCAAAATCGAGTTGGGAATCTCAAGAAAACAGGCGTGCTTAGGGGATTTCCAGCATTTCCTCCTCCTTCGCAGGTTGGCAGTATCACAGAGCAGCCTCTTCCCATGGTGTTCTGGCACTCCTGGTCTCCATCCCAGCCAGGAGAGTAATTTACAAAGGTGCCCAAAGTTAAAAAATTATGGGGGAAAATGTTATTTGGCCTGTTCAAAGCACAGAAAGCTTCTTTTAAGCATGGGACAAAATGATGTCTTATTATCCAGACAGGTCCTGCTTTCCCCGACTCTCTGTGTAATGGTTAAGTAGGGCTGGTGCTGGAAAGCCAAGCGCTGTGGGGACCTGAAAGGAAGAGCAGAAGGCTTTTTTCTTGCCCGTTTCACTAGTGGATGGACTTCAACCAAGAGCTCAGAGCCATAGTGAAGGAAAATTGTAATGAGGCGCCAGGACCAGCTCTCACAAAAGGCCTCTCGCTCTTCATCAGCGTAACTAAAACCCTGAGGCCAAACCTGAGCGCTGGGAGCGCCTGAAAGCAGCCCCGAACTCTCAGCTCGTAGGCTTAGCATGCAGTGGCACTTGCTAGGACAGTTTGGCACGTCGCTAAATGCGAGTTGAACTCCACTCCGATTTCCAGATGAGCTCTAACTCTCTCCTAGCTCATTGCTTTCTTCCAAAAGCCAGAAGAGGCCAGGGACCAGGTTGCCTAATGCCTATATGGGCTGCACCCAGCCCCAGCTCTGCTCTGCCCTGGGAGCACGCTGTCTCCCGCTGTGCTCTGAGCGGGGCTGCTCCAGTCCACGTGGTCTCGGCTCCCCTCGCTAGGACTTATCAGCAGAGCCTGGTAACTGGCCTTGGGACTGCTGCCAAACCAGCGCAAATCCACAGGAACTATTTTAGTTTAAATCCTACAGCTTAGATGAATAGGGGTGTGCATGCACACACACACACAGGGTTGCTGTGGCTTGGCAGATGAGCAGCAACTCATTAAGTTGCAATAACTCAATCACCCGCTATCATCCCCATCTCTATTCTCTTAACTCCGTGGTTGGGTTTTTTCAAAGGCTCAGCGTGCTTGCAGGTCCCACTGGCACTTGCAGGTGCTCCAGCCCTCTGAAGATCAAGGTGCTTTGTGCAGATGTCTAACAATAGCTCTGTACCTTAATTCGGGGTGCCCAGGTCTCAAAGCACCCCTGCATTAGGAGTGCCCACGTCAGGAGACCGCAGTGCCTGTGGTAGAGGAGCTGATGGGACAAGCACGAAGAAACGGGCTTGGGTTTGAATTAAGAAATGCAATACTGGCCCAAATCCTGGGGGGAGATCCAGGGGGGACGCCTGACCTCGGTGTGACTCCACAAACCCTCATGTCTATTTATTGTTGTCACTCTGAGCTCTCTTTCAGCCTACAAATGCAATGAACCAGCTTCCCTGAGATCATGTTTTAAATATACTGCCCCGGGGCTACGCTTTAAAATTCAAAACACTGGAGGACACACAGAGAGAGCGTTTTGCATCATTTTGTACATGCAGAAATTCTCCTTGACAGCCTGAAAGGTGAGCACCAGCAAGCCCTGAGACACACGCACGGCACAGCGTGGCATCAGGACCACAAAAACGCGGTTTTCTGGTATGATACCATATGAGATACCAACTTTTCTTGCACCCAGTTTGCCCACAAATCTGGACCATGTTGCCAAAAGTGTTAAATGCGGATAACCCTTATAGAGGAGGGGAGATGAGAGGGGAAGCGATGCTGCTGAGGTCTAGACGAACCCACGACAAGCGAGGGAAGAGCTCCGATGATGGATGCACCAACCATTCGCTCCAGCGAGATTCGGAGGGCTGTGGGGGAATCCAGGCAGGTGATGGGCTGAGCCTTCCCACCACAGCAATGCGCGACCTTTCCTAAGGCAAATTGGCACGGGTAAAGTGATTTCAGAGTTCAGCCCAAGGTCTGCATTGTCGCCAGCAGCCATCCCGACAGATGGAGCATATACCTTTAAGTGCTGCTCACTTGCCCCCTAAAAGGGAGAAAAAAAATATATTAAAAAAAAAAAAAGCCGTTAGGAGTTATATTACCTGCAACAGCTGAATTTAATTAGTACTGCAATCACAACAAATATTTAAAAGGTCTAAAAAGCCGTGAAGGGAAATTTGCTTTCCTGAGCGAGAGACCCATGCCTCATGCGCACCATGTACAGCAGAGCTCTGCCGTCAGTGACTCACTTTGGAGAAACTTCACACAACTCTGGGGTTTTGTGGCTGCGGAGTGAGCCGGATGTGGAGGCAGGAGGTGGAGGTTTGGGTACAAACGAGAATTTCCTTGCCCTGTTACCGTGCTCTTCCCAGCCACCGGCCCAGCGCTAGACGGCTCCGTTTGCTCCTCTCCCTGTGCTCCCTCGGCTCTGCCTCCAAACGGGAGGAAATTTTTTCTTCAATAAGATGAAACGTGAAAAAACACAACAGCAAGCAGAGGTGAGAAGCGTTGCTGTCTCCTGCGTGCTTTTGCTTTGCTACAGTCACGAATACCGGGAGACTGCTGACTTCAGGTAAAGGTGGCGGCGGGCTGGGCAGGAGCTCCCGGGTGCTGACCTGCAGGGTGGTGGCAGTGCTGTGGTCCCTGGGCATGCCCTGGTGACACGGGCTTCACCGCAGCCGTGCTCGGGACCCAGCCCAGCTCAGCACCCTGCCAGCAGCCCCGGGGGGACAAGACTGCTTCTGCTGTGGTGCTCGGCTTTGGCCAGCGCGGAATGAGGAGGCTCTCTGCAGCCCTGTCCGCCCCAGCCAAGGTGGAGCAGGTGGAAAACAGAGATGTTTGGCCAACTCCAGCACCTTCATTCTTACCAGCTTTCCATTGCCTGCGTGCCTCTGTGCGTACGAGGCCCTAAAGCGGTAGGGATAACGGATTCCTCCTAGCGATGGGCTGAGCAGACTGCAGCTTAGGAGGGTGTCCTTGGTGGGTGAGGGGTTCTCACAGCCTTGGGGACTCCAGCAACATGGGTTGTGGCACTGACCGTGACCTTGGAACACCAGCAGCGTTGTGTAAGTGATACCGGTCGGAGGTTTTGTAGCACTGAATCCCTTCAGTCGAAACCCTTCTGTGTCACTGGGCTGCACCTCCCCGTGTGAGCTGGCTCTCAAGTATTGTTGAGGGCCACGCCGTCACCTCGCTGTGCATCTTTCTCCTTTGCAAAGGGCCAACAACCCACGTGAGTATACTTGTGGGTGCCAAGCCCAAGCCTGGCTTGGTTACTGCAGTCGTGGGCACCTTCTTCCTTGGAGAGCCACCGGGCACCTTCAGCTAATCATACCTGGGCTCATGAATTACAGGGGAGAGGTGTCCCTGTGCGGGGACCATCAGTGAGCCTGGTTCTTCGCTCGCTTCCTGCAGCCTCCTGCCTGTCCCACCTCCATGGAAACTCTCCAGGAGCCCCTGGCCCAGCAGAGACCCAGGTTTACAGCAGGGTGGGATGTCAGTGCAGGCAGCGAGGATGCAGCTTGAGCAAAGCAGCAGTGGAAGATCTTCCATGATGCCACCAGAGCAAAGGGAGAAATGCAGCAAGGGACCAAAAGGCCCTGGACCACCACGTTCATGGGAGGTATCTCCTTCAGATCAGCAAGCTGCGGGGTTCTGCCTTGGGACCCGGAAAATCCAGCTCTCTGGAAAGGAGTGAGTGGGCTCCTGCACAGTGCTTCATGCCAGGGCAAATTTCTCCTCCTTCTGCAACCTCGCTGAACCCGGCAGATGAGGAGGGGACTTGGTTTCATGCCTGCGCAAGCACCAAGTTACCGCACACACACTCGCCCCTCGCGCAAGCTATCTGGACGTTAGGTCTGGACAAGAAGTAACAGCATGTTATGTCCTGATTTACTTCTTCAAGTCAGGTGGGTTAGTAAGAGTGGGGAATATGAGGAGGTTTTGGTTTATCTCCCGATTCCATTTCCTGCTGTGTCTAAGCACGTCACGCTTTGCTGTTGGTCTAACTCAGCTACTCTCACCTCAGGGCAAGGAGGAGGAAGGAGGACTCCAGGCTCACACTGGAGCAGCATCTCCAGGAGATGTCCTGGGGCTCTGCATTTCCATCCTCCTTGCCCGGGGCACTGTGCCACAGCCGGTGGGGACAGCTGGGTTGGTCCCAACCCAGGCCGCGGGAGAATGGGTATCCATTCTCTGCTCGACCAGAGAGTCCCTGGGTGTGCGCACACTCAGCAGTTGGAGCTAACTCCTTAAACATGTTTAGGCACCTATCCTGCGAGCCTCTTATATTTCACCTAAGTATTTTCTTTTGGCTGTCTCTAAAGTGTCAGAGAAGCCTTAACCAGCCATATGCACAGGGGCTTAGGTGGAACTTCGCCATGCAGCCCCGGGCCCTGCCTCTCATTGAAATGAGGAAGACCTCAGTTCCTGCCTGCCTTTACAAACTAGGAAACTAACCCTTAGCTTCTTCAGGTCTCAGGTTTGTGAAGTGAATGGTATAAGCCTTTGCTATGACAGAAACACCAGATACATGGCATTATAGACTGCCAGATATTACAGACTTGGCAGACCTTCAGAAGAAGGTCAAGTCTTCTTCCCTCTGCCAAAGGACTGCCACCTAGCTCAGCAGGAGTTTTATCTCCTTGGGACTGGGCGAGGTTTCAAGAAACACAGATTTTTCAGGAGAAAGGAGGATGGTTGTAGTTTAGTGAGCTCCATGCCTACTTCCCCTTCCAGTGAGCACCTGGGAAGCCACCCCGTTCTGTCACAGCTTAATATGATTTCTCTGCTTACTGCCAGTTTCTAGATGCCTCTTGTGGAACATCTTCATGCCAGGGAAGAACACAAGGGTTGGCCACCTCTACCCAAACCTCCTCCAGCCTGGGTCAGCACATGGAGCAGGAGAAACCTAAACACAGCCCCAGGTCCTGCACAGCAGCCCTGTGCTTGCTTCTGTAAGTCCCACCATCTAGCAGTCAGTCTGAGTTCATTGCCTGCCTTCTGCGAATACGCTTCTGAGGTGGAGGGGAAAAAACCCATCTGGAGCCAAATGCAAAGTCTGGAGCCCTTGCTCTCCGGTGGGGTTAGGAGCAGGCCCTCTGCCAGCAGGACTGGCCAGGGCCATAAGCTTCCTTGGAAGGTCTTGGAGAGGCAGAGAACCCCCACAGCTCCCCTGTCTCTGGGCAGGGCTGAATCCCCTGCCTGCAGGTTTGTTGGCAAGCCCAAAATTTGCCATTTGTGCATCCCCGGTGCTTTTCTCTGTGAATTTTGAGTTTCGGTGCAGAGAACAGACAGCATGGACACTGAGTTCATCGAGACTCAGCCACTTGGGAGTAAGAGCAAATGCACTTAGAGCTTTGAGAACCCAAAACATCGCTTCCCAGGCAGGTGAGCACATGCCACATGGGACCTGCAGGGCTCTGGCTGGTGCCATATCACAGCTGTGGAAGACGGGACATTTCTTCTGCCTTATGGTTGATGAGATGCTGGGACCATCCTGATGGGCAGCTGGGGTGAGGAACTGGGCAGTCCAAATCCTTCCCAAGATGACAGTCAGATGGTCACTAGCAGAAATGGAGGAGAAGGAGGATGTTTCTTGCACTGTTGTTCTATTTTAAGGAAAATATATGGCATGTTATGTGATCTAGCATCCTTTACATACCAAAAATGAAGTGAGTATAAAAGAATCATCTGTTAGGGGAGGGAATCTGCTAAAAACGGAACCAGTGTGGGGCAAAAGAACTGCATAAACAGTTAACTTAAACAAGACACAGTTTGGTGCAACTTGGCTGTGCTCATAGCCAACACATGGGAACTCTGGGCAAAGCCATATTGCACTAGTTACAGACTCATCTCATAGACTTAGAGATGGAAAAGACTTATTAGGTCATTGAGTCCATCCCACCTGCCAGTGAAGGATTGTTCCCTGCAGAATATTCTCTATTGCTTTGTACGGTCCAATTTTAAATGATCCAAGCGATGTGGTCTCAGCCACTTCCTTGGGGAGGCTCTTGCACAGATACGTTTTGTTTAGCTCAACCCTTTAAATGGTTAACCCTTTTCTTTCCTAATTCTCTTCGCATTTTTATTTTATGTTTCAACTTTTCTGAAGCACAAAAGGTTTCATTTTATGTTTTCCAGTCTATTTTACTTATACGGTTATGGCCTTACAACCATCACTGCTGCCTGCTCTGCAACAGAGCATCACATCTAACCGGCTAAAAACATGTTAATAATGTATCACAGGAAAGAAAACAAATTTGCTTTTAAGCAGGTATGCAAACAAGCTCCTCAAAGCCACAAAACGTTAAGAACAGTCCAGGATGACACAGCTATCAGCATGGTGTGGGTGCTCAGATGTGTTCCTGTTTGGTGAAAAATTAGCAGATTCCTAGCTCATGAATATATTTCGTCTTCACAGGTAGGAAGTAAACCCAATATGGTTCAGAGCTTGATAAGGTTTTGAGTGTTGGTAGACTCATTAGAGGTTATTCCTGTTATTTAATTTCCAAGAGGCAAAATTTAGCCCAGGGACAAACCTGACTTGTATTTTCCCCATCTCAGTGAGAGTGGTTCTTTAAAAAAAAAGTAAAATTCTAGCTAACCATGGGCTTGTGCTGGGTAGCAGGAACAAAAAAAAAAAAAAAAAACCCTGACCTGGCTCCTCTCTTTTTCTCTTTTTCTCTAATTCCTTTATTTTGGCCTTCCACTGTGAAGTGCCATAAACACTCGTTGTCATTAACCACTGGTGCACAGAGCTGCTTCAGCTGCTGGCACAGTCCAGCTCCTGTGGGAGCGTGTGGGAACAGACCTCTGATGCAAAGGTGATGGGAAGGGACCGATGCAGGATTCTCAAACAGAGCTGTGTGTGATTTTTTTCTTCATACTGCCAAATGCAAAGAAATACAGGACATACAGCTTTGTGACTTCAGGAGGTGCAAAGAAGGAGTACACGCAGGGAGAAGGATGTATAGGTTGTGTAGCAGCGTTCATCCCTGGAACGCAAAGAAAGTAGCAGAAGGTGTTGCAGTTCCTTGCTGGTTTCCCACACATCGAAGGTTGGGGATTGCTCCATTAATCTCATAATCCACAGGAGTTTTGGGAATCGTGCAGCATATCTGTCTGGAAAGGACGTTTTGTGGAGGAGAGACAGGTAGTGGGTTTTATCAGACAAGCTGATGCAGATGAAAAATGCCCACTGAGCCCTTAGGCCTGTAGGATAAATATGTAAGATATTACTTCTTCCTGAAAACTTTGTTTCTTTTACTCCCTCAGCCCACTGTGGTGGGAACACAACTGCTCATGCATTAGCACGGCGGCTTTTTCTTACCCTTTTCCGTTACGCAAAAAACAGCACTGGGAAAAGGTGCAAGAGCACCAGCTGAATGGCCTGACCAAGGAAACGTAGGCATAGCCGTTACATAGCTGAATCCATCCCTGCCAGACACTGACCTATAGCAGAAGACTAAAGGAAACTGAAGTGCTGTAGAACTTGTGAAGAACAGCATGGCAGTGAACCATGATCAGACTAGCTTCAAAACAGTGTATTCGGCCAATTTTTTCTTCACTCAGTGCTAGCATGGATAAGGTGAGCAGGATTTGGTCTGTGAAGTGACACTCTCCAGGCACCCAGTGTAGTCACGGGTGGTACCTTGTCATCCCAGCAGAGTCCCTGAGACTCCAGCAGTCGCCCACCTCTGGAAGCAGAGCTGGAGAGCAGCTGGGAGAGACCCTGCCAGGACCCCGAGTATGGGATTTTACTATCAAATAAGTTACATTCCTGAGCTATAAAGTGTATGCATTTATATACATATTTAGATTTATTTATGTTTCTGTTGCTTCTGAGACCGTTTCCACCAGTTATCCAACTGTTGGTCAAACAGTGTAGATGTCCTGGTCAAACAATGTAGGTGTCCCACCTAAAGACAATTTTAATTCCTGGGCATCACAGTGAACATTTTATCCACTTCCCAACAGCAAATGCTCAATTCATCACATGTTGCTAAAGTTAGGGAGAACAATGTTCCTCGTGTGATGAATCTGCTCTAATGACCACCTCCGTGTTTTGTTTTCCTTACCAATAGCACAGAGATCGTGTATCGCTGTAGCTCCGAAGGGCCTCCGCTGGGGATGGCGTCGAGGTTGGTGTTCCCACTTCTGCTAGGACCATCTCAGGAGACACGTGCCTGTGAGCATGGGGAGGCTGCCTGGCCACACCGAGCACCCTGCCTGCTGTGATCGTCACTGCTTTCCTTCTGCGCAGTGCATGGTGACGTCTTTGCACTAAAGGTGGTTTCTACCTCTAGGTAAGTGAAAGAAAAGCAGCGGAAACCACAGCCTTCCCTTGTTTTTTGTTTGTTTGTTTGGAAACTCCCAAACCGCAGAGCCTGCTTTTAGAGGGAGGATCAGGAAGCTGTCAAGAAGGAGAGGTGGGAGGTAGCCGGAAGGTGAGAGCTGGCTTAGGGGAGGGGACTCGCAGGCGTAGATGGAAAACCAAGCGAGAGCAAAACCGTGCAAGAGCACGCAGCACCGGCTGTGAGGAGCTGCCCGCGGGGAGGCCAGAACTGCAGGAGCGAGTCCGCGGGTGGGGTCGGGCGAGGGGAGATGAGGTCAGAGAGGTACTGGTGGGTGGAGTGTGTCCCGGGAGGGAGGTCAAGTCCAAGAGTGCAATTCTTAAGTAAGTCAGTGAGAGCAGTGAATTACTCTGTTTAGCGCAGCACAGATAGCAGCTCAGGAGTCTGAAGCTGTCTCTGACTCAGGTTTCCGTATTTCGAGCTTTTTAAAAGAGCACCTTTTATTGCCTTGTCTACTGCCAAACAACTGGATAAATAACCCTGTGCCTCTCCCGCTGGCCTTCTTATCATAAGAGTGTGAGTAAGCCCTGGTGCTTGGATCCAAATTCACACTCCCAGCCTCCTGGGATGTCCGTCACGCTATCCTGTTCAGATCTACACGTGTCCTCAGGACCTGAATGTACCCCCCTAGGCTGCTTCATAAACCCCACACCATTTTCCATGAGAGACCTTCTAGTTGTCCTTCAGTGAGTCCTCCTGCAGTCAGGGGTAACCCAGTGGGCTCCAGTGAGCTCCATAGTAAGAAGAGCTAGCTATCAGATGAAAGAAGGTTTTTCAAATGTTGTGGGATCCTTCTAAACTTCAGATGCAACTAATGATTAAATATTAATTCTATTGCCAAGGAGTGGAGGTGACCCAGCCACTGACCATTTGTCAGGCATTAGGCAGAACAAACCTGCTGCAGAGAACCAAACACTGAAGGACACGTTGCTTGAACCTCACCATCTGTGAAGATGAGCTATCCTCATCTACCCAGACCCTTCTGGGCTTTACTGAAAGCAGAGCACTGTCTCCTTATTCCTGCACAAAGGCGGAGGCGCATCGGCAGTCAGTAACAAGATCTCAGTCTGGCTGTGCTAGATAAAGCGTATTGAGGCTTGTGAAGAAGCTGTGTAGATGAATGATAACAGTCGAGATTAGGCAACCGCAACTGTGTAAACACGCTGCTGCTGCTAGCTCACAGCTCTGTGTAGGGGACCCACCGGGCCAACAGGCCTCGCTAGCTCCGGGATGTGTCAGCATCATGATCCAGTGCTAAGTCAGAGAATCCTACCTACCAGGCTTCGTTACCATCCACCAAAGCCAGCGTGCCTCCTCCCTAGTTTCAAACGCTAAGACCTGAGCCTTTGAAGCTATTTAGTGCAATCACTGGGAATCATGGAGCTAAATATCCTTGAAGATCCTGACCTAAGGCCACGGAGTTTAGAAAAACATTTGAACATGTGCTTGTCAGCGTGTTGGTGTTTTCCTGCGTGGAGGGACTTACCCAGACGGTTGGGTGCTTTTCTGCACCGCTTCTGGCTGTGCTGTGGGACCAAGCCCTTGGGGGCTCAGCCGTCACCCCACTCCCGCAGCTAACAAGGTACCTGCCTGCACGTACCTCCGGGGCAAACCCGAGCTCATCAGCGCTAATCGCCTTCCCCAAGGGCTGAGCTGACACGCCGCGCTTCCTGCTCGCCACGGGCAGCATGCGGTAGCCCGCCTGCCCGCAGCCGCCCCGTGGCACACCTCCGCTGGGCGACGCTCCCAGCCACTGCAGCGCCGGCCGGGATGCTACAAGTGCTCGTGGGGCTGTCACTTCTTCAACCACGTTGAAGCACATGGCTGAGCAACCTGGGGGTTGCAACCACGCCTCGCCGCTTAATATGTTCGCCTGGCGGGAGCAAGGCGCTCCCCAAAGATGTCGCTGCAGAAATTGTCTTCTGCTTGGCAAAACGAAACCTGCCAGTCCCTCCCCATCGGCTCAGAGATGAGGGTTGCCCATGGGCGTCTCAGCCACACCAGCAGCATCCAAGCTCCAGCTCCTCCTGACACAGCATGAAATGCCTCTCCTCTTGGGGAAGCAGCTGCACTGCCCATGGGGCGCGTCTGCCAGGCATTGCAGCCTGTATTTGAAAGGGCAGGAAGGGCTGCGTATGAGGAGAGTGTTGCTTGCTCCACCAAATTCCAATGATTTTAACACAGCTCCACAGAGTTTCAGTATACAGAAGGCAGCTTGTTCATTTGTGTGAGTGTCACACTGCAACAAATGGTCATAACAAACCAGTGGAGAAAGGGGAGGTGCGAAAAGCATGTTCCTCCCACATTGCAGGCAATGAAGTTAACAAAGCATAAAATCTACCCTTCAGCTCGAGGAGACCCACCTTCAGCTCAGACACAGCAGCTGCAGTTTGCACGCTGCTCTCAGGTACAAACTTGGAGCGCAGCGGGGTGCAACCATGGCTCGGGGTGCGCATCACCAGTTACATGTCTCAGCCAAGAAGCCAGAAGTCAGGAGCTCCTGACCCGATGCAAAAAAGTGCCAAATGCTCTCCATCCCATCCAAAGGAAACAGCGGAGTCAGCACAATCCTACCTACACCCGGACTCCGCCGAGGCAGCTCAGGATTGGAAAATCCCATTACCACCCATTGAGACACCGTTAAACAATTTCCCAGCCACTCCACGTGATCACGCATAGGCTACACGGGAGCCCGGGCTTCAGCAGCACTTTCACACTTCCAAAGTGTGTCTGCTGGGTCATGTGGAGGCTTTCCAAACCTGTTAAATTCACCCGATAAATGTACTTCTTTGGCCCAACCCGTCAGACCCGCTGGGAAATGAGAGTGCTCAGCACCACCTATGACCATGCTTGCTCCTCACCTGGGATTTTTTGGCCTGCTGCAGACTGGACGATGAAAATACAGAACATACCATGCAAATTGCTGCGTATCTCTGTGCGAGCTTGGCTTGTGGCAGAGCTCTTCCCAAGGCAAGTATTCCAGGCTCGCATATAAATTAAAGCTCATAAATCAGTTGAGAAAAAATCTCCTCTATGGCAATGGCCAACTTGTTAGAAGGGAGCTAAAAGCTACAAATGGTTTTCAATGAAGCCTCGCTAGCTGTCAAGAATGCACGAGGCAGCGGTGTTGTTTGGATTGGGAGCGCGAGTCGGATTTTTCTCCCCTCTTTTGAGGACAATGAAATGTAACAGCTTTTCTTCCCCTCCAAGCTGCAGAGAGTGACCTGAGCCGGCAGACAACAGCACAGATACAATCTCTGGAAATCATGAAGTGACCAAAGAATGGCTGAGGAGTTCTGAATAACTAAGTAAAGTCCTCTGTGTTTTCTTTAGCAAGTAAAGAAAATACTCTTAGCGTTTTAGTGTGACTTTTGGGGTCAAGGGGGAGTCTCGAGTCCAAATACAACAAACCCGTGTGGAAATTGCTGCCAAGAGTCTGATAGCTGGGCTGGGAGTTTGCCTTGAGGCTCAGATGTGCGAGAACAGCTCGCTGAAGGCAGGCTGAATTTGAGTTTTTGCTCTGAGCATGGGAATCTCAGGCTCGGAGTACGTCCTTTCCTTTAGGCGGCGGGCGGAGCGGCGTGCCCCTCCGCAGCCCGTGGGGACGGCAGGTGCCAGCTCTCCGGCGCTTCCCAGAGGCGCGGGAATTAGCCCGGACCAGGTCCCCGCACCCCGTGGGGCTGCTCTACCTGCAGCACGTGGAGATGCACGGAGGATGCCGAGCACAGGGGCACTGTGCTGCGGCCATGAACACTTGGGGCTTCCCCGCCGTGGATCCAGTCTCCCCGTTGTGATTGCCGGGTGTGCTTCAGCGCACCCAGAAACGAGGTGCCGTGAGTCAGCGCGCAGCAGCTCTTCATGGTACTCACAGCAGATGATGCGTCATTAGCAACACATTACAACATCATGGTAAATTTTTGTTACATGCTTTTAGGAAATACGTTATGAGCACAAAGTGATGTGATCAGGGTCACAAAGTGCGTTCATGGATAAGTGAGGAGGCTGCAGAGAGAGGTCTGTGGAGGCTGAGGCTGAGTATTTTTTAACTGCAGCTTGTGACTCTCACCCTGTTGTTTTCTGAAAAATCAAAGAGGTTTCAGCAAGCTCTTCCCCAGACAGGGTCTCTCAGGTTTCCTTCTGTGTCTGCCATGAGGAAGGCAGAAATGGAAATAGCAGTGCCACAAAAACAGTGGCTGCAGGAACGCGTTAGCGTGGGAGTCGAGAGGAGCTAAAAGGCTCAATAAAGAAATAGGAAAAGAAAATTTCCTATTTCTCAGCTTCACAATTTTTTATGCATTGCAATGCATGGAATTGCCTTCTCTAGCACATCTTCTTAAAGACTTCACCTTTTTTTTTTTTTTTCGCCTTGCACTGCTAAAACAGAGTCGAGCTTCTGGTACCATATTCAGAATAAAGTAGAAATGAGTAATTCTGGCTTCCAATATGCATTCAAAAGATCTTCAGTTTTTTTTTTAAGTTTGCTGAGACAGTAGTTGAATACTGGTATTAGCACATCCACAAGAGACACATCAGGCCCTGTGCCAATTTCACGGACACCGCCTTTTGTCATTGGCACAGGTGGAATGCTCTGCTCTGATACCATGAATAGCGGGATCCGCGCTGCAGAAGCACGCGTCGTTGATTTCCTATTCCAGCAGTAGGATTGCTGTAGGCATGATAGGCAAAAGAAATACGTGAGGTTGTAGAGGGATTATATCTTTTGTTAGACCAATATAGCCAGGGGAAAAAAAACACTATGTTTCAAGACACAAGAGTTTCTTCTGTTTGTTTGCTTTTTGTTTTTCTTTCTTTTTTTTTTTTTGAGATCATAACAGCCTAATGAAAGATATCACCTCTCTCTTCAAAATGGTCTTTCTTATTCACAACTCTCAGCCAAGTGAAATCTGGATTACAAGAAATATCATGCGTGTTTTGTCTTATTTTCTTCTCTTACGTTACCGTTTGTGCAAACAAGGTGCACCTAGGGTTCTCACAGCCTTGCCTCTACCTCATACGAAGTTACATTGGCACAGCTTCATCATGAAGCCATCTGCTCTCGCAGAGGAGAAAGCCAGCATCTGACATACCACGTACCATCAAACAGCCTCAAAAGGACAGCAGTGGGCAAATGATACCCTGCATCTGCTCAGCTCACATTCATTTCTAGCCACCTAAGGTTTGGCTGCAACAGCTCTTCTAAACCAAAATACATATGTTGGCTTCGAGGCACCATAGTAAAGTAGCCTAACAAACCAAAGCAATTGGTTTTAATAAGAATCTTGGCTTGTTTTGACAATGCACTGAATCTTCATGTTGGCACCATGAATGTTTTTTTAGGAAAATGTATGCATCTTTGCAGCTCTCAGCAACTAAATCCTCTCTGCGCTTCATGGAAAGGGTTTCCTGGCTATCCGCTTTCCGATGTATTCCAAGTTCCTTGCAGCTGATTGTTGTCTGGGCTGGAAACACTTTTATATTAAGCTCAACGATTTGCCACCGTTGCGTGCTGTGTGCGGGCCGGTGAGCAGGGTGCGCGGGTCGCACGCCGTGTCCTTTGTCCTTCCCAATGCACCTACAGAAGGGGCCGAGGCTGCGGAGGCATTTCCATGCTTTCTGAATCACGTCGGGCAGATGTGTTTGGAATAGCTACGGAAGCGGCTGTCTCCTGCTACCCGGCCTTATTACAGGCAGTAGCAATGCTCCCAGAGTTCAAAGGCATTTCATGCTCACTGAGCATTTTTCAGCAAGAAATCTGAGATTAAATAAACTCAAATCCTCTCTGAGGAGAAAGCAGAAGATGGAGGGAGAGGCACTGACTCTCCGCTGCACAGCATGCATCTTGGTGTACCTTGGAAAACCCCCAGGAGAGGTGCTTCTCAAACCCACGTCTGGCCAGGACATTTCACTGCTGGGGCGAGACCTGTGCCTGCTGCAGTGCTGTGGACTTGAATGGGTTTGTGTCAAGGATGCTGACGTGCTCAAAACCCAAATGTCACCCAGGATGTTCCCTAGCCTTTGTCCTACAATTCTGAGCAGACTGCTGAGGGGCTTGGTGAGGATACATTGGATTTACAGCTTTTCTCCTCTTTTCTTCTATAAAAGGTGATAAGTTAGGTTGTCACCAACGGAAATATTTAGGTTTTAATGAGTACAGGCACAAGACCCCTTATCTCTAGAAAGAGTATCTGGTGGCCTGCTCATTAGCAGAAGACTACATCCTGCTCTTGTGCTAAAGAAATGGTGCCCAGGGCACATTTCTGGCCATGGACAAAAAGGTGGCTCTGCGTGTTGCTCAGCCAGGATTCAGAGGGCACAAGGAATCAAGTTGTTTGATGTTTTTCCTCTCCTTAACAGCAGTGGCTCTGTGGGAAAAAGAAAATACTTGAATCATGGAAGTGACTGAAGTGACATTCCTGGTGACAGGGATGTTTACCCAGGCTCAGCTGGTAGAGCACTGCTCTTAGCAGGCTGGAGACATTACTCCTTTGCACCCTCCACACCCTCAGCGAGAGCCGTGGCCGAGGGGTGGGCTCCATACAAAGCAGCCAACCTTACAAGCTGGAAACATTTTGTCTCTGTACATCTGCAAGGCCGAGGTCCGTATGTGAGACCATTCCCCACGAGCTTGAGGAAGCCTTGTGCTTGGCTTCCTGGACTGGGCTGGCTTTCACCAGACCAAGGTGTTGATGCTCCTAAAGATGCAGATGACTGAACAGGTGACATCCAAGAGAATGGGGCATGGAGACCTGCACCCTCAGCATGCTCAGCTGCTTTACTCCCATCGGCTTCACTGAGACAAAGGCATTTAGTACTGCTGAGGATTTGGGCCCAATGTGGTTTGGAAAATCCCGTTACATACCATTCCTCATCTTCAGGTGACTGAGTACTTCCAAAATCCAGTCCAAGATGCCCTCAGAGACTTTGGACGATCTGCGTATGTCTTTTCTGGGCTGCCCTGTTGAAGGTCACTGTTATGATGCTGGAAAAGCCATGCAGGTTAGGCCTGTCCATGAAAAAGCCATCAAGCTTATAAGTTGGGAATGATGCAATGGCAATTATCACATCTTCTCTGCTGTAGACAATATGCTGTGAGTCCAGGATAGATCTAAAAGCCTGAGAGGCAGACATACAAGAGTGTTATGTCCTCTGTCTGAGAGCTGAATCCCAGGGAGGGTGGAAATAGCAATGTAGGACAGCTGTGAGTATGCTTAGTATTAATATCGAATATAATAGTAATTCAAAACAGAATCTTTTGGTACAGATCTGAACTGCACAAGCCAAGTTATGAAATGATCTTAGCATCTGGATCTGAGAAGCAGCTGAGACTAAGCTGGCCAGCATTTGCCATATGTCTCATCTGTAGAGAATATTTGAATAGGTAAACACAATGAGTTAATAAATACATGAAATAACTTTGCAAGATAAACACCTCTCTGTGCTAGTGGCATGGCAGATTGTCAGAACAACTGCGTCCGATGGAAATTCTGAAAGGGGAAAATTCAGATGGCACAATACTGGCTTTTGAGTATTCAACTGGCTAAATAGCATAGCCCAGAATGGTGAACGTTTACAATGATTCTTATCTGCTGGCAGGTGAGAGAATCCTGCTGCTGTTGCCAAAGCCTTAACTCATCAGAAAATCAGTGGTTCTTCTTGGAAACATGAGCTAAAACCTTTCACAGACCTTCTAGCTACATCCCTGTGTAGGCAAAAGGGGCTGTTATTTTAACAGCATCAAAGGTACAGAAAGTCATGCTGCTTTCCAGTAATTCCCTGACAACACCTAGAGGGTGAAACAAACCTGCTGGTGGTCTGATCTGAACCAGAGGAAAAAAAAATCCTGAATGCTGATTCTGGGAAAGAAATTACTACCTAAAAACAGGCCAATGTCTTCATTTCATTTTGATTTGTGCAAGTATCTAAACGTCTCCAGTGAGGAATTAACCTAGAGAGGATTTCAGGATTTGGCCCAAGAGAGACTCTTGAGGGACCGCCGCAGTTCAGGCTTTTTATTAAGAAATCTCTCCCCTTTGAACAGCAGATCGAGGGCTTTAGCATAAAGTCAGTGGCATCCAGTTGCTTGGCCATATCAATGGCTCCTAAACAACCCCCCGGAGCAGTTTGCTCTGACTATGAATCACATTCCTTTATTGATGAAGAAGGGAGAAAACTATTAATTGCATACCAAGTACATTTTTACCCAGAAACTGTTGATAAGCTCAGCATCGCCCTAGAAGATGTCAGTGGTTTCATTCTAATTGGCTCTGGCAAATCCACATGTCATCAGTTCATCTGCCTCAGCTTTTTTTAATTTGGGTGGTACAAAATGTTCCCAAAAATTGACACTGGTATTAACAATAGGTGCCCAAAGTGATCACCTGCAGTAAGTTCTAGAGAAGTTCAAAGACTGAGTTTATTTTGGCTTTCCAAACTAGAACATGTAACATTATTTTTATTTAGAACAGGACCTTGCTTCATTTCTCCATGGATGGATACAAACAGGACTGAACGTCATAAAGATGCACGAGCTTAATCCTCCGGACTTCACTCTTGTTCACCCTCCTTTTGCAGAGGATACTGATGAACTGGGTTATTCAGAAGAATCAAAGCACATACATTCAGGTTTCATGGGGTTTTCTTCAAACAGGTGTAAAATCCACACGAAGCATAAAGCAGTCGTACCTCTCTCCATGAAGTCTGCCATCACTGAGAAATGTTTACCCCGCAACAAAAAAGGCAGGAAGGCAGACGGGTGCATAAAGATCTGATACACAAAAGCAAAACATATCTGCACAAACAGAATTTTTTTTCTTTGCCTCTTTCATATAATTTGTGAACAAAGTTAATTTTTTATAGGCTGATTATGGTTATGATGCTTAGTGGATAAAAGCTTAGGACTCAGTCTGAGGGCACAGACTGCACAAATAAATCCAGCTGCAGTTCCAGTCCTCTTTCCCTGCTCAACGCATGCACAGGGTGCGTCAGGGTCCCAGCCAGCCCGGTGGGTAAGGCAGAAGAGCTCTGCTCTGTGTGCTTGTGATTCGGGTCACCACACCTTCCCATTTCTCCTAGCTCCTATGCAATTGCATTAAGGATCTGAACCCACAGCAACCGACCTCAAAGGTAATGAGTGCCTCCACCACCTGACTCGAAGATGCAAAGCACTTTGAGTGGTATTTTTTAGTGATATGGGGAGGTATAAAATACATTCCCATGCATGAAACCAAAGGGTGAAACGGCTTGAACCAACTAGACGGGGCAATCAGCCCAAGAGCACAAACACACAGAAATATGATGGGTATGAAATCATTCGGAGCCAATCAGTAAGCTCGCAACTTCTAAAGCAATTTCATAATTGAGTAATGGGACACAGCAGGGTCTGAACTATTGTGTATTATAATCTGAATGGAATGCTGTGAGAAGGCTCGAGCAATCTGATCGTACCGAGCCCTCGCTCACCAGAAATGCCTTTGACATATTTCCTTAAAGCGCAGCAACGAGAGCGAAGTAACTGCTTGTTAATGACACCCTGATGGGTTGTCTGCAGCGCTGAAACTGAGATAGCAGAGATTGGAAAGCCTGTGCCTCTCCTTGGCTGGAGTTAACACACCAGCCCCCACAGACTGCCCACCCACTTCAACCTTAATCGCTGGCGTGCCTGTACAATCACCAGTTTCACTTCACTACATATTTCCTCCCCCAGAACTCCGCTTATAAAGCAAGAGGCACTAACAATCTGAGATGATCCTGCGCCAGCCTCCTGTCATGGTTTAGTGCTCGTGCTCCGTGGCTGGAGCACGCTGGCTGAGCCATGGCTATCTGCAGAGCTATGTAGGCTGGGCTCAGTTCCTTCCTATTTTCTAGGACCTCCTTGGAAGTGCATGCATTAACTCCACCAAAAGTTCTCAGCTCCTTCTGGGTTTAAGGACATCACTCTCTACTCACAGACAAGCTTGGAAGGAGACAAAAGCCTGGATTTGGAAGTGTTTGATGGTGAGATAGCATGGGTGGTTTGGGGTTTGAACTCCAAGACATGCTGCAGGACCTCAGTCCACTGGGAGGCAAAGGCTGGAACGTGTCCTCCATGCTCAGACCCACCTTGTAGATATGGGCTAGGTGGCCCCCACTGGGATGGGGGACAGAAGCAGAAAGGTAGAAGTGCAAAAAGTCATGGGTTGAGATAAAGACAGTTTAATAGGTAAAGCAAAAGCTGCACGCACAAGCAAAGCAAAATAAGAAATTTATTCCTTCCTCTCCACTGACAGCCATTGCCAGGAAAGCAGGGCTCTGTCACACATAACGGTGACTTGGCAAGACAAGCGCCATCACTCTGAACATCCTCCCCTCCTCCTTTCCCCCAGCTTTTATTGCTGAGCACGACATCTCATGGTGTGGGATTTCCCTTTGGTCACTGGGGTCAGCTGTCCCAGCTGTGTCCCCTCCCAGCTTCTTGTGCACCCCAGCCTCCTGATTGTGCAAGCACTGCTCAGCAATAGCTAAAACACTAGTGTGTTATCAACACTGTTTTGATCACAGATCCAAAACAGACAACCACAGAAGTTACTATGAAGAAAACTAACTCTATTCGCGGAAAACCAGTACAGTAGCATCCTGGCTGACTCCAGCTGGATGAGAGCAGTCTCGAGGCTGGTTCTCAGCATCCCCATACTCCTGCTCTCAGAACTGACCGCTCTCGTTTGTCTGAGGGTGATTTACTGTCTGGAAAGTGAATGATGCTGCAGTGCCCATGAACTCATGGGGACCGTTTTTCGTCCATGGCTCTCACCACACACACGAGCATGTAATGCATTAACCTCAGGGTAGCTTTGACCAGGTTAGCTGAGGTCAGCTGTATCCCATGTGTAGTTAGAGCATCCTCGCAGTTCTTGTAAAATGTTACTGCAGTTAGGCTGTGGGTGGCAAGCAGTCTGACATGCTCCACCAGCCAACGCCCGTCAGACAAGGCACTGGAAAGCAGAGCCATGGGAATAAGGGAGATGTTCAAAAATGCCTGTTTGTGGAGAACAAGAGATGGGGAGAGTCAAAGGGACTCAACACTTGCAGAACCAGACACTAAAGATACAAACTCCAGCTGGCTGTTCATAAAAGTTTTCCAGCCTTCAAAACAGCAAGCCGCTGAGACAACCCACCAGGAAAAAAAATACTGGTGGGCTGCAAAATGGCCACAAATGGGATTGGAGGACACTGCTGCAGCTCGCTAGTGGCAGCGCACACCGGGCTGGATGGCCCAGGAGCGCCATTCCCAGCAAGGCCCATGCACCTCTCACTGTAACGGGTGGGACCTGTGGCCCCAGTCCTCTCAGATGTATGTCCACTGCCTTCTGGCTGCTCCGGGTGCAGCATGACACAAGGGTTTGGAGTCAACAATAAAGCCAACACGTACAGTAAAAACTGGAATGGGCAGAACTGATGTAGGAGATGGAAAGGAAGTGGGGATTATACTTCGAAATTGGAAAAGCGTTTTCAAAAAAATTCATCCTGCATAATTTTAGTTCTGTACTTACCTGGCTGTACTGTCTCCTCTGCCCAAGAAGTTGCTTTCACAAAGCCTGTTGAAAACTCTCTTGCTAAATTCTGAGTTTACAAGGATGCTGCACGAAGCTTGCTTGTGCTTGTTACTGGAGGAGGCTGGCAGCTGACCTGATGAATTGATTTGTTTCCTGAATTGACAAGTTCTGAGCCAATACTGAAGCACGATGGATACCTACAGCTGGGTGCAAGTGTGGGAGAAACCTGTTCCTGAGAACAGCTTACAGCCTTCAAGTCAGACGATGCACGAGCCACCCCGGGGCCCAGTGGTGGCAGTGGGAAGGCTCCCTCTGACTTTAGACGGACTTTAATCAGGTCCATGTGAGCTGTGTGCAAGCATGCAAGGCAGTCTGGATTTGGACTATCAAACACTCACAACAAACAACTCACTAATAAGCTGCAGACCAAGATTTTCTTTTTTCAGAGATTATTCAATAAACGTTTCCAAATAACAAGTTTCTCTGGGAAAAATCCAGCCTTTTCCTACAGACAGCTCACATACCGGAAAAAAGGCAACATTACTGACATAAATTATTCATTACAAATTACTCACCCAGTTCTTGCAGCCAGTGGTGCTTTTCCTCTACCTGGAGCTGTGGAAAAGCCGAGTTATGTCCCTTCAGAGAGAGGGGAAGGGTATTTTCAACCAGCCGTGGGACATTGAGCCTGAGCTGCTTGTGGGACCTCCAGACATGGACACGGCATTTGCCGTGGGGACCTGCGTGCTGTCAGGATGCTGGGTGTTCCCCTTGCCCCTCATCCACCCAAGCACACCTGGGTAAGCAGAGCTGACTACGGTAGGGAGGCAGCTTCCACGTTCAGCTAAGCCAGGCTGGATGGCTTGGTGGAGATCAGGCGTAATGTGAGAGCCCTGGCAGGAGAAGGCACAGTTCTCACATTTGCACTGCACTGCCAAGTGAGAGAAGGGTTCAACATGAGAGAACCTGTGGCTGGAAAAGGGACTAGCTCCGCTCTTGGCTGCTTCTCGGAGCTAGCTGTTTTGCAACATTAATAAAACCAGTGAGTCCATCTTTTTCAATATGTGTTCTAATTCCTACAGCAAACCCAGCAGCGGACGTTCACTCAAGACCAGGGAGTCAGCACAACTTCAGAGCTTTCCATCTGCTTTGGGACACACAGGTACAACTGAAATAGATGACAAATGCAAAACTCCCAACACAGGGAGGCATGCCGGGAGGAGCTAAAGGCATTGCACAAGTCTGTGGCAAAATGCCTTGCCAACATCACGGCGCTTCTGCGTGGTTGGGATGGCCACAGAGCTGTGACAGGCTGGGGCTGCTTGGATACAGAGAGGAAGGTGTCCTTGGGACCCAGGGTGGGGGCATCCTGTCTGTGACGTCCCTTGTCCAGCAGCTCCCACTGGCAGAACACAAGATGACAGTACTGATCTGCTGCCTCTGGAGAGGCTTACGGGCAAGGCCCAGCGTGCTACTGAAGGCACAGCAGAAACGGGAAGATTTTAGTGTTAAATGATGTGTTTGTGTGTGTGCGTGCTGGTGCACGGATGCCTTGTTTTGTAGGTCACGTTGCTGTGCATCAAAAGTCTCCTCTTTTGCCTGGAAGTGGTTTGCCTTCCCGCCTCTAACCTGCAGTCCAATCGAGAGGCAACCAGAAGCAGCCATCCAACAGGCTCCAAGCACATTGTCAGAGAAAGAAAGAGCAGGTAGCAGCACACCAGGTGACAAAACACCTGTTTATTGAGAGCTTCCAGAGGGCGGGTCAGGGGAAGCAAAGCAATAGGACTTTACTGCAGAACAGAGTGATGCTTTGTTGAGTTTTCCCCCTTGAGGTGTAGGTTATCTGCAGGCAGTATCTGCCACATTAACTAGAATACCATTGTTCATTGTCAATGCCAAAATCATAATAGAAAACAAATACAGCCCTTACAGGGAACTCCATGAGGTCTCCCTTGTCCCAGCACCGTGGAGGCAGCAGCCAGGCTGCACACTGGTGTGTAGCAGCATCCATCTCCCTGTCCCGATGCGCCAAGCTCCTGCGTACCACCAACGAAATGAGGCATGCCAAAGCTTCAGTGCAAATACCTTCCTTGGGGTCACAGCATTACCCGTTATTAGCATTTTACATCACATGTGGCTTGTGTAATTTCAGGGTTGTGTCCTTCCTTCCTTGTGCATCCAAAAGTCTTATCTACTCCCATAAATCTCTCACATTTTCCAACGATAAAACTCATAAGACAAATTTTCCTGTCATGTAATAGCCCTAATGCACAATTGGGGAAATCATGGTGTCAGGCATTATTCTGCATCCGTTGTCTTGTCACATTTTTTTGGCGCAGCCAGGGTCAGGTTTTACAGTGTACGTGGCCCCTGCAGCTCCTCAGGCTGCGCTGAGCTGAGTTCTGCACATAAGACAAAGCAGCACATCAGTACGTCTTCAAAAACAGGGCACGCATTTTTCTAAGTGTCAGTTCTTTTTAAGTATTAAATGGATATTATTTTTTAGCACTTCAAGTACATACTTTAACTAGTTTAAAAGGAGTTACTGGAAGTGAGGCAACTGTGGACTTCAGCATTTTTTTTCCTTCTTTTTCTGAAGCTGACAACAGAACAATGTGGACTTTCAGACTTACCAGACGGTTGAGATCCATGTGCCATAGATGTATGTGAAAGCCAGTTTGAAGAGATTAAATGGCAATTTGAACCAGCAACTCCCCAGAACTGATGTTCTCCTTTGGCAGAGGTCCCTCCGGCAGAAGACGTGAGCGCGTGTTCCAGTACATGCATTCCAGTGAACAACTCCTCTTGCCATCTTCCTCCTCCTTCAGCATCTTTCATCTGCTTGAAATTTAGAGGGTGATTTAGCAGACCTGAATTTGGCTCCTAATGAAGGCGTTCTGACTTGTCAATCTCTCCCCTGGCTGTTGCGAGAAGCCTTGATAATAACTTGGGTTGTATCCACCCTTAGAAGCCAGTGCCTAATGCTAGGCCATCTGGACACCCACAAAGTGCCAAACACTGTCGTTCGTATTTAGTCCAGCTTCCTGCTCAAGTCAAATGGTATTTTGATGAGTGACTGCTAAAATGCTCAGGATTTGACCCTCGCGTGTTTGTCTTGCTGTCTCCAGCAGTGACGATGGCCTGCTCGTCAGCTGTTTACTCAGTTTGCAATAGAGCCAGCTGAAAAATTTTCAACAGAGCAATTTCTCATCCAGTACAGTCTATTCAAAATCAAAATATTTCTCGGCAGTTTGTCAATTTCAATGAAATTTTACAACAGGAGAATGTCAAAACATGGTGTTTCATCACTGCTGTGGTGGTTCTTTTCAATGGCATTGACGTGTTCCATTTCATTATGGTCTTTTTGCTCCCATGGCTGCACATATTTGAATATTGACACAAATGCTATACAGATTTTATATTTTGCACTGCTTAATGTCTTAGTTTTTCCGTTTTTGTACAATAGGAAAGTAGAAACAAAACCAACATCATTTAAATGACTTTTTTTTTCTGACTGGTTTCTAAATACACATTTCATGGGAAATTTCCAAATTTCACTTTTTCTTCTCAATTCATGACAAAAAGAGCTGGGGAGTGTCAGGGCTTCTCCAGGAGCGGAAATTCCACCTCCTCACCAGCTCTCATTACCACTCAGTCCTCACCCAGCCACGGCTCCAGCTGAAATCTTTGGCTCTTTGGGAACATATAAGGTAGATCTGATTCACAAGCCTAGCAACAGTCTGGGAGAACACAACTGGCAAACCATCCCTTTGCAAAGCTCAGTGAATCATCACGGCTTTGATGCGGACTGCCCTCCTTGCAAGGAAAATGTACCTCAGCAACAGAAATAAGATCTTAAATCAAATCAGATGCAGCTTGAAATATTTATCTACTGTTCTTCTGGGAAGAGGAATTGTAGTGGAACAAATTCTCATTTTACTTCTGAGATGGGCAAAAAATATTCTCAATGTACCCTGACCAAAACCAAAAGAGAGACAGGAATGTGAAGCTCCAAAATTCAGGCCACTGCGGTAATAATACCACGTGACGTCGGACATGCGGCCTCCCCACAGGCTTTGGTTGAGGAGCTAGATCCCACGCCAGGTCCCACCACAAGCGGAGGAATCCCTTCCTGGGGTGAGTCATGTTACGAGTGTTGGTGAAACATGAGACCACTCTGCGCGCACCGCAGTGTTGCTGAGTGAGCTTCAGCCAGCCTCTCCTCTTCTGTCTGCAGTGCCTTCAGACAGAGACGCTCCTGTGGAAGGAGATGCTCATTCCTTTCCGAGGTTACCTTCTGGACTGCTGGGGCTCATCTGCCATTTGCTAGTGTTTACTGGTTTCAGATGGTGCAGCACCCTCATATTTATTTGGTGATCACCTGAGAGTGCGCTGAAGACAAGGGTAGGTGGCCACATAGGCTGGTACAATGCTGAGTGACAGTCATCTGCAGATGGACAGAGGAAGCCACTTACCAGGATGAGATCTCATCTAAAATCATGCTGGCAAATCAACCACCATTTTCCCCTTTGCTTTCCTTGCAGGTTCCATGCTTCTCTGGAGGAGCCATCCCAGGAGTCTGGTAGTACTCAGGGGAGTGTTTGCCTTAGAAGAAAATCTTCAGACCTATTTTAGAGGTTAGGGTTGTTTCTAAGCTCACCCATAAAATGGTTGCAGCTCTGCAAGACAAACCAAGGGTAGCATGGTAGTCCAAGGAGCTGAAGAGCCTTGTCGACCAATGGGAAGAGAACTTAGGATATCGGGTAATTCCAGGCTTATCTGGACCAAATTGTCCCAGTTCCATCAGCCTTTGCTCCTGTGCCCACTAACAGCCGTACCTAAGCTACAGCCTTTGGATCAGACTCGAGAAGAATTTATCCGGTCTGAGATCTGCTCTTCAGCCCACTTTCCTGAGGACTCTACAGCCTTTTCCACTTGTCATCCAACTGGAGACCAATCCAGCACACAAACAAAATGACCACGTCCCATCACAAGAGCAGGGGTGCTGAGTTACTCAGCCCACAGATGCCCACCCCCGGCCAAAAGGTTACAAACTACAAGGTTAGATCATAAGTAAAACAGGGTGGGGACTTCCTAGCAGAGCTAGGAAGCCTCTTAGGGTAATTTCAGTGCAAATAAACAAATAATATTCATGTATTTCAGATGCGACTGATGTGGAGCCCCAAGTATTCGAGGCTGGCTACCCTCAAGCAGAGCCCTGAGGACCAGAGGTCACCCCGAGGTGCTCTGGCCAGCAGCACATTGGCCATGTAGCAGTAGGGAGCAGAGAGCCGCGTCCAGACTGTGGTTTCACAGCTGCACAGCTCTGGCCTTGCGTGGTGAAATAAGGCCCAGACAGGAAGCAGTTTTCCTCAACAGTAAGCTGCTATTTTTACACATTTCACTTCTCTGACCAAGGAGACACTTGAAGCCAGTGGGCTCTGCTCTGCTGCACATCGCTCCAGCACCAACACCCAGAGGTGTCTCCTGGCCTTCTGCAGGCTGGGCAAGGAGCTGGAGTAGCTTTACCAGCAGTGCTCTGGTCATCAGTGTGGCCTCATCAGGCCAGACAGGCCAAAACACCCAGGGGACACACCTGCCCTGGAGCAGGACGAGTAGCGAGGGAGCTCGCATGGGTCCAGCACCCCATGGTGACAACAAGAGGCCGGAACAGGGCAGCAAGGGGCGGGAGGGGGCCTGCTGCATGGCCCTGCTGCTCCCCTGCTCCTCGCACGCACGACCCAGCACGCAACGTTGGCCTCGAGATGCTCAAGAGGAGGAGCGGCCTCACCCACCGCTTTGCTCCGGCAGCTGCTCCGTGGCTAGCTCACGTCGCGATTTACACACGCAGTTCCGTGCAGCTCCCGCAGCCCCTGCGCACGGCAGCGCACGGCCAGGTCCCAGCCCCCGTCCCACCCCCGGGGGCCGCGGCAGTGCCAGCTCCATCGCCCGCCGTGCAAGGTGTCGGCGCTGGCCGCTCCC
This sequence comes from Chauna torquata, assembly GCA_013399475.1. Lineage (NCBI taxonomy): Eukaryota > Metazoa > Chordata > Aves > Anseriformes > Anhimidae > Chauna > Chauna torquata. The sequence goes on along the minus strand of VXAL01003121.1, from coordinate 151,459 downwards.
GGCCCCCGGCAGGGAGTGGCGGCACTTCCCCGGTCCCGGGGCGACAGATCTGGAGTGAAGTCACGAATAGCTGCAGCTTCACGGGAACGAGCTGGAAAGTAGAGCTCTGAGGGGGGAACGTGCTGTTTATGCCAGAACAGCCTGACATCGAGTAACACTGAAAAGGAAGCGGGGAGAATAGCGTCGTCCCGTCCTCAAGCATTTTCTTCTCCTCCTGTTTCAGTGCCTGGGTGTGACAAATCTGCACGCAGATGGTGGAACGGGGTTGGCAGGGCGTGCGGCTCCAGCAAAAGGTGCCCCTGGCCGGCAGTCCTGCAAAGGGGTGGTTGGTGGAAGCCGAGGCAGATCGAGGAGGATCCGTGCCCTGCTCTTCCAGCTATTCAACATTTCGTGAATTATTTCAGCCCTTTGCAGCCTCACTCACTGCATCTGCATGTGCAGTGACCGGGACGTCTCATCTCACCACCCTTGCTGTCCCTCGGGGGCAGGAAATGTTCGATGCCAGAAAAAAGCCCTGATGGCACACGCCAGCGAAATCTCGCCAAAGCCACGGTGCCACCTCTGTCCCCCTGCTCAGCCAGGGCCCATCCTGCCTGCACAGACAGCTTGAGAGGCTGCAGGCTGGACTTAATGAAAACATATAAATTAACATGTGCCTCCTAGGGGGGTTGTTAGGCTTAGCTCATTAGCAGTTAAAGCATATCCAGTGCTCGAAGTTATTTGTTTGTTTGTATTTTTGCAGCTGTCCTTAGTTCTCTTAGGTCAAGTAGAGGTGTGAGGTCCAAAATAGCATCGGGATGGCTGAGCTTATGTTTCCAGCCCTGAAAAAACAATGAAGCACTAATAAAAAAATAAAATAAAAAAAGCCTTGTGAGAAAGATTTCACTCCAAAGCTCTTCACAAACAATGCACACAAGCATGGAAATTCAGGAGCCTGCGCACCCTGGGGAGGGGGGCTGCTGCCAGCTACTTTGGGAGGAGAAGTGGAATCTTGGTGGCTTGGGGAGGAAACTTTGGACACAGATATGGGAGTAAGACGTGTCCCTGGCTCTTTGCTCCTTATCTGCAGTGCTGCGGCTCGGCTGAGCGGCTGACACAGGGTTGGATGAAGCCACCCATCCACTCCGGCTGCTCAGTCCCGCCAAGAACCAGTTCTGCCTGCACTGGTTTCCAGCAGCTCCGTGAGAGCATCACCAGGTCCTGCAGTGTGCATGCTTCTCTTTAGCTTTGAGGCACTTTAGCCCTGGCCCATTCTCAGCACATCTCCCAAAGAGGGGTGCATGCTCTTGAAATGCGGGCACCACAGGGAGCAGGTCTTCCCCCTCTTACCCTGTCCTTACAAAGTGCTTGGAGCAGACCCGATCCTGTTTTAAAGTTACTTCTTTTTCCAGCTGAGTACAGCAGTACATGTCTGGAAGCGGGTGTGAAGGCATAAGTATAAATCAGAAGCCTCAAAAAATGATATAGAAGTGCTGTTGCCCATCTCTGGATTGCTCAAAGCAGTTCCTGTGCATCGCTGGAAGCAAAAAGCTCTAGTTCCTTCTCCAGTTGGTGGTGCTGGAGCAGACCTGCATGCCCCTGCGTCCTGAGGCTTGGACAAACGTCACGCTGAAGGAGAGGATCCACATGGCTGGAGGGAGCGGGGCCGGTTCTCCAGTGGGTTTGGTCTTGTTTGCAAGGGTGACTGCGTGCCGTTGGGCTGGGATCGGCTGGGTGGGGAGCAGCCCTGCAAGGCAGCTCTGAGTCAGGGCAGTGTTGAAATGGCGTGCAAATTGCAGGGTAGCACAAGGCTCCGCACGGCACGGTTACCGCTAAATGCTGTAAAACCAGGCTGAGCATTAAGGCAAAGACTGCAAACAGACAGAAAGGTTACGTCAGGACCTCTGCACTTGCTTTGGTTGACTCCAGCAGGGAAGCACCATCGTTTTTGCACAACGAAATTGCACTAAGTGTGTGACCCCTCTGCTCAGGATGGACTCCCAGCTCCTGGGTACGTGTACATCGCTGAGAGGAGATGGAAGGACAAACCGCCAAGAGACACGCCGATGGAAACTTTATCCCTGAAAGTGACCCTGCGTGCTGCAGCAGGACTGCTCAGCCTCTGAGGTCCGGCAGTTGTCCCACAGGGTCCTGTTCTTCCTGTAACAGCCGCTGAATGCAGCTGCAAAGAGAAAGAGCTGCCTCCTTACAGCCCGGGCAGCCATCTTTGCAGAGAGGGTTAACCTGGTAGCTAGTGATGGGGTGACTTCTGAAGAAGCAGAGAGGCCCTCAACTCTCCTTTCAATTAACAACAGCCTCTTAACACGCGATGCCTCCCCAGGCATCCCTGCCCCGTTCCACATAGCGCGTTTACTCTTAGAAGTCACCGGTGGTGGACTCGCAGCCCAGGGAAAGCCACCAGGACTTCCCTCTTGGAGCCAAAACCCCACCGGATGGCCTTCGGATGGAGCACGAAGAGGGTCAGTTCCAAGTGCAAGAGGTGCCCCGTGGTGGCAGGAGGCGTTAAACGAAGCAGCGCTCGGAGAAGCCGCGTGTGCGGCTGCAGCGCCTCGCTCTGCGTCCAGGACGGGAGCTGCAGGCAGGCTTATCTGCCGCCGGTCCCGACCAAGCCCGTTCCCGGCCAGTTCTGTTGTTTTGGTCTTTCTTCGAGGGAATGAGCTCAGATGAAACTGAAGCAGGTGCTAATTAAAAACAGGGCTATTCTTCAAACTGGGCTTTTAATTACTGTAAAAATATGTCAAGGAAAGTTGCGAAGGGGAAGAAAAATAGTAATTCCTTGTGCTACCTGCCATTTTCACTTGATTACCATCACACTTTTCTGCAGAGCAAAAACATCAGTCCTTCATAACAAACTCCTCTCTTGGGGGCTGGTGTGAATTGAGAGCTGTGAGGCCCTGCCGTGGGCTCCAAAACTAGCAGCATAATGTCTGTAACAGACATGCTACCTAATTAAATTGTTAGGGAACAGGCTTTTATATCTTTAACACCTAATTTACTATTGTTTCTTTGAAAGTGTTTGGCTTCCCTGTGGTTTTTTGGGCCTCCCTTCTCAGTTTTATGATGGCTTTTAAGTTTTTCGTGTGTGTTTCAACTAAATAACCATTTTGGAGGTTTTGTTAGGGTCCCGGCTCGAGTCAGACCAAGGGAAACAGGGGCCTGTTTTACTGTTGTTCATGCTGGGCGAGTTACCACTACTGTGCTAATTATGTAATTACCCCATTTTAATAGCTATTGTATACTGCTTTATTGCTAACAAATCTTATTTCCTCTTTCTTTTCTCACTGATTGAACGGTAAAATATAAGGACACACACAAATATTATACTGCGCTATAAACCATGATACAAGCCTTGCAAGAGTTCGCAGGGCTCTGACCTTAAACAAGCATCTCGGTTTATCCAAATCTGCCTGACAGAAGTGATGATGTAATTTTTGCTTACCAGGAAGACACAAAACTGCATTCCTTTCTCAAATAGCAGGTGTGACGCTGCAATGGCCGTTGCAAGTCTCTTAATGTAAGCTTATACCGCACTTGCCACAAAAAGCACGGCTTATACTTAAGATATCGGGATTGTGCTGTACCAGAAATGAGTAATGAACACGTTAATTGATTACTTCCTCTCCAATATTTAAAGTTAAATGAAAAATTTGTCCTTGAGAGGTGGGGAACACCTCTGCAAAACTATTCCTGACTTGCTCTGTTTCCTGGAGTAAGAGCAGGGGTCACACCAAGGGGGGAGCTAGTCGGTCCCGAGGGCTGCAAGCTAAGAGGAAGGACGGTGCCGGCTTCCTGAGGCTGTGCCAGGGCAGCTGGCACGCACAGGGATGGGGGCGGCACTCTGCGGGATGCAGCGGCCAGGGCTGGATGAGGGCTGCCACTGATGTCCAGAGTGGAACCGAGGGGTGGACGTTGTCTGGGGAGCAAATACGCCTGTATCCCGATTTCCGAATGCTGAATTATGCCATTGTATTCTGTATTTATAGATACATATGTGTAATGATGCTAGGTCATGCTCTTTTAAGATTAAAATAAGCCTAATCTACGTGAATTCCATCATTATACAGAAACCTGGCAATTTTCCCTCTCTTCTTGCTTTTCCCCACAACCAGCTCCAGACCTCATCCCCGGTTTTTCCAAAGGGAAGCACACTGAGTTCAGCTGGACTTCCACCTGCACGATGCTGGTGCATCCCCAGCATGCGACAGTCAAAGGCTGGGCCCCCTCCTGTCTTTTGCTGTGGTTTCTGTTGGACTCCAGGAGCCCAGGAGCCCTGTCCTCATGCAGCAAGTTGGGCATTGGCAAGGGTTTGCTGAGCACACGGCAGCCAAAGGTCCCCACTGCCGTCCTCCAGCCCACCATTGGCACCTGGAGCATTTCTGCAAACAGCAGCAAGGGCTGCCCTGCTCTGCGTCACATTCCTCCTTAAATCCATCCTTTGCCAGCAGATCTACTGAAAAAATTGACAGCAAAAATCTGAATTAGGCTGCTGGTGTGCTAAGTCCACTGTCTATCATACTGAGCAATATTGGCTCATCGTCCTCCTGCGCTCGCTCTCTGTCTGCACCCATCTGCTGCCTGCAGGCTCGTGCTCGGTGATGCTGCGCGGGGCGCAGGTCGAGGACAAAAGCTGCGGGATGCTGTGGTGTCAGCAACAGAGACAGAGAGGCATACGCACGGATGTGTACGTGCATGTATGTATAAGCATCCATATATGTAGATATCTCTATTTCTGAGTCTCTGCCTATATCTGTACTGATAGCTATATCTGTACCTATACCTGTAGCAATTTCTACACCTACACCTACACCTACACTTACACCTGTAGCTATTCGGGGGGGCCAGCCTGTGGCAGTCAGTGCCTCCTTTCTCCTGGCTGGATGGGGAAAATAAGGAAATAATCCCGTCAGAAAAGAGGACTTGGCTGAAATCTAAACGTCTGCAGAGTGAGATCTGTTTGAGCTGCTTTGTCCAGCAGGAAGATCAAAGAAGTGTTTCATTTCATGCCAGACCCACAGAAAATCCCACATGTGCCTGGGCCATCGTGGTGTGCCGTGGCCAGGGCCAGGCATCCTCACGGAGCATGGGGCAGTGCAGCAGCAGGGGCATGGTGAACATCAGGAGACAAAGCAGAGTTGGATGAGCAGGGCTCTGAAATGAGCCTGGGGATGAAGGGACCTGGAGCTACGGCTCCAGGAGACACTGGACCGCTTGGGGGACAAGGTGAGGAATGTCAGCCTGACCTGACATAACACGAGGTGGTTTCCACACTGGAATTTCTTGAAGCTTTTTGTGTGGTTAAAAGTTTCAATATTCTGAATTTTTGCTGTGAATGCCTACCAACATCTCTTTCAGCATGCAGATTTCAGCCTTAGCTCCTCATGCTAAGGACAGGCTGGGCTGGAGAGAACAGGACACGGTCATACACCAACTGCTCCTCCTTCCAGCATGAGATGGACAGGGGAGTGCGGCAGGCATATCCTACATTAATTTTTAAAAATGGCAGGGTAGAAGAGCAGAAAGCAGAAGCCAGTCCCCTTCATTTCCTTTTATCTCCCAGCTCATGTCTCAGCGACACACACTGCTTCTAGGGCACGCTGGCAAGCTCAGGAGAGGGTCTGGAGCCTCTTACTCTTGGACCACCTCTTGCATCCAACCCACACCGGATGAGGAATTATGGAAGTCTTTCAGAAGGCAAGGGCTGGTGCATGGAGCACAAGACCAAACTTTTTTGCTAGAAGCATTACCTCTGTCTGCTCAGAGTGCTTCTCTATGTAGTGCCAAATGCCTCTCAGCTGCCTCATCACCCCTTTGTGGTCTTCAGGCTGGCTGGCATTGGCATTGCCACTCTGATAGCCATGCTTCAATGAAGGAGCAAAGTCCCAGCCAACATCACACAATCCACGTCGCCACCCACGAGCATCTATTCTGCACTAGTGATCACATATTAATTGATTATCCCAATTTTGTGGCTGCTGGCCCAAACCCTGGGTGCTCCATCCTGTGGATTCATGCAGAGGAGCAGCTTTCCAGCAGGCACCGCTTTGGAGGCATTGCCTGAGAAGTGTCCATGACCTCTGCATTTCAGACTCCTCTTTCATTTCACTGCCAGGCTTTCAGGATGCCCCTCAGGAGGACCAAAGCCTGCCCAATCCATCCCACCCCCTATACCCAAAAGCTGTATGAGTGCCAGGTCCCTGGGTGGAGACACAAACTGCAAAGCATCACCCCCCCATTTCACAAATGATTTCTGCCAGCTTCTGCTTTCCTCAAGCACATACTACCCTGAAAGAGTTAAGAAGGATTTACAATGTTTTAGACTTACATTACTCACTTGTATTGAATTATTCTTGGATCACATATTAAATGGAGATTTTCCATATAATATCTGTCACAGATGGGAAGAAAGAAAAAAAAAAAACATCATCTACGGACGAGTGTAATCCATTCATTGGTTTACAGATACAACCCTCTCTGGGGATTGTCAGAAATAAACACAATGTCCCTGTTTGCAGGATTTTGCATTTGGATTGCTGAGCTAGCTGAAAAAACGTGTGAAATCACATGTAAGCCGACAGCTCCCTATTGACTCGGCATACGAACAAGCTCACATGTGTTATTTATTCCAGCAAGCCCATGGACTGTGTCGTGCACATGAAATGCTATAGCCTGCTCTGAAATTAGAGGGGATAATAATCAATAATGCTTTGTTTGTAACGCATCTTTCATGTGCAAATACTGAAGGGGTGTCAGGGGGCTGAGCGCTGATGCCCCGGATGCTGCGAGGGGGAGAAGCGGCGATGCCCAGGGAGGCTCATGCAGAGCATCCCTCGGAAAGGCGGCGCTGGACCGGTCCTCCCAGCCCCAACCAAACGCCGCACCTCGGGATCTCTCAGTCATGCTAAATACATGGATTTGTGTTTGTTTTTTAAGGAAAGACCTTCTGCCGGAGTGGCTTTCCAGTTACCTGCTATGATGCGCAGCAGCAGCTGAAAGCTGCTTGTTATTTTGGGAATTCCCGTGAGGAATTAAGGATAAGTGTGCCGAATGCAAGGGTAGCCGGAGAGGGGAGAAGCAATGCACATTGCCACTCCAGCCCCCCAGCACCTTGCCCTTGCTCCTGACCCGAAGCGTTCCCTGCCCAGGCTGCTGTCACACCAGCTCCCCTGGGCACCCCACGTGTCCTCCCCACCGGGATGGCATGGCTGGCGTGGCACAGCTCCAGCACGGCATCGCCCTCACGGCACAGCTACCGGCTTGGGGGATAATTAGTGCCTGCCCCATCTGCTAGATGAGCTGGGGAGGCGAGGCAGGGGAGCTCTGCCAGCCTGCGCTTAACTCTTCCTTCCTCAGACATCTCCCCGCCGCAGGATGCGGCAGTGGGAAGGGTCCCATGGGAACCAAAGACAAGGCTGGGGGGGTCACCCAAAATACCCGCCACCAGATGAGCAGATTTGGATTTCCCAATCGCAAGCCCCCTCCGCACCCCAGCTCCATCCGGAGCAGCATCCTCCGAGTGCTGCTTTAAATTGGGCACTGGCATTTGGGAGATGAGGGAGGATGCTAACAACTGCAGAGCAAATGCAGACGCAGGATTAATGCTGCTCTCAGCAGCAGACTTCTTTCCTGCATTAAAGTCAACACATCACCCAACACTTACTTCACACCCTCCCCAGGGTGGCCGGAGAGTTCCCTTTATAAGGTTAATACCTTCCCCGCCCGCACCCCCCTAAAGAAACAGGATATTTCCTAGCTAATTAGTATGTGTCTAATTTTCATATCGACGACACCAAAGGAAAGATCAGGGGCTTTTTCGGGTTTGCTTTATTTCTCTCCATGTTGCTGCTCTCACCAAGGCCGTTTCGATCCTTCCTCGCCTTTCCCAGGTTCCAGTATGCACAGGTTTCTGGGTTAACAACAAAATAACACATGCTGGAACCTGTTCAGATTTTTTTTTTTTTTTCTTGCTTGGAAAACCTTTTCCCCTCTCCTTCACCCTCCCCGCCGGGGAGTTCAAAGGGACATGTTCGCAAACACGGCAGCGCTCGCCGCACCCACACTTGCCACCTTGAGGGAGGGAGCGGCACGAAAACTCGCTGGTGAACATTTGTGCAAATATTCATCTGGCATCTGCTAATGTCAAGTCTGGCTGGATTGGGGCGAGGAACTGTCGAAAAGCATAAATGAGGCAGGCAGACAGCAAGCGCTGAGCTGCTTCGTTATGCAAACAGGAGCCGCTCGCAGCAGCCCCGGCTGCACTGAGAAGGGGCTCTTGCTGCAAGGCATTTCATCCCCGCTTTGTCCCACGCCGCCCTTACAATGACGTTGCTCATGCAAAGACCCTGGCATTCCAAATGCTGCACGACCCCGCAGACCCAGCCCAGCTCCCCGGCTGCAGCCAGTGACGCCGACCGCGTCCCCGTGCCCTCCGCCTGCAGAGCAGATGGCAGCCGAAAGCTCTGCAGTGACCCACTGGGTGCCAGTGGAACCAAACCGCTCCAGCAGCTGCAAATGATCCTTATCTTAAGCCCCTGGCATTAATGGGGCAGCTGCGTCACCTGTCTCCTTAATAAACTGTCCTCAGGCAGCAGTGGTCCCCTTAAGGTCCTCAGCACAGGGCATGGAGGTCAGGAGCACAGGGCGCCAGGACACAGCTCCGATGGAGAAGCCCTGGTAGAAAACCCAAGCTCGGCTGGAGCGGCACGGTGATGGTGCCAAGCCGAGAGCAGAGGGTGCACAGGACATGGCAGGATCAGGCCCATCCTGCCCGCACGGGACTTGGAGAGCCTTCAGGGCATCAAGTTCCTCAAGGTTAATGTTGGCCTTGAGGAGCAGAGACAGACCCATCCTGCACTGCTGCAGTGCACGGGGTGGGCTGGGCTCCTGTTTGTGCCTAATGGTGCAGTCAGCTAATGAGCCCTGGAGCAGGACAGGAGGACGAGGTGCGTGCCCCGCGCCCCCTGCCCGAGCATCTCTGCAGGATCCCATGGCAATGGATCTGCGGGGTCCCCACCGGCATCTCCCACCACGAGAGCAACCACACCGAACGGCGGGACCATGGGTTCCTTGGTTTGCACTGAAAATATCGGGGAGATGGATCTGAATTCCTTCTCATCAGCCTAAAGACTGCTTTATTATTTATGGCTGGGAACGATTCCCACCAGAAACATGTAGCTGGTTATAATTTAAATTTCTTCTAACTCGGGAAATTTCCAGGAAGGTCTAATAGTAAACACAATAACGTGCCCACAAGTAACAAATCAGCAGTCCTGTTTGTTTAATTCATTTGCCCAGAAAAATAATTAATGCAAAACTGATGGTGGTTTTTGTTTGTTCCCTAAAACAATGTTATCAGTGCATGCCCTCAGTGCATTTTTACTGCAATTATGAAGGTTTTTCCAGCTGGAAAGAGAGTCAGCTTAACTTTTTTATTTTAAATTAATGACCATTTAATGTCAGATAAAAGGTTTAGAGGAAAGGATTAAGTACCACTTTCAACACAGATGCAGGGAGATAAATGACTCAGTTTACCCGAGTCCACGTGGGTGCAGGGACTCAGCCGCTTTAGCAGGTGTCCCTACCCTCCAGGGAGATGTGGATGTTTCTGGTCTGGAAGCAGCCACGCTCTCCAAACAGCCGAGGAGAAACTGCGGGATGGATGTGAAGTCATTAATAATACCCAAAAGTAGATAATGAACCAAAATGCTCGCAGTGGGGTCTGTGCCAGGAGGCGTGGGCGCAGCCCTCCCCAGTTCTCCAACCTCCAAGCCCAGCCAGAGCTGTGCTCTCACTCTCACCCACGACCGCTTCTCTGGAAGCTTCCAGAACAAACCTCTTCTGCTCATCTTCTCCACCTGCCCCTTTGATCCGCTTTTTCTTCCCCGCGTTGGTGCCATTTCCGATGCCTTGCGGTAATCCCTCCCGGAGCGCTCTGTGCACTGGGACCCGGGGCACAGGACTGGCCCCTGCCCGGAGCAGCTCCAGGTGCTGGGGCTGAGCTTCCGCTCGCCTCCGCTCCCTGCCCAGCCTCCACGGCGCTGCCTCGCAGAGGCCAGCAGGGCCCTGTCTCTGGTTGTGAAGCAGCCAAAACAGGCTTTGGGTTCCATCCTGGTGTGCGAACCACTTGGCTCAGGCGGAACGGTGTTTAACGAAGCACGTACCGTAAAGACACACGCCCCGTCAAGATGCCCAGCTCCTGGCTTCCGCACCACGTGGTGCTGCATGGGAGCCACCTGTGAGTTTGAAAGGGGAGGTTGCGGATGACCAAGGGAGACAGAAGGGCTTCTGCAGGGCTTGTGGCCAAGAGGGCGGTGGGACAGCGGCACCCCTGAGCGCGTGTCCCACCACCCGAGCTGCCTGCGTGGAGCAGCTGGCTGGGGCGGGCGAGGGTCTGGTGGCGTTGCCTCCTTCCCAGCACATGACGTGATCCCAGGTCACACCTTGCGCAGGTACGAAGCAAACATCCAGCCCTGAATCACTTGGCTCCTACAGCAGATCGGAGATTAGGGTGCTCCGGGCCGGGTTCAGACCACCTACGGGGACGGCTGGCGGCGGCAGCGTGGTTAGGCCGCCCAGGACACCCCGCTCCCTGCAGGGCCCGGGGGGAGGCCCAGCCCCGCTCAGCCCCTGGCTCGCCTCCCACCCGGCAGCTGGGTTAATGCTTCCCCGCAAACCCCGCCGCTCCTGTAGCGAACGGGTGCGTGGCTCTCCTCCTGAGCTCCCTGAGACGTGCAGCTGCAGTGTGCTGAGTGGATGGGATCTGAGCACCCACGTCCTCCAGGCGATGGAAGATCTCGGCGAGGAGCCTGTAGAACCAGGCTCCAAGTCACTGAACTCAAAGCTTGCCACGATCGAGATCAAACGAGTCATCTCAGCTTCTCCACCCCCGGAACGGAACCATCTACACTTATTTGCCTGGCACGGCTTCTGCGGGACTAAGCTGGAGAAGAGCCGGGCGGCTCTGTGGACGCAGAGCTGTTGTTCTCTCCAGCTCCAACCAGCTGGCGCGGACGGCTGCGCGCAGCGGCCACGTGAGCAAATGGGCCTGTACCACATGGGACGTACTTCGGGATCCACCACAAGAAAATGCAGGGTGGTGCTTGCCGGCAGCGCGGATGCGACCTGGGCAAAGCCCTCCTGGGGGAAAGGTGGCTCTGGAGCTTCTTGCAGGGGTGGAAAGGTAATGGAGAGAGGAAGGACCCCAGGAGGATCCCATGAGGGCATTGTGGAGCATCTTTGGGGCTCCTCCAGCCAGCGCAGGAGTGTGAGAAATGAGACACCCATGCATTAGAATGGAAAAAGCACAACGGGAGGTGATTTGGGCTTTCTGCAGAGTGGTTTAGCATGAATAAAACAGAGATGAGCCACCACAGCTTTCACTACGTGGAAGGGGAGAACCACCCGTCCATAAGGAGACATGGTGCTGAGTGTCCTCCTCGTCCAAGGCTGGTCCCTCATAACATGAGTCCTTCATTGTCAAGGAGCAGGTCTTAATTTCACATCCTGGTCCCGCTTGCCAGACCAGAGCTACCACCCGCATGAGCGCGCTCCCAGAGCCCGAGCCCAAAGAGACAAAGCCCAGACCTGAGCAACATCCCAGCTGGCTGCGTCCCACGCCCGCCTCGCAGCGAGTCCCAGCGGTTATCCCCATCCCCCGTGTTAATTTTCCTTGACTCCAGAACAGTTCTCTTTTACTAGTTTTGAAGTCCACTGTCTTTCACCAAATTTCCCCGCTTGTGTTTTGGGAGCTGGTGAGCGGGCGATCCCCATTCACTTGCCCTGCAGTCTAGACTATTCATTACTTTCCTGTCTCTAAATGAGGCAGGAGCAGTCCTTTCAATGCCTCCTCATGAAGTGTTCCCTCACAAGGCCTCTAATCGTTTGCATTGTCAGCCTCTGAGCACTTATTATTCCCCCTACATCCCCTTCGAGATCAGATATCCAGCGCGGAGCCCGGCACTTTAGCAAGGGTCTCCTCAGGATTCCCGACGTGAGCAGGCAGCCTTTCAGGAATAATTTTCGTTCCTCTTTTTAACCATCCAATATTTTCTTTTACTTTTCTGACAGCAAAAAGGAAAAATACGTCGGAGTTGTCATGGATGGTTCAATAAAAGTGTGAATGATTGCAATTAATTCAGAGCCCAACGAGGTGCACGCGTAGCTCCAGTTATTCCTCGCGGTGTGCCGTGCCCCGCGGTTGCCGGTGGTGGATTTCAGCTGCCATTGTGCTGCCCATTCACCTAGCTTTGTGTGGTCTGACAATATCTCAACCCAAGGTGGTATATGGTTGCAGGCACTGCCGCTCTCGTTATTTACAATGGCTAATTAAGATCCTGCTACAACCTTCATCCCACCCTTAATTCTTATGAAGCAGCCAACAAAAGGTTTTGATTTCCTTTTTGGCTGGAAGACCTTTTGGCTTCTGCAAAAAGGGGATTAAGAATGAAAGCACATAAAGGTATGTGCACAATCACAAAGTCATAACAGCTCTCCCAGTGCAGTCTCCCAGGAATGAAACGCAGCATTAGCAAGAAGGGCTAATTGGGACTGGTTTAAGGAGTGCACATTGTGTAGCAGAGTCCGGTAACACTTTTGATCAGGCAGACAACACAGCCACAAATTGCTTTCTTCCCTCTCCAAAATATCTGAGCCCAGAGGACATGGTATTTTGCCTTTCCCTAGCAGTTCAGATGGACGGACAGGATGGAAACTGCCCGCCCGCAGGGACACAGCCCGGACCAGGAGCGGGGTCCCCACCACTGGCTCTGATGGCACTCACCGATGTCACCGCTGTCACGGTCCCACAACTTGCCGAAACTTGCCTAAAGCTGTGGGCAGCATTTTGGGCACTGCCTTGGGGTTTCAGAGCCACATCAAGGCAACCAGGTTCCACCCCCTCTTGGCGTTCAGCAGAGGCGGGCTGCAGATCCAGTCTCAGGTGCCTCCTGAGAGCCTCCTCATTGCAAACCTTGCTCGCGAGGGAGGCGGAGAGGTTGGCCTCCCTCTGCTGCCTCCCCCATGGGCACCCATCGAGGGCTCTGCCGGGCGCTCCTCTCCCAGCCCGAAGCCTGCCCTCATAGTCCCCATGTCCCTGAGACAGCTCTGTGAGCCAAGCTGGGGAATCTGGTTCGTTAGCTCTTGGCAATGCCACCCCCAAAATGTCATGGCATGCAGAAATCTATGAAAACCAGAGACCTGAGACATGTGTTTTTGTTTGTTTGCATGTGCCAACATTTCCAGTGTCTTAAAAATGTATGCCTGTGAAAGCTGCATGTGTGTTACTCATTTAGGATCATTTTCAGCCCTTATAATAGGAGGCTCATTTTAACCTTTTGAAAACTCTCGAGCAGAGATGATCACAGCCCCAAAGCCTGCCATCGCTGTAAACATTTAAGCTCCACGTAGCTGTCTCTCCTTGGGAAATAATAGTGCCATGAAGGAGTGGAAGGGTTTTCACTCTTTGCTTGTGTCAGATACATGGGTAGATAGGCAGCTAATTCCTTTAGGCTCCTTTGTAAACCCCAGCCAAGATTTTTACATTCTGATTCATGCAAATATGGTCATATGATCAAAGTAACATGTGCTACCTCCCAGAAACTAATGCACTAATCACTTACGTGCCCTGGGCCATGGCCTATCTCACACCATCGCTTTGCTCCGTGGTTGCTGACACTGCTTCCTCCTGTCTTTGCACACAACATCCCTCAAGTAGACAGCTGGCTCCCAGCTAGCCAGGGACGGGGCTTGCTTCGAGCCGGGAGGCATCACAAAACACCCCAAAAGCTGTTGCCTTCTTCCTTTCTTCTCTGTCCACGCCAGGGCTGCTGATGGCAGATTTCTCCCAGTTACTGATGGAGAGATGGGATGGCGACATCCCAAAATATCTGCATTCCTCCAGATTCCTCAGCTGGAAAGTCTTGGGGTGAAATCTCCAAATTACAGATTGCTCCCAAGATTCCCACGGCTCCTCTAACTTAGGAAGCAGCTTCGGAATTGTCTGTTTTGACAGCAAATGGCCCTCCCGAGCCCAGGACTGCACTAGCAGGTGCAAACGCAACCCGGGGCGAGCAGGTCCTGGGTGCCGGGCTGGGAGATGGATGCTCGGCGTCGCCCCACAGCGCACGCTGCCGTTCCCCAGCTCCGTCCCTCCGGTCGCACCAGGAGCCCCACCACCCTTGTGCTCTGCAGCCTAGGAAGAAGCTATCATTGACAGCTTCGATGCGGTTACATCTGTTATTCCTGGCCGCTGCAGTTGTTTTTTTCAAAACAAAGGCAATGTTTTCTATCCTTTAGGCCTGAGCAGACCAATTCATCTCTCTTCAGATTGGTTTGATGTTGCTTGGGAAATTCAGCCGATGCTTTCCCAAGCCCGCAGTAATCCGGTTCTGCTTCCTGTGGGACGGTCAAGGGGCTCCCAGCCCGGCAAGCCCTGGGGACCTTCAGACAGTGACAGTTTTGTCTGCTCTGGAACTGTGCATCAGCTCCTGTCCGAGGAGGTGTGGGCCACCTTCAGGCTGCCCCAGACTATAACTTTGCATAACGTGGTGAGTAGAAGCGGGTCCCACCAGAGACAAGCACAGCCAACTGCTGCAGCAACCTCCACCAGCCCAGAGCTCGTGGCTGGGCTCATCTCTGCGTGTAAGCAGTGCATCTGCCAGCCTTTGCTCCCGTGGAGATCGTGGCACTTGTCACACCTTGCAGGACAGAAGCTCTGCAGGTGGAAAGCCGAAGGGGCTGCTCACGATTCAGGACTTTTTGGATCAGTACTTTCTCACAGGTATGGCATGCTCTTCCGTAAGTAAGGCTGGTTAAAATGCCATGGAATAAGCAAGCCAAGCTATGAGCTTTTTTCTCCAGTTTTCTCATCAGCTGGGATTCATGTCCTGGAGACAAGGGGGTGGCAGTGGAGGAGCAGCAGAAATGGGAAGATGCAGCTAACCCAGGAGGGCCGTGGACCTGGAGCCAGAAAGGCTGTGGGTGGCATCACCCAGGGCCTGGACACGCCGGTGGGTGGAGTGGGGTGGCGTTTGCTAACGAGACAAACTGCCTCAGAAACAGCATTTTAGAGAGGGGGTTCAAACCTCTTTGGGGATTTTGAAAACAATTTCCACTGAAAAATAAGCAGGGGACATCTCTTTAAATGCCAAATATTACTTTTTGTTTTCAAAGTGAAGCTTCTGATTTCTCATCTTTTCCTTTGGAATCACCTACATCTAAGAGAAGAAGTAAATTGTTAAATAGGTTGAATTAAATATTTTTGGTAAACCCAAATCTCTCCACCCAGTACTTTGTCTCACTTAAAAAAAGAGAAGTTTCAGTTTGACTTGATTTTTCCTCCCTAATTTTTCAGCTCACACCGTTGGAAATAACAGAGTCTACGTAGGTTACATCATTCGTGAGGAATCTCCTCTCATCCGTCTCCAAATGAATAACAACAAACATTCGAAAAATAATTGAAGTTTTATATATATCCCTTGGCCATTCAGGTGGTATGGCTGGCACGAGACAGCAGCACTTTAAACAGCTGTTGTGAATCTTAAGTGTAAACTTCCACCCTTTGGCAATAAATCAGGAAATTATGCATAGGAATATACCTGCTTTCCCTCGCAGAAGACAAAAATTGCAATGTTTAATGCTCTGAGAGGGAATGGAGGATGAAAAGCTTTTTTCCTGGGGTCACCCAGGCTTTGTCCCTCCTTTTCTGCCACCACTAAGGGGTGGACAAGGGGGACCGAGGCAGGCAAAGGGCTTAGCAGGGACAGTTCACAGCCTCACCGGCATCCGCGCACCTCCTCCTTCTTCGTAGGCGGGTACCTGCACTGGAGATTAATGCAACAACAACCGCTGCTCCATGCATAGGCAGTTCTTGACGTAATACAACCTTATTTTTCAAAGCTAGGTATGGTAATACAGCATGCTCTTTGAGCCAAGTTCACACGTTTCATGTTATCCAACCCATCCCACCTAGATCCGACGCTACTCGCTCAGAGTCAGAGCTTTACCGGTGGACAAAGTCTCCTCGGTGAGACAAATCGCTCCACAGCACTACTCCGAGGGCCTGGCTGGAGTCTGCACATCTGGGGAGGCACCAAGGTGCTCCACGAGTCCCGAACAGCTGACGGACATCCATGGGGCAAACCTCCACTTACAGCCCATAGTAATACACGTGCCTTTCACGCCTTCCTGCAAGAAGTAAGCTGGATGTTTGCTTCAACCAAACCTGACCTCCGCTGAGCCGTGTGTGAGCCAAGGCAAATAAGGCTTGCCACGACCAAACGGATGCGTGATGGGCAGCCGGCAGGGCTGAGCTGAGGCCTCGCGGCGCTTTCCAGGAGCATCCCCAAGCTCGACCCTGAAGAGCATCACACAATAAACACCAGGTCCATGGGCACAAGATCCGGCTAATTTAGGCTATGGCCTTAACTCCAGAAATGAAAACTCGGTCCTGTCTTCTCATCACAGAAGCGTTAGGGCAGCATCCCCTCCCCAGACTTCATTATTTTTGTCCTGCTTGCTTCTTTCTCAGCCTTGTCTCTCCTTGTGACATGGATTGGCATGTATCAGCTACGCTGCCAGAAGCTCAGACTAATTCTGCGTAGGTGTCTCACATGCTGGCTTGTAAGAGGTGATGCTGTGGAAGGGGCTGATCTGCACAGGCTGGTTATGCCTTTGGCCAGACGCAACAACCCCGTGCTTGCAGAAGGGCACAGCTGAAACTGCCGGTGTGTGCATCTGCAAGTAGCTCACTTTGCTAGCTGTGAGCCAGCACTATGGGGCTGATCCTGAGCCCAACAAGGCTGTCAGGACAGCCTAAGAAACCAGGCACCGAGTTTAACACCATCAAGCTGTGGTGCAGGCAGGGACTTCTTTCACCACTGAAGGACGGGTTGCTAAAAGCAAACTGCTCACAGCAGGGGCAAACCAACCAGGTGCAGCAACCACCTGGCTTGGTGGGGCCAAGCCTGAAATGACAGCTGCGTTTGCATCAACAGGGCAGAGGCAGAACAAAATCACGCTGCTGTTGAGCAGGAAATACCACACCAGCTTCTGCTGGGGTAGCCGAGCTCACCTGGACACCTTGCATGGGGACCAGGACACTCCTTGTCCTCCTGGCCAGTGCTGAGCCCCAGGCAGGGTGCGACTAAGCTGTGGTGAAGGTTTGCTGCACCCTATTCTGCCCAGAGCTCCGTGGCAGGCAATGTTGAAAAGGGAAGGGCTGACTTTAGCACAGCGTAGCCATCAGTTCATGAAACCCTTTAGTTAGGTCGTATCTGCCCAGATGGCAGCCCAAACAGCCGGACATATTTTTATCCACACACTTTCTCCCTTCATTGCCACTCAAATAAGAGGTGCTACAGGAAGCGTGCAAGTGCAAAGTTCACATCTGGACCAGGATCCGAATTTTTGCAAAGCTCCACCTGTGCTTCATCTGGGGCTTGGGCTCTGCTCGGGACAGCCACTGAGCCCAGCTAAGCATGGACCCATCACAGTCACGGGCCCAGCGTGGGAGAACCACCAGGAGAGCCACCACACAGAAGGTCTCACCAACCAGCAGTCCACTTCGTGCCACACACTCAAGGTATTGACAAAAAAAAAAAAACCTCCTCTGGACCCACGAAGTTTCTCCTCTAGGACAGCCTCACATTTCAGCATGCCCATGGGCCCTCCAGCTTCATAACCCGTCCAACCACGGCATTACCAGAGCATGCCACGATCTGATCTCAGCTATGAAAACACTGCTACAAATCTAGCTGTATTTCTGAAACAGTAGCTACAATATGCCATTATGAAATTCAATTAAGTGGTGCATTTGTTTAAAATGTGCCCACCCAGAGCTCCACACACATTAATGCCATCGGTTGCTTCAAGCGATCTCCTAGTGTTACACCTCTTGCTATTGAGGTTATTTCCACAATAGTAATTAAATCCTCATTAACAGTTTTCAATTATAAAGTAAATGAAAGGTAATAGCCTACACAGGGAACAGTAGATCATATCCAGGGAGCCTGAAGAATTTCTGAGAGGAAGAAATAAACGCAGAAAAGCTTCTTCTCTACAGTGCTGAGGTCGGCAGAGAGCCCTGTTGAAATGGGCTGCTGATGCCCACTGGAGACCTCCAGCCTAACCACGGAGCATGACCCAGGCCTAGAAACATGTGCCTGGTGGCCATGAGCATCAGCCTGTCCAGCGCTTGGCATGGGATGGATTTCCCCTCTTTCTCCTCATTTCTTGAACTTTGCCGTCCCAGAGCACCCATTTGCCCTTCGTGAAGGTGCTCTGAAGGCAACCCGGTGATGAAATCTTCTCGTCTTTTCTGCTGATTTTTTTTGTTGTTCTATAAATAAAGCATGAGGAGATGTTCATACACAAACACTCAACACACACCATCCTCAGCCAACAAATCTCTCTGAAGGCACCTCACCCAGGTGAGCACCGCCATCTTGTCACTACACCGACCTTTCACAGCCCGAGGAACCCTTCTCACTGCTCTCCACCAAATGTTTCTGTAAACCAATGACATGAGTGTCAGAGGCCCCTATTGCCGACGGCACGGCCCCAGGTTCCCACGTACCAGACTCCAAACCCCCTTCCCAGTGGGCATTGTGGGACAGGGAGCAGATCTGCCCCAGCTGCTCTTGGCCTCACAGGAGACCCCTTCTGCCCAGCCCTTCTCCATCATTTACCGCCTCCACCGCTTCTGATTTCCTCAACAGCAAACAAATCCTATCGTGCTGACAGTGATCTTCAGGGCCACGGGCCATGGCTGTATTTCAAGGAAAAAAAAGACACCTGTAAACCCTTTCTTACTCTGGAAATCAACTGGGTTTCTCCTCTTGGAGGTACTCACACAGCCAATGCACAGCTGCTCCCAATCGCCCACCCCCAACGCTCCTCTGAACTCTCCCCAAATCTCTCCCACATGAATCAATCTGAAGGCAAAGCTGGCAAAGCTTCCAGCCCCCACCAACCATATCCACCACCGTGCCATTAGACAGCGAGGTCCCGCTTCAGTGCTGGTCTTCAGGTGGGTCAGGAGAACAGCTCCCACGGCGGTCGCTGGGAGACAGGCTGCCCGAGTGTCCACACGCGCTCGGCTGCGGGTAAGGCATCACCTGTAAGGCTGCCGAGCTTTTCACTGAGCAGCTTGGAGTGACCCTGCTCAGCATTGTTCATTTTTCTCTAGGCTTGGAGATTTGCTCAGATAAGCATCCTCAAGTTTGCATGCTTATCTGCACCATCTCCCAAATGGCTTTGATCTGCAGGATTTGGCTGCAGCTCTTAAAGTTGTCTTGAGAAAGCTTGTTCTTGGGAGAGCTGTTCTTCTGATTAACAAGAAAAAGCTTTCTGAGTGGCTTTGAGCACTTTGAGCCCTGGCTGGAATCAGGGAGTGCAGCAATGTGTGCACGCAGCAAGAAGAAGGAAGTCAAGCAAGCTTTTCCTTAAAGCTTCACTGGGGCTTAGTTGTCATTTCAGCTATAATTTGGGGTCAACCATTTAACCTTTCTTCTTTTTGCCACTCTCCATTAATGCTGTCTCACCCACCCCGCCGGGTGGGTCAGTACACGCTGTTTGCAAACACAGATGAGCGCTTCATGTTTACACGTGGCTTTACATCACCCAAACTCTCTGCAGAACACGTGCGAAGAAAATCAGCTGTACTGAGGAGGAAAGCAAATCACCGAGAGGCTGGGGGAACCACGCGGGGCAAGGAGAGAAGGGGTTTGTTCAGGGGGTTTGTCGGGTCTAGGGCGAGTTTTAAGAGATACAGTATTGAATCACGTCGACTCCATGGAAACAAATAGCCCCTCTCAAATGCTCCAGCGGAGGAAACGCGAGCCACACGTAAGTATGTGTTAATTGAGTCATATGCTAATTTTCCAGTTTACCTTCTCCTTGGCCAAAGCTTTAGGAAATATTTGGTGGACTGAAAAGTATCAAATTTAAGTCCTGCTCTTGAAAAACTCCAGCACATATTTCCCCACTCTCAGCCCATCACCCTGTGTAAGATTTCTCCCTTTTGGGAACAATGAGGGAGAAGAAAGAAGACAGTATAGAGGAAAAGGAGGAATTACAGAATTACGATGTTTATAGTGGGGAAGCCACCCGAAACATACTGTGCAGCCCTCACATAAAAGGTAAATATTCATTTAAAAAAAAAAAAAAAGCACTATTCAGCAAAGAGAAAGAAGCATGAACAGCAAAAATATATACATGTGTTTTAAATAATTTTTTTAATTGTTGAGGCAGTAATACTTGGTTCATGGAACTGCAATATACAGAGAGGTGAAATAAATAGCTTATATATATATAATATATATAATATAGCTGGTTTTAAAATATTCCCTTATCATTGGTGTACTAGGTCATTTTGTAGTCACTTGAATGTATTTAGCAGCATTCTCCAGAACTGAGCATAATGCAGGATCACAGAGCCGTGACACCTTATGTCGTCAGAAAGGTTACAGAAGATCGATGCGTCGAGAACTCCACGGAAACTCAATCACTGCGGCACACACCATCTTGTCTCGGTCCAGCTTGCAGCAGACAATAAATAGATTACTGCAAAACTGGTAATTTTCAGGGCAGGGTCTCAGTAACTTTGGGAAAGAACTTTGGTTTTCTTTGGTTTTATTTATTTATTTTTAATAATTACTTTTTCCTCTGGGGATATGCTTGAAAAGTTGTCCTTTCCAAAAAGAGAAATAAGCACCTGTGTGTCATCAACAACAAGAAGTCAATTTAAATAGAGCAGTTCATTTTGTTTTTCAAGTCACAATAAATCCCTAACAGCTTTTCCCCAGCGTTTGCCATCTAGTCTTTTATTAATTTTTTTTATTTTTATTTTTTTTTTAAACACAATGTACAAAAATAGAGCTTCTTCCTTATTTTTAATGTAAAAATATTCCTCTGGTGCAGTTTTTTTGTGGTTTATTATTGTGACACTGTTTTGTCTATTTTTAACTGGGGTTGGTGGGTCGTATTCTCTTAGTCCTCTTGGTGACTGTTGTGTACTTGAAAGGTTTCTGTATCTCCACTTGCCCCTTTGGGTACCTCTTCATAAAATGTACATCTTGCTGGTTTTCCCGGGTCTTGGGCCCTTTTCGTGGCCTCCCTTTTTTGGTGAATCCAACATACCAGCCTGAATATTTTGCTGACATCAGCGCCGTATAGTTGTTTTCTAGGACTTTTTCAATGAAGACACACTCCTTGCTGGTGCCATCAGGCTGAAAAAGGGGGAAAAAAAAAATCATTATCCAAATGCAAGCTCATTGACTAAAACCCAATTTGGCATAAATAAAATCATCACATCTGGACCCTGGTTTTGGTTCGAACATTGCTAACAGGAGCAGTAACAGGCATCATCTGAAACAGAAATGATTTTAAAAAAAAAAAAAAGCATGAGATCACCATTTAATTTTTTTAAACACTCCTACCCACCCAAGGGGAGAGACATCTTTCAAAGACAACAGTTTACCCAGTCCAGCTCCTTCAATTGCAAGCAAAGCACGACATTTCACTTTGCGTTTTCCATCAGCAAGGAGGATGAACTGAACTTGTTCCAGGGAAACCTCATGCTTATCAGGAAAAAAAAAAAATCAGAACTTCATATAGGCCAAACAACAGTATTTCCCCTTCTACTGCTCACTTTTGATATATTTTCAAAAATACCTTATGGGCTTGTGTCCATAACTATCCAAATCCCACTAAAATTATTACGAGGCTTACTCTAAGCCTTCCGAGTGCTTTGAACACTCCCACAGTGTCCCAGGCACGACAGCAGGCAAAAACTGTGCATAGAGCTCCTGGGATGAGCCGACCTGCACCAGGGCCGGATGGGTGCTGGAGGCACAGGCAGGCGCCATGGTCCCCGACCCTCCTTGCGTCCCTGGGAACACGGCTGCTTGCTGCTGCAGGTCCGGATCTGCTGGACGTCACCACCCTCGCAGCGGGGCAGCACAAAGGGCTGCCCCACGCTGGGGCAGCTCCCCCGGGATGGGTGGGCATCCCACGTGCCTCCTGCATCCCGGTGCCAACGCAGCCTGGGGACCACGGGGCAGCAGAGTCCCGAACCACCCCAACCAGCCCAGCGCCGCTGCTGGATGGGACAACAAGTTTACACCTCTGCTCTCCCAGGGTTGTTTTTCGTTTGGAAGGGGGTTTCATTTCTGGTGGAGAGGGGGCATCATCCTTCCCTAGCCTAAAAGCAGCCACTCAAAGCTCAAGGAACTGGCTTAGGACAGCATGTTTCTAAATGACATGCAGAGCGAGCCAGGATTAGATGCAGAACTGGAGTTGGAAGCTCCTGAGCACGAGTGCTGTTCCCCAACCAACCTGGAGCAAAACGCCTGCGCTGCCGGGACTCCTGTTCAGACAGAGCCTAGCGCAAACCCACCTCCCCGTCACTGCCACGGGCTGGTGATGCCACAGCACCCAGATGTCAAACCACTCACTGGTTTGAGATTTTGGCAAGACGGGTTCAGCTCGGCTTGGAGACTTTCTGCCAGTCCCAGAACTGGGTTTTGAATGCGACAGCATATCGATCTCAGGTCAGATTCGGGACTCCAACCTGTACAGCACTTGCAGCACTGGAGGGAGTTGCAGCATCACCCAACAGCATATTTAAGTCACTGGGCACAGAGGAAATTCTTCTCACCTATAATCTTCTGCCACAAAATACGTCTTGTCCCTTAACCGCTGATTTACTGGTGCTGCACCTAGACCATATCACACGCTGAGTGCCTCCCACATACCAGCACTTTGTTCTGGGCTGCAGAAGATATTATGTAGATATTGGCTCACTTCAGTGCTGGATATTGTCTCAGCCCTGGGTGTTTTACAGACTCTGGACAGTGATAAACACAGTATGGAGCATTCTACAAGACTAATCTAATGCTTAGCAAAGCCAAAGGAAAGATTTCCAGCATAGTATCAGTCCAATCCAACTCCCCACTGAAGTCAAATAAGTGGTTTTTGGGTACCGCAGGCCCATGCTTGCTATGAAGCTCTCCCATCCCCGCACAAACACAGCAGTATCAGACCCCTTCAGCCATTTCACCCACCCCATTTCTGGGGGAACAGAGAAGCAGCAGTGCCCAGCGCAGCAACCGCAGCGACGGCTCCTCACGGGGCCGCTGCGGGCACGACCCGGGGGGCAAGCCAGCCCCCTCCCCACGGCCAGCTCAGCTGCAGCGGGGCCAGCGCTGCTGCTCTCTCCTGGAAGCCTTCCTCCAAGTCCTGCACAACCAGCGCAGTTTGGTGCAGCCTGGGGGAGCTGGAGCGCAGGAGCGGCAGCAGACAGCCAGGGAAGCACCGCCAGGCCGAGGCAATAATAAGGGACGTTAACCCTAAAATCATTAATGCACCGTCCTGCCTAAGGGGGTTCGTTACCATGCGTAGGTCTCATTAAGAGGGCAAGAGAGATCACGGCAAGTTCTGCAACAACAGAACAGGACGCTAAGAAGCAGAAGGTTTGAAAGATGGTGCTGGATGACTTCCTTCTGCATCAAACAGCTAAACCAGGGTCCACACACCTATGGGGTCAGAGCAGCTCTGCCATATGACCAGCAAGCTCCATCCCTGGCCCGGCACAAAGGTCCTAATTTTCTCATCTACGATCCGAAGCTTGCACATGCTCTAATGAATGGCAGAACTGGGCGAAGCTCAGTGGTTTCAGTTCCTGGGGGGGTCATTCTCTGAGCCCTGGGTTTGATCAAAGCCACATGAGTGGGGAAGGGGGAAATCAGTTGACACCACAGGGTTCCACCAGGTTTCAATGTGAAGCATAAAACCAGCCCCAGGTTTCTCAGGGCTCAGCCCACTGCAAACCTTTCACCAATGAATGGAGAACGTTTAAACAATACCATGGCTGGCTTTCAAATCCACCCAAAACCAGGTGCTGACGAACCGACCAAATCTGTACTGCAGGGGTAGCAGGTAATTGGAATGGCTGTTTCCCTCACGCTTGCAGAAAGGTTCTGGCTTTGAGCCCTGACCTTGTTGCTAGGAGAATTGAGGCGTTTTCATGCAATTTGGGAGGTTTCCGCTTGCACTGCAGTGTCAGTTTCTCATGGAAAGTGAAGACTGGAATTAAAAGAAAATGTGTGTGTAGGAGGGGGAAATTATTCTATTCATAACAAAAAAGTATTTACTTATACCTTCAAATTTGCCGACAGAGCCTAAGACGGAGACAGAAGGTATAGGAATAACAAGGTGCAACTTCAGGCCAACCTCAGGGCTAATTTGAAGTAAACAAGGTGCACGAGATAAAATAACTTCATTCTGGAAGAGGAAGAGCTAAATGATTTGATAACATGAAATTACAGCAACATTTACAAGCACTTCAAGATAAATTAGGATAAGGACCTTGCTCTTCCCCAAACAGAGCATTCCTGTACACGCTAAGACACGTCAGAGACAGACAAATGGTTTTCAAATACTCACGAGATGATTTTACAGTATCTGTTACATTCCCCAACAGAACATAAATCACTTACACTACCTACACCTTGGAGAGCTGGACCCACGGTAACCTATTAGGGCAAAAAACAATTTATAAGGGTTTTCAATATTTTTTGTCACCTTGTTTTCCTCAGGTGCCCATCATTTAATCATGTCTCTGTTTAAACAGCAGCAGAACACTCGTTGGGTCTGTCTCCCCATTCCTTCTCTCCTCCATGGGAGAGAAGGATGGAAGAGGAAAGACAGACAGCTTTCATCGAGTGTGAGTGGCTTTCAGGTCAAGACAACACATGACAACAAGACTGCCTGCTTGCCCTTCTCCGAGAGCTCTTGATGCAGGCATTTGCCACCCATACGGGGTTGCAACCTGTCCTGCGACGTCAGCAGGGAGATCCTGCCAACTTGCATTTCACACATACTTAGCTGTCAGGATGCACCTTGCGGAGCACTCATCCTTCAAAACTCAAAGTTTTACATTCTGAACTGATTATTTAAAATCAATAGGACTTCCTGGGAGCTGGGCAGGAACTGCTGAGTGGCAGGGGAGGACTCACACCCAGCCCCGATGCCCTGGCAGCCCCACGGAGCAGGGCTGGCACGAGGGATGCAGACAGATAAAATGCAGGGGGAAGTCATCCACCTGCAAAGCTCACAGCTGAGACCTTGCCTCAGGAGGACGCAGACCTCAGCAGCACCAGGGGCTGCTCCTGTGTTTTACTCACCACTGGCTCAGGACAGGGGCCACGCGCAGCTCCCCGGTGCCCAGCATGAGCTGGAGCCTCTGCCTGGCGCAAGCATGACCCCTCGGATGGGACAACCTGTGCTATGCTGCTCCTGGAGAAGCACATGCTTTTGCCAAACACACATACACTCTCCCCAACACAGTACTTCTGTATTTTTATTTTTATTTTTTTTGTAATGGCACCTTTGCACTGCCGACAGCACCAGCCAAGGAAAGCAGATTCAGCCTGTAAATGCACCCTGAGCTGGCCTGGCACACACTGGGGGTGCCACATTTTGGTGGCACATGTGAAAGCTTCACCTTCATGAGGCAACACATCCACAACCACTGAAACACCTCCCCAGCCAACGCCAGTGGGTGCTGGGGCACACGGGAGGAGCAGGGCTAGCTCAGCCCGGCGCTGCGCTGTCCCATTTACCCGTTGGCACGTGCCTGCCTGGAAGAGGTCAGTCTGCAGGCAATTATGTGACTAAATGGAGTTTTTAAAGAGAAAAGCTCAATACTGCATAATGGCTTAGGCCATTTTCCTTCTTTATACAGACAGCAGGGACTGTGTGCAGCATCCCTTCCCCGCTCGCACCCGGCAGGTCTGCCCTCCCCTGCGGGAGCCTGCCCGGTTCGGGTGCTGTGCCCCAGCTCCCTCCAAGAGTGGTGGCCGCAACCACAGCCCGCAGCTGCCTCGCAAAAAGGGCTGCGGGACAGAACTTCAGTCTAGCACCAACACTCAGCTCCTGAGACCGCAGTTCTTTCCAGAGAAATAATTTTAAGCTTTTTTTTTTTTCCTTCTTTAAAACACATCCCTAATACCTGCGAGAAGACGTGGAAGCTGTTAGCCAGACTTGCGATAAACATCTTATAAAATGCCTGACCTAAAATCCACCCTCCACAGAAAGCTCTCAAGTATCACCCAGGTCTGTGAAGAGGTGAGAGAAAGCAGAGCTGTGAGGGTAAAACACAGACAGATGAGGTGAGCCAGGCAGCATGAAGCAACGACTTCAGCGGGGCATTGTCAGGAATTCATAGCTGGGACCAGCTCGGGATGTGCAGAGCCGCTACCCAGCACCGAGGCAGTGAGCTGGAGCAGTTGCAATCTCTTTATCAAGCAGGGCTAGGGCAGCGGCAGCTGCTCCAAAACCAGAACGGGATATCTCTACCATGGAACTGTTTATACACCCTGCGCCAATTTCATCCCGCGTGTAGCGGAAGACAGCAGAGTTAAGGGAGTTGCGTTTGAGCCAGGGTCTCTCCGAGTGCCACGAACTTACCAACGAGGAGCACTGGATTGTTTGCGCAGAGCATTTGGCGACGGTCTCTCCAGTACTAAACGTGAAACATGTTGAACTGACACTAAAGTGGAATTAAGTGCCAAAGCATTTGCTGCTTCTACAATTACACTCTGGAGCGCTGTGGTGCTCCTTCTCTCCCGCTCTCCTTTTTATGACTCAACTTGGTCTTATTGTAGTTTTGCTTTCTTGTTTTAAGTTCTCCAAATGGAAAGGATCAAAGGGCTCTTTGTTGTTGTAGCAGGAGCGCTGCTCTGAGCGAGGCATTACTGCCACTAACAGCTTGCTGCTCAGGGGGAATTCGCGGGAGCCTCTGTGCCACCAGCCTGAGCCAAAGCATTAGCAGGTGCAGCAGCCGCCTCCTCCTTCTCCCTATTAGCCTGCAACACTAAGCCACCTGAGCAGCTTTTTATGGGAAAGGGAGGCCAGGGCAGGTTTTCTCATTTATGCTTCACAAATCTGGCTCAGTGGGCACCGGCAAATCCAAACTTCCTTGGCTTTTATGGCAACAATAAGCTTGCACAAACGGCTCGGATAATGACACGGTGCAGTGAGAGATGCCTCCAAAACTGAAAGGTTTCTCTGTTTGCAAAGATCAGGGTGCAAATTAAGCCCTGCAAGTAATGCTGTGTTAAGCTGTTGTTAGCTAAGCTTATGTTAAAACACCTCCCCTGCCCGCCAAACCAGGCTGAAATTAAGAGCTCTCTGAGTAAGGCTGGGGTGACTGAAAGCACTGGTGATGGGCTGCAAACAATAACAAACAACGAACCATAAGAAACATGTCTGTTAGGACCTAGGAATGCCGGCTTGGCACAGGACTCAGTAAGAATCAACCTTTCAAGTGAGACTGGGATGAGTCCCCTGTCTAATTATCACCCTTCTGCAAGTTCAGCCCCCGCAGGCTCGAAGGAAAATCGTGGAGAGACAAGCCCTCCACGCAAAGCAGGATCACTTCCCTCTGCACGAGCCCCCTCCTCCCAATAATCCTGGAAAAGGGAAAGCTACCACTCAAGCAAAAGAAGGCATACGCACCTAGCTTTTTTGCAAGGAAAAGCCCTAAAAATGGACCCTTTCTGCATCGCTCTGTCCCTCCCCCTCTACACACAGATAGCCAGACAGACATTTCCCAAGCAGTGATACCCCACCGTGCTGGGTTCTCACACCACCCCCAGGTGAGAGGTCCCCCCACGGAGCACAACAATTATTTCAAAGGCTTGCCGAGAATTTACCTCTAATGCTGGCACTGCTATATTCGCACACTGCATTATACGGAAGAAATCCTGCCCTTTGTGTTATAAATTTCAGAGCGGTGACAGCATGGAAGGCTTACGTTTTCAGACGTGTGGCTCAGCAGCCCCAAAGAGTCACTCCTGAACCATCCCCAGCCGAGGACCAAAGGCACAGCCAGCATCACCGATACCCCCTATGAAACCCCGGAGCTGTTTACACAGCCTGTATGTAGTGGCGTGTGATTTTCAGCAAGCATATTACTTCTCTGTGTTTTTGCACCAGCTCGGCTCAAAGTCAAACAGATGGGCAACGCTCAGAGCCTCCAGACTCCCTCCACATGGCTTGGAAAACCCTGAGTGGAGGAAGGTAAGGCAGGAGCTACGTTAACGTAGCAGCTTTTAGCGCTCCCACCTCTCCCCCTTCACACGTACACCTTTTAAACGTAGGTCAGAAAGCGTGAAAAGCGAGGCGGGTGCAGCAGCAGCTGGCAGACAACTCCACCAACGCTGTAAGAGAAATTACCCCTCGCAGCACGGCAAATCCGAGCGCTCTGCCTGCTGGTACGCTGGGCCCAGCCACACACGTGCACTTTATAGGCATTATCAGGACTGATCTGTCATAAGCATCCTGATGCTCTGCATCCAGGATTTATGGCAAGGACTCCGACCACAGAGACACCTCTTGACCCAAATACATTCTTGCTCCTAGACCGGGCTGTAAATCAGGGAAGCTGCATCTATAACTGCCAAGAGTTACTCAGCTTCATGCACGTTTCCTCCAGCTCCCTGGCCTCTGAACCTGCACAATCCTCTGAGGAAAATACTTAGGAGTCATGATGGGCAGTTCAATAAAAGTGTCTGCCAGTGCACTGGAGAGGTTAATTACGTGCACAGGACATCTAAGTGCATTCATAAAGAAGGAGAAGTAATGCAAAATCTATGCAGAGGAGATTCTCCGAAGAGAAGGTACTTCTGCATTCAGAGGCCCAGTTTCTAACTGGTTTTGCCCATTTTTTTGCACACACCTGCCAACACATACTGGTCACGCCGGAAAGCATGCAAATATGGGCACAGTCTTGCATGTGTGGGATGGGATCTGCAGGCTTTGCAGAGCCCTGTCCTGCCCAGCCGATGGACACAGCACAATCTGCAAGAACCAAGGAAGGAAGAGAGGGTTTTAAAATTTTTCTTTCCTTTCACATTTCTTTCCAAAAATCCACTTTTCTAACTGATATCTGCTGAGCAACCCTCATACTACCCTTGAAGAGCATTTTGTCACAGGAGAAACAGAAGCATACAGAGATCAAATGAGTAGGTAGGGGTGAACCAAGCAAGGCTGTGGCTGTGGCAGGACATGCCTCTTAACCTGCTGCTTCTGTCACAGGCAAATTTATTGCTAACAGCATCACAGGAAGGCACATATCCATAATTGGAGCAAATTAGGATGGCTTCATCTGGAAAGATGCACGTTTGGTTAATAGAAGTTCCTAACTGCATCTCAGAGACCTGTGTGTACTTACTATTAATGATGAGACATGTCAATCGCTTTTTAAATGAACTTTATGAAAACTTAGGGGAATTTAAGTCAGTACTTTGGGTTTCCTGCAATAAGAAGCTACTGTTTCAGGAGATCTGAAACCACAGGCTGGTTTCAGACGTGACATCTACCATTCCCTGCACCGACCTGATCCATCTGAATTTATGTTTCTAGGTGCTAATTGAAGGAAGACCTGGGAAGGCATTTCTACCCATCCGTACAAAGCACTGCCTGTGTGGTTAAATACACTGCTGGGGTTTGCTGTGCTTCCTTTTAGAGCAGTCATTTTCAGCCTCCACTGAGACCCCACAGGCTAGTTCTGAACTTTCTATAAAAGGTACCTAAAAGCAGGAGCATATTTCATGTAGGCAACCATTCATTATACGGCGACCTGTGCTGTTACAGGGAAACTTTAAAACACTTCTGTTTAAAATATCAGGTCTAGACAACTGGAGCAAGAACACTGGACCAGAACAGCTGCTGACCTCATAGCAAGTCTGGTACATCCTGCATTTATACATATTAAACAAACATACCCACCGAGTTTTTAAGTTAGCATTTCAAACAAGCACAATCTCATTCAGCTGACATTCTAGTAGCGACACCAGTTTCCCTGGGGCAAGTTTAAATCAGTGGAACCTAGGACCAAGAAAGGTCATTGATTATCTGCAGGACGCTGTTAGTTCTCTTCACATCAAGTTATATTACTAAGAAAAAAGAGAAACCCACGATCAAATCAAGCGCTATCCATAAATCATCAAGACTTGCTCCAGCCTGGAAAACTTCCTTCTGTAAACAACAAATACGAGGCTTTTAAGATCTGTCCACCTTTAGGAAAACCTAATACCTTCCTTTAAGTACCCGAAAGACAGCATAAGAAGATGTCAGGGACAATATACTTAAGCAAGATCTTCTTTAAAAATAGTATTGTAATGGCCACATCAAATGGACTGTCTTTTGCTGCTGTTGGAGCATAGCTTTTATTCTGCACTTGAAAATTAGTCTCTGTGCTCACTTCACATCCAAAAACCACTTGACAGTCAAGTAGAAACAGCCCTCAAGCAGCAGGATCCACCTGACTGCGCATCTCAGCTGCTTCCCCTTGGGGAAGACAAGACTGCATTGCTTTATTCCTTGTTAAATACATCAGTGTATTTGCAAAGTAACATTTAGAAGGAACATCACCCCCATCTTAGAGACTCAATCGCACGTGGGACACAAGATGCTCTGAGGAAAGCAATCAAATTCAATTTGACACAACTGTCTGCACAAGATCCATGCAGCACACCCTCTCCACCCAAACAGGGTGAGGCATGACCAGGGCTCCAGGATGATCATCCCCTCTCAATAATTTTAATTAATGTTTAACCCTAGGGAACTGAAATATTCCAACGTGACACACAGCTGCAATCACCAAGAAACACATGGGACAGGATGTTAGCAGCTTTATGGTGACACTTGCTCCTTGAACACACAAAGGATTAAATTAAATTATCGTGTAGCTTTCAAGAAGGTGGCATTTTTTTGTCTGGAAGGGGATACACAGCTTTCAGCCATGGGATAAGAAAAAGCTTTAGATGTCAAGCATACAAGCCTGGTCTGCAGTGTGAACCCTGACTTTGGAAAACTCCGATTTGAGAGAGAGAATTGGTGCTCCTTAAGAATATCCAAAGGAAAACAAGAAGTTTGCTAAAGAGGAACCGCACGAAATCTGTAAACTTATTACACAGCTCTCTGGTGACCAGACACATAACTGCGACTCCTTAGCATAAAACCAGAAAAAGAAATTTATTTTTAAAACAGAAGGGTAAGTGGCTGTCAAAAGGCACCTACCTTTTGCTTTATTTTTGAGCAAACACTTGACTTAAAGTAGTGTGGCCGTACTGAGAAGCCTAAGTTAACTGGAGATGTTGACACATGCCTAAACCGTGACTACAAGGGCCTCTTGACCACCTGGCCCGACCTGTGAAATGATGTATCGAGCACCAGTCCCATCTTGGATTTTCCCACTGCCACCCAAGGAAGCCCTGCTCGCGGGACACACAGCTCAGCATGTCAAGCACAACTCCTCTACCCACAGGCTGGTTAAAGCGAAACCTCCTGTCCTTGCTTAGCCTAAGAGGATCAGTATCCATCTGAAGTGCCTAGAAGATTGCATCAGCCGAAGGTAACCCAGAAGGACTTAGCGCAGACCTTAAATATTCACAGCATTCTTTTAAGATGCTAGATGTCCAACCAAAAAATGCGAATGTTCTGCCTGTCAAAGCAGCTAAATCTGAATCCAAGCACAGCAGCATTGTGCATGCTTAAATGTGCTAACTAACCTCAATCTATTAAACCTGTGACCTAAATCCATCAGACCATGCAGGTAAAATGTACACTCAGCACCCAGTCCTTTGAAATCTCCAACGACTGAGCAGCAAAGGGAAGACATTGGTAAGTTGCGTATGTGGTAGCATAAACCTCTCCATGCAGTGCCACGAATACCACAGTCCTGTAGCTCAAACGGCCTTCAGAGCTTTGGCATCCAAGCATACATGCACAAACACACCCTGAGGCCAGAATCTGTGAAGAACTGATGCAGTTTTTCACCATTTATGAAATAAAGGAGTCTGCTCCACATAAGCAAGTTTCTCCCATCTCCTCAACCTCTCATGCACTGTGTGAGCTCAAACACCTCCAGCATCTCCTAGCTATCCCCATTCTCTGTGCAAACTGTCCCATCTTTCCTTCCCAAGCTTTGGGGCTGTTCCATATTCATCAGCATCCACAAAACTGCTCTCCTGCTTCTGAATACATGGAGCTTCAAAATGACCTCTACTCTCCCTGCAGCACCAAGATCTGCTGCTTACTATCCCACAACATCACAGAACATCTAAACTCCTTCCACAGAATTCATTCCCCACATTCACATGATTTACCCCTCTCTTTTCCACCTCCGGAGAAACATTTATGTAACACACTGCTGTAAACAAATTGCCAAAAACACAGAACCAGGACAAGGCCCATTGCTAACAGCAAACATTAACGCTGCAAAGGTCCAGTTAACTCGCACAAACTCGGATCACTTTGAAGGAACCACCGAGCATCTGCGTCTATTCGCTTTTGTGCCAAGGCAGCATTAGTGTAATAAACACTGGAAAGTAGTTTCACTGGGCTCAGCCATAAACGGTTTCTTGGGAATCATTACACGGTTGTGCCATTGAGAGCAACGATTCCTGGAAAAGCCAGGTAATGCTCAGCATCTGAAGGCTGCCCCAGGTCACGCTCTGCTCAAGGACAGGAGTTGTTCCAGCATGGCTCCTGCCCGCTGGGTGTGTAAATCCAACATGCCCATAGTAACCCTCAAGCTGTGATGCTCCATCCCTGTGCCACCTACAGCTTCACAACGGACAGGAGAAAAAACAGCCCGTTAGGGAAGGTGCATGATGGGGTCTGGCGAGCTTTTAGTATGTTAAACCTGCAGAGAAGTAACACAACAAAACAATTACAGTGTGTCCACATACCCTGAAACTGTATGATGATAACGTCCCTGCCACAACGTCTAGCAATGCCTCCTCGGAAGGCTCTTCTGACATATTTCCAGCACTGTAGAGATGTGAAATCGCAACAAGTGAACCAGACACAAATACCACCAGCATTCACAAAAGCTTGAATGCGATCTTTCAGTTCACCCACTGATGGAAAAGGAGCAGCTATGAAAGGTTGCAGTACTACCAAAAGCCTCATGATATCTGGGGGCTGAGAACGGAGGAGGGTGATTTTAGCTTCCACTTCTGCTTTTAATTTTACGAGAATCTCAGCTTCTAAGTTTTCAGAACAAAAAATTCACGATTTTTTCCACTGGTTGCAGGAAAAAAAATCTGATCAGGCAAACGCAGAAGACTAATCGTTCAAACGAGAGAAAACTGGTATTGTCATGTCATTGTTTTCAAGGTCTTTGCAGTCCTGGAGGCCCTGAGTTAAGATTTTTGGGCACTTGAGGTTGGTTTCAGATCAGGTCCATATTCCAAGTATGGCAGGGTTCAAGGTTGCTTGGCTCCAGGTTCCATTGTGGGTGCTTATTTAGATGACTAAAACTAAAACAAACTCAAAGGGGAGTAAAGGCTTGGGAACAGCTCATTTCAAAAAAAGGACCAATTCCACCCTGTATGAAGAACCAGACTGCAGTCCAAAATGAGATCTGACTGAGCTCCAGCAAAAGCCATGTCAAGTTTTTTTTCAAGTGAGATACCAAGTCAGATTAGCTTATGACTGAACATGTCACAAAGAGATCCACAAAACGTGTGCTATTAAACCTGACATTCCACCATTTCTGGTTGTGTTTTTGTTGCAAGTTCAGCATTCAGCCCCAGAAATCATTAGGTTTTATAAGTCCCTTTTTCAAGCAACACAAATACTGTGCGACTAACAAAAATTCTGGATAAGCATCAAAACCGTGTGAAACTCAGAGTTCTGACCCAAATCCAAGATGCAGTTAGGCATGGTTTTAAATATACAAGCTGAGGAGCGCAAACACCTCATTTACTGGATCAGAGGACCAAACTACAAACCCCCGGCTGTACGAAACTGCTGACTAACAGCGCAGCCGGCGCAGTGCCCCTCTGCCCGCTCCACGCGCCTCCAGACCACGCTCAGCCCATCTTTGCAGCGCATTTGGCTGCTGCGACAGGCTCTGGCGCGGGGAGGCACAGAGGAAGACACACGGCCCAGCACCATGCAGGACATTCTCGGGCAAGCAAATGGCACAGGCTCTGAGCCCCACCCTTGACTGTCCTTGTTCTCAGGCTAGCGCAGACCCCTGGCTTTACAGAAATGCACTGTTTTCTCACCATCGATGTTTCAAAGGTGGCTTTTCAAGAAAGCTCAACTTCAGCCTTGACCTTGTGTCCACCAAAGTCAACTGATGAAAAAGTTGATCCGGACACACTAATAAGGCTTCAGAGAATCCAGCCAGTATTTCCCAGCCAGGTAAGTCTCCTGTCCTACAAAGGGTGGCTCCCAGAGAACCCTCAGCTCTTGTAACACAACACGCTCCTTTTCCCGCAAGGCCAGGGGTATTATAAAGGGCCAAGACTGCATGCATAGGCCGTAACAAGCGCCTTCACTCTTTGATGCTGTCAGAGTTTTTTTAGCCAACTTTCCTGACTAAACATACATATGCTTCAAGAAAACCCCTATTTTAAAGCTGTAATGTAAACAACCCCAAATTATTACTATCCCCTAAAGGCTACTGCTGGCAGGAATCAGTGATAAAGCTCTGCCAGAGCAGTCTGGCATCTAGCAACAATTTGTTTGTTGTCCTGCAAAAATACAGAGAGCCTTGCCATATGGTATTAGCAACTTTCTGGTAACATTAAGAAATATATTGGCTTGGAAAGCAGTTATCACACCAGAGAATATCCTACGTTTCTGAGGCAGGTCTATGCTGTAACAGCATCAGCGTAGCTGTGCTGGTCAGGGTGGGAGGTGAGGTGACAGTGGCCAGCAGAGCTGTGCCACCGCCAGCCCCCGGCGCTGACATCAGGCCCCTGGCACAGCTGCGCGTCACCTGGCACTGCTTCTCTGCAGGGCCGAGAGGAGCTGGACTGCGCTGTGAGGGCACAAGCTCAGCAGCGCTCATCTGTGCTTTGTGAATGCCGGGAGGGTTTCGGTGCTACAGACACAGCGACAGCAAACTTGACCCCGGAGAGCACCCAAGGCACCTGCCATCGAGCTGAAGTGACGCTCCGGATACCCCAAACAGCCAGGGATGTTCCTACCTTTCAACGAACAGCTCTTTCCCACTGTTCATACTAAACATAGGGAAAGCGGAAATAAAACCAAACTCATTAAATCACTTTTTTCCCAAGAATAATGCCTGAATATTATAATGATTTTCTGAGAATGTTTGTATATGGGGTCACTGAGGATTTTTGAAAGAAAACGGAAAGAGAGGTGGTACAAGTCAGCATGTGGTTTTAGTGGGAAACTGCACGTTCTATAGTATCCCATGAACTTTGGCTTGAATTCTTAGAAGGAGCTGAACTGATATAAGTGAGGAGCGGCTTCTGGGGACACAACTCTACAGTTCTCACCTTCTGCAGAGCTCAAAATGTCTTCTCCTCCCTATGGTCATAAAAGGGAGCCAAAACCTGGAGTCATAATCATTTCGCACACAGACAGTAGCCCCACTGGTATAAATCCCAAGACTTTTGTCAATGGAAGTGTGACAAAGCCAAGTCTGAGTACAGAGCTATGGATCCAAATTAACAGGATTCCTGCTCACATTTGTTTTCAGATCTGACATGCAGTGCACTTCTCTATCTGATAGTTGTGTTGAGGAAATCAACTACCAGAAGCACTCGGTCATCTCAGTCATCTAGCAAAAAGAGCTGCAGCTTTTCTCATGCTTTGCACAACCACTCTTTACCTTCCCTTAATCAGAATAAACCAGCAGGGGATGAGATACTTGTGATAGACCCTTTTCTACCGCTTTTCTAACTCTGCCCCTATTTCTGGGGTTTTCTCCATAGCCACATGCTGCCTCAGAACAAGGATTCACCCTCAACTACAGTGGCTCTGGAGTCTCCTGCGGACTCACAGTAACAAGACTGCAGCCATATTATATGGAACAGCATCACATGGGAGCACAGCACACAACTGACAAATGACAGTAACCATGTTGTCCCAATGATTCCTGTGCTCAGAGCCTCGTCCCACCCTGAGGAGAAGGCTCCAGCACCTGCCACCTGCTTCGTCTTCCTGGAAGAGTTCAAGAAGTGACTCAAAGCACTGAGAGATGGAGCTGTTCTCAAAATGTAACCAACAAAGAGCAAGGAACAATATTGCTGTTGGATCTGGAAAAGACAGAGCCCAGCTAAGGAGAACCAGCCATGGAAGAACATCAGTGGGATTGCTTGGAGCATCTTCTGAAGAAATTTCTGGATCAAATCTAAGACATGCTTAGCTCTTTCCCCATTCTTCTCAAATCTTTTGGATTCCTTCCAGTCATTAGTTACCTTCACTGCTTCCACATATCGCTCTGAAAAAACACGCCTCCCTTGCCATGGTCTACAGGAAGCAGCCTCTCGTCCCGCTTCACAACTTTGCAGGAAGCCAAGGTCCATTCTGCTCCGCCCTTGGTCAGTCCAAAAAAACCAGGCCTATTCCCTCCTCTCCCTTTATAATTGGGAGCGCAAAATACTCCTGTTACGGATACCAGCCAATAACCGGAGCGCTGTGCAGACCATACTGTGTGATCCCATAGGCAGCTGCTAGAGAACCACAGGAAATTCCCTGGCAACACTCCCCAGGGGATAGAAGGTGCTCTAACTGCCAAGTACCAGCCACTAGCACTAGCTGTGCCCAATGCAAATTTGGGCCGCTTTTGGCTCCATTCTCAGATATCCTTCAGAATAAGTGGTGTAGGGTGTTATCGACCTCTGAAATAATACCAGGTCTGCTCTGCCATCTTCCAGAAGACACCGATAGATCTTCAAAGTCTGTGTGTTATGTGAGGCAGCTGGAAAACCAGATCAGCACCTAAGGGAAGGGGCAGGGCTTTGGTAATCTCATAGCGGTGCCGACAGATCCACTTTAAGCTTCAAACAGATCACTGACCTCCTGCAAACACTCTCCTCGTGAAAGGACTGGGAAGAGACAGGGAAAGGAAATCTCTACAACGTCCTGCAATTCTAGATAGCACAAATTTGCAGTAAGGACAGACTTAGCAAGAGCAGTTAGAGGCGGCCAAGCTAATTAACAGCCACCTGCTCACATCCTGGTCTGCTGTTCCTCGCTGTGGAGATTTAAAAGACTTGTCTTTGAAAAGCATCAAGTCCCCACTTTATTGACATCATTATCTCATTGCGTGAGATAACAGAAGCCGAGGCAGAGAGAGAAACCACAAAAGGACTCACGAGGAGAACGACTGCTAGAAACTCAGAGCTCCTCCAAAGAGACCATTAGCTCTTCTGCCCCGCCAACACTGAATTATTGCAAATACTCAGAGTTCCTGCATTCTAAGTGAAAAGTTACCCTGTGCCTTTTGCTATGAACTCGTAACACATGAAAGAAGCTAGTATTTCTACATGTGCTAAAACAGACACCAAAAACCCACAGGCAAAAAATATGGCCAGAAGGAAAAAATAAAGGAAATCTTTCTTGGCCCTTCTTTAACAAAACACCAAGAATCGACCAAGAAACACAATCCAATTTGGTTTCCCCTGGTGCAGGTCACCTTTAACAGAAAAGTCACTCCCTGTACAACCCCTGCCCCATCTCTAGTTTTCATAAACAGCACGTTAAGAGCGTCGGAGACCTCAGAAGTTGCATGCTATGACAATAAATACAGGCAGAAGCCTGCGCATATCACCTCTAAGCCCTTTGGCCAACATTAGCTGTGAACACACATGCGGTAACAAACAAGTGAGCGAGAAAACACGAGGTTTTGGGCTCCTGAGAAAGCTCCATCAGATAGATGACCTCCACTCAAAAAAGCTGGCATAGGTGCAACTTCTGACAAATAAAAAAGCCAAAGGCTGCTCTTCTGAACGTGGTGGATTAATCTGCCTGCAACTTAACCAGCTCCAAAGTGGGGAGCAAGCCCAGTTTCTGTGCTTACATTCGTCACAAGTTCCAGCTGAGAAAAACAACAACCTGCTCCCATTTGTAATGCTTTTTGTAGGTGATTATGGGAAACAAAAAGGACTAAATTCAAAGCAGGTTTTCAACTGGGGGGGGATCCAAAAATGCTGACTGAGAAGGAGAACAAAGCCAGATGGCATATGCTGGTATTGTTAGGGATTATGCAGTGTAAGGCAATAGGAAATGAGCAGAGAAAAAGAACCGATTTCATCCCATGGCTCCTCTGCTGCCAAATGAACATACCGGGGCAACCGTGAAACAATCAGTTTATGGGTTTCACTCCCCTCCACCCCCAGACTGAACTTAAATATTTGTATAAGCCGAGGCGTAACTTTTATCTAATGTTTTCCTTGGGGTTTACTAGCTGTTTAGAGCATTCAGTCTAAAAAGCATTCCCTCAAACTCTTGCCACAAAAAGAGCTGAAACTATGATACTAATTAAAACCACACTCTTTGGTATCAAGAAGACATGCTATTATTTTCTTTTTTGCTCATGAGAAGCTGTTAATATGGGCAATGCGTCTGGAACATTTTCCTTCCAAACGCAATGCTCAGTACCCCCTCCTGCTCAGGTCGGCTGGTTTATGAACTTGTCAGCAGTCTGGGGTGGGAAGGCTCAGATGGCATATTTACAAGAATAGATTTTTTTTTTTTTTTTATAACAAACTGTTTGCCAACTTAATGTTATAAAAAGCATATCAAGAAAAAAAACAAAAGCTTTTTGCTGCATGAAAGGTGACAAGCTAAAGAAATGTCCTGCTTTCTTGCCCAGTGGGCCAAATGAAGGGACTGATGTTGCCAAAATATACTATACATTTTGAAAAACAGCCTCCAACTTTGCCAGCATGCTTTGGACACTCAGCACATACCAGGAAAGGATGTGGGTAGCAATGTGTACCATTAGTGACCCACACTGGGGTAAAGTCTATCAAAGAAAATGGTAATGTTTCATGCTCCTTTTAGTCCCATCTAATTTGGATGCTTCTAAGGTCTCCATTATTGTGCTACCAGCACCTCATAAATATTAACATATTTATCCTTATAACATTTCTAAGACAAGGTGAAAAATGCTGTTATCACATTTAAAGGTCAGAAAACTAAGGTGTAAAGAAATCAACGGCCAGGTTTGTGTTCAGTGCAATTTTCAAAAACATCAGTGTGTATCCTAAGACGTCTACGTCCAGTTAAAAAAAACAGATTTCTTTGTCCAAGATCAAGCAGCGGTGTCTCATTCAAAGCAGGTAATTACACTGCAGAGGGGCAGCAAGCAGAAAGAAGTGGCTGCTTTGGTCCAATTTGCCTGGAGTACCACATATTTCCAAGTCCCCACTGATTCTGACCAGCATCCTGGATGCTCCCTGCTTCGCAAAAGCAGATCTTCAGGGGGTTAGGCAGGGTGCCACAGCTAGTGCCTGCATCTGAAAGATCTGGGCTCAGTCTCCAAAGAAGCATCTGTAGTGCTTGTGAGGAAAACAAAAGTGGCAAGAAGGATCCTCTGGGGAAGGCACTTGTCCCGCAAGTGTCACTCTTGGGACCACAAAAGTAAATAACGTTTCATCAGAGTGATTGGTTTCTGGTTTCTGTTTGGGAGTGTGGCTTTCACTGCTCTGCCTTTGTTGACTCAAAACAAAACTCCGCTTCCCTTTTTCACAGCCACAAAGATGCCAGATTTTAATTCCTGGCGATGCACACTGTGGCAGTGGGGGAGGGGGCCTTTTGGGGTGTTTGGCGGTATTTTAGCTTTGAACAACCTCCTGCCTGCTTAGCAAGCTTCTAGGGTCGCCAACAATACAGAAAAACTGCCTAAGTTACAAAAACAAGTTAATACATAAAAATATGACTTCAGCAAAGAAGTTAAGCTACATGGGTGAATATTTAGCTGTAATTTGCTACATGCTTCCATTGTGCAGGGATCCAAAGTAATAAAATATTCCTGTAATGCTAGAACCGTGAGGCCCAGCCCCAATAAGATGTTCGGATTCCAGTATTAGCTTTGCCACACTATATTCTGACTCACCATTGAAATGAGCACTACACTGCTAAAATTCCTAGCACATTCCTACCGTTTCCCTTTTTCCAATTCCACTCTGAAGTCAGACAGAATTCAACCAAGTCATAAAATTATTCTGGAGATGTCCATAACTCTGTGATGCAGAAATGACATCTTTTGTCAACTTACCCAACTGTTAAATGTAAACCCACATGCACCCAAAACAGCTCCACAGAATCCCAGTGGTTGGCTGCAAAGTGGGTTTTATGGACATGAGAGAGGCTTGGCAAAGGTATGGACTGCCTTAAGATGCCACACCCCCTCAGTCCTGCTTTTCATTTGAGCTGACAGGCAAAGCTCATACACATCATTACAGCTTTCAGGAGGCTGCTAAAGGTAACACGTTACAAACGAATTAATAGGAAACACTTACCTTCCCCACTAGCTTGCCTTTCCTGTTCATGCAAAGGTAGAAGTCTGTCTCCTTCCCTTTG
This sequence comes from Chauna torquata, assembly GCA_013399475.1. Lineage (NCBI taxonomy): Eukaryota > Metazoa > Chordata > Aves > Anseriformes > Anhimidae > Chauna > Chauna torquata. The sequence continues at coordinate 111,100 of VXAL01003121.1, read as the reverse complement.
ATCCGGACTTGACTGCCAAAAGTGTCTGTTTCCACTAGAAGCTGGGCTTGTAAAGGAAGAAGAAAAAAAAGCATTTACCAATGTGCTCTCATTAAGTCAGAGTGCGCAAAGCTCATCAGCGTGTTGTCCCGTTGCCTCCACCTGAACCATACCATGCTTGGATGCTCTCTACAAGGGAACAACCCAAAGAACCAGCCATGGGCTGGGCTTCCGACTTGGTTACAGATGCAAATCTGACATGTCTCCACTGACTCCTATGCAGATGCTCCAGATTTAATGCCAGTTTAGCACAGAGCATGCACACACACGTGTACACTTCCTATGTCCCTGCTATCCCATCAGAAATATAATGCTAGATGCTCTCCTCCACACTGCAGAAGCATTCTCAGATGGTAAGAAAGTGGATTTCATTCTCACAGAAGGTACAAGGTTAGCACAACTAGAATTAAATTCATCTCCCCACAGTCAACAGCCCTCAAACACTTCACAGAAGCATCCCAGCCACACGCTTGGGGTGCAAAACATCAGTGATCTCCTGAAGATCACTGTGACAGCTAGCAGGGGAAAAATTCAGCACTGCTTGTTCTGTATGATGAATGCTCATGCTTCAGAAGTCCTTAGTGTGTCTAGACATGTTCCCAGGAGGTCACTGACTGCTTTGTGGCAATCCAGGTCTGCTGAATCCATGACTCCTGCTCTAGATGGGAGAAACATGGCCAATCCCATAATGTTTTGTCCATTGTTAAGGCTACAATGCTACTTTGCAGCATTTCCAGGAGCCATGGTAGAGGCTAGATTTCTGCTGCATCTTTATACACCACCTGCCCTGACACAATTTTATTTGCAGTACTGGGCCAAGCTGTCACCCAGATGTGTAGCGTGCTATCATCATGAAACCTACACATGTTCAAATTCAGCATTTCATTCTGTCTCTGATCTAAACACAAATTCCAGTCATGCTCGAGGTTCAGATTCCAAGAATTTCCCTGGAGAGGCAAGAACATGCAGACTGGACATTTTGGTTCAGCTCCATCTCCGATATGCAGGGGAGAAAGGAGACATGGTAGAAACACAATGTGTAAGAATGTGTAAGTGTCAGCAAGTGCAAATCCACGGTCCTGCTCTGGAAATTCTCACGTTTGTAAGAACTGAGTCTTACCGTAGAAACACAGTTTTTGCCAAACTCTGGAGAATGTTTGATCTGTGCTGCAAAAAGTCACATTCTTTTTGGCATTCATATTTCAAACTTTAAAACTCTCTAAGAGCAAATATGTTCACTGTAAGGATTTACCATGGGGATAGAAATCGGAGTTTGTTTCATTTAAACACATTAATATTTTTCCCACTTGTAAAGTCAGCTTTTGGCTTCTGCAGCAGTGCAAATATCACAAACCTTTAACTCACAAGGGCCCTAACTGAAGTTTTCCCTTTGCAGCTCAGTCACATATGCAAGTTCAGGGTTTGCCAGTTACTAGCTGTATACTTATTTAGATATATTAATTAAACCTTTATCACAGGGGATATTTAAAGAATAACTTCTTTCTGACAGCAAGTGGGATAATGACTGTATTATACAAGTACACTACTTGCAAATACACATAAATACGGACAGGTCTTCAGGGGAGTCTGAGCCAAATGGCGTGTACCTTGGAGAATGCCCACCGCTTTGAGAAGTTCAGGAGGCTGCTCAGACGCTGTGCTGCACAAATGGATCAGGCAATAGCCCAGGGTATGACTGTCTTTAAAGAAGTGACTGTGGAAGATTGTCTCCTCACATGAGGAATGGCCAGGGGACTAATGGTCTATCTGAGAGGGGGAAAACAGCACCCTGAACACGAGGGAAAGTTACGAGGCCAGCACAAGAGATGCCAAAGACTGGCCCAAGAACCACAGTCAACACCCAGAGCTCCAAGGAGTTGCCTGCAGACCTACAGCGTCAAATTCACCCAGTGATGCAAACAGGGCCACCAAAGGGCTGTCCAGCTAGGGCTCGACAGTTCGCACACAGGTGAAAACAGGATGCTGCAAGTTCGGCCACACCGCCTGCTCAACTTCTGCTAACCCTTGCTCTGGAAACGCCACATTTAAGCTGCAAGGCGTCCCCTGTCCATCCAAGCCTCAGTGCTGCTACTATAATTGCTAAGAATAACCCTGGATATCAGATATGGGTTTTGCCCAGCCAAAGCAGAAGCAAATGTTGATAAAGTGCTCCGTTCCCCTGCACAGGCTCGAGCTGCGGTCCTGCCAGACGGGCAGCAACCCACACCATCTCCAGCACAGGTTGCCCCCCGTGCAAGTCCATGCTCAGATGAACAAACACGGGACACACCGTCTCGCTTCCCCCACCCCCGTGCACTGCAGCCAGTATGAGTAATATCCAAGCTGATTTTAATTTGAAAAATATCACCTTAAAAAGATGCCGGTTCCCTGCTGTGAAAATTAAAACCATCTGGATGGAGTGATTTCAAATAATTAATCTAGGTCTCCTTTGACACCACTACTAATTAAAATATGATACCTTCCTCCCCCTTTTTAAATAAAGAATTTAAATAAAGTTTAAAGATCTAATAAAATAACATTATAATTCAGTACTGAATGGAACTCACCTTTCCTGTGGGCTGCAGAGGTTACGCCAGCACCGAAGTCCTCCCGGACGAGTGCCACCGCACGGACGGAGCAGCAGCAGATGCGCAAGCATCCAGTGCTGCACCGACACCAGTAAATGCACCCGTGTACCCCACTGCCCCAACAAGGCTCACCGGCCCCTACACCTGATGTCTAGGAATGGGGAGCAGAGGGAAGCAGGCTCTCAGCAGATGCTGTCTGCTCCCTGCTGGGATCCTAGCTGCCAAAGCATGGGCTAAGGCAACTCAGGCACCCACTTCTGGAAAACCTGAGTCTTAAGATGCTGGAAACATGTTCATATTTTTAGGGATCCCTGTCCTCCTTTCCTACAAGAGAGATCAGTCTGGCTTTGGGGTGGGGTTCATAACTCAGCTGGTTTCCAGTCTAAGGCACCCCTTAGATTCTCCTTTTTAAGATAGGCATCTAAATGGAGGAGGATTTCCTCGTCTCTCCCTAAATTCTCTCAACAGCCTAATGTCTTTGGATGACATATCTAGCTTCCAGACAGCTAGAATCAGCTGGGGCAAATCCCAGCCCTGAAAAAAACAAGCGACCTTTACGTGAGCTCTCAGTGGGAATTAGCCACACCAAGCCGGGGCAGCGTCCCCACGGCAGCGGCTGCTCACCCCACGGCGCCCGTTACTTTGAGCTCCATTAGTCCCTGGATACATTGTAAAGAGATTACAATCTTTATTTTCAAAAGCCCTGCACTCTAGCCTTCAGATCAGGTATTATTGTTTAAATTCTTTGGCGGCTAGATATTCTGACACATTTTCAAGAAAAAAAAAAAAAAGAAAGAAAGAAAGAAAGAAAGAAAGGAAAAAAGATGTCTTTAGAGGGTAAGATCTTCTGCTGCATGCTTTTGCCTTATTGGCCCATTTAACCTAAACCTTCCTGAAAACTCCCACTGGAAGAGACTGGAATTCCTCAAATGTCTAGGTGAAAAGGATTACATATATATGTTGAAAAGCTATCTTCCAGCTAAAAAAACATGAAGTCAGGGAGATATGTGAAGGTGGCAGAAAATATGCCAAATTATCTTTCAAATATTTCCCGGGAGTGCAAGGATGGGAGCCAGAAAAGCACAGGGAAAGAGAGGAGAAAAAGGGCATCTGAAAAGTGTAAGGTTTACGCAGTATCTATCACAAAATCCTAAATGCCAGACAGTTTCAGGTGAAAAAAAGCAGTAAAAGGGAAAAATGCAATGAAGGTGCAGAAGGACTGGACAACTACAAATGTTTCTGAAGAAGCGTTGGCCATAAGCACAGTAGACAGACTTTCTCCTTCTCGCCCTGGCAGTGGTTCTGGTTTTGCCTTCAAGGAAAACCGGATGGGACAAAACCCACAGGCTGGAGGAGTGAGTCTGCTGACAGTCAGCACGGGAGCCCATCTAACCAAGTACTCCTATGCTGTATTTGCAGTTTCTGGACTAACAATTTTTAAAACTTCGAACACAGGCTACAATAGTCTGCATCTAGAAGCGGGCCAGCTAAAGGAGACTTTCTGGGGAAAAGGTTCTCAGAGGGGACCAAGATCCCAGCACTTTTTCTCGTTACAGTCTCGTGCAATTACAAGTCGGGAAACTATTCTCAGTATCTGAAAGCATTTCCAGTTAATGAGAAGAAAGAACATACAGATGAACTGATGCTGGGACCACAGCTCCCGCAACAGAGAGCAGCCTTTTCGTAGTTCACAGCATATATCATATCTGACTCTTCCTCTGAGAGTTCGGGAGAATAAGATTTACTCTCCTGTTGGACTGTACCTTCCAGTGAGAACCCCAGGCTGGCCAAGGGCAAACTGGTCCGTACATCCACACTTTAAATAGTCGAAACTTGTTTGAACACTGCCTGCCCCCTACCAAAAAAATGCGAATCCTTTACATGACCACAACATCAGAGAGAATGGCCCTGTCTCCACTTCACATTCATGACGTAATGGAGAGGGAATAACGCCAAAATTATGTAAAGTCTGTAGGGTCTAACAAAGCCTGCAGGCTATGGACAAGTGAGGGAATCTATGCTGCATCCGTAATTTTTATTTGCTCACTTGTATATTCCTCCAAGCTGTATCATTTTAAGTAGTTATAACCCACAGAACCCAACCCCCTTCTCCATTGCTCAGGTGCAAACCAGGAGTAACTACTGAAATCACCAAGGCTGGTGCTCAGGAGGGCAGAGCTCTGACCCACATACCAGTACCATCAGCTCATCAAGCCTGTCTGGAGTGAACGTAGGCTGTGTGTCAAATCACAAAAGGGGATGGTCATTAGGAGGCGGAGTAACAACAGCTCCAAGATTCAGGCTCCAAGTATTTTCTTTTAAACACCTCTAAGCACCCAGGTCTGAAGGGACAACCACCACCCCTTATTCAGTCAGCTGATGGGGTTAGGGAAAAAGACAGGATTTCAGGCACGTAAGCCCCTCGGAGCATCAGCCCGTTACCATACTCTGTGGCACTCCTCTATGCCTGCTTTTGGGGCTGGAAGGGGAGCAGGGCAGAGGGCTCCATGTGAACAAAGGAAAGACCGCAGAGACAACCCATCCCTCTCGTAACAGCACACGCTAGTGCTAGCAGCTCTCAGGAACCAGCCAGCTCAAATATTTGCATGGGAGACATCAGAAGAAAATCTATAATGCAGCAAAGACCTCAAAGGCACTTACACTGCAGCAACTTGATCCCGCAAATACTTCCACATAGAGGACTTTGCACACATCGGAAGTCCGTGGAGTGCTGAGAAAGATCGCTGCATGAGTTCAGGGCCCTGCCTCTGCCACCGGCTGGACACACGGAGGTGCGAGCTTCCCCCTCCCAGCCCTCCGCAGGGCTGCCTCCTCCCTCTGCCTGCCTGCAACCACCCCAAGGGCTTGATGAGCCAGAGAAAAGCACAGGATCCCAGCAGTTTTAACAGAGAAACGAGCTAAAATTCCCTTCCTAGCACACACTGGTGCACCTTCCCGAGGTTTTTGCCTTTGAACCAGCTGAAAACGGCTTCAGTCTCCAGGAAAGGCTTTCAGGCACTCTCATCTGCAAACAACAACCTGACAGTGATAAGATGTCTTGTCCCGTTTCCAGGATCCTGAGCTATCCACTTGGCGTTTGCTATGCATGTCTACATGACATGAGGCCAAATCATGCGGAAATATCCATGCCAGTGCCAACCACACTAGCTCGAGTACCCAGCCCAATACAGATGTGCAAGCATGACGCACTGCCGCAGGCAGTTAACCCTGCAGGGTGCACAGGCCAAGATATTCAGCTACTAAAGACATTTGGGTACTACAGTGTCACTTACATACTGCTGAAACATCCCCTCTTTAAGCCTGTCACACTGCTACAGTGGTTTCCTTCTTCAGGGATGCCCACCCAAAAACTCCCCTACCAGCTCAGCAGCAGCTAACAACAGATGCACAAGGAATGACTTTGAGCTTCCTGTGCTCCCCGAGCATCTCAGGGACCATCTCAGGTGAGCCTGCCTCACAGCTCTGCAGAAGGTGTATTGCTTCTGCAAGAATGGCAATATCAAGGGGAAAAAAAAAAAAAAAAAAAGAATCTGAAACAAGAAAGTACTCTTTTCAGGATTGCCCACTCTGGCTCCTAAAGGATGACAAAGCTTTCAGATACGATCCCTGTAAACTAACTCTGTTAATAATAATGTTCATCTTGGGAGAAAGCTTAAGTGAAAATTCACTGAACTTTGAGGTCTTTAATCACTCCGTGCATATGAAAATTGTTTGATAGTTTAGCTGACATAAGACCGGAATAAGCACCAAGGTAGGTCTTACAGGTTGTACCCAACTTAAATAAAAAACATCCGAGGACAACATTAAGATCATAAGTACCATGATACTGGTCCAAGTCTGCACTACCCAGAGTCTGGTCATCATTTACTCATGTGAAAAATGGACGTAACATATTGTCATTCTGACACAGAGCCATTTGCACCCATTTGTAGATATAAGTAAACAGGATTAAGCAGTGGAGAATCAGACTTGGCCTCTTGCAGATGTTTTATACATAATTCACCATAAGAGACACTAAAAATACTTTGGCAGTAGCTTTAATTATGGTGAACAAGCTTATTTAGACAAGATTCAGTAAAACTGGAGGCAATAGGTTGTGTGCTTTAAAAATATCTGGGTGGGGAGTGGCAGTGAACAAATTCTGAACTGAACTTTACCACCTGCAAGCTTGCTATGACTAAGACATAGGCCTGGAAGGAGAAACATTAAAAATGTTAGCACAGAAATTCCTCTATCTCACCAGGGTGTCTTGCTGTCTCCAAACACAGCTCAAGTGGACAGTATTTCTACAGAGGCAGGAAAACTGCTTGAAAAGCTGCCAGGCTCTGAGTCTGGAATTAGTGAAGGATGAGCCTCAAAAAGTTCAGAAGCTCTGTTATGCTTGAAAAAGCACCTAAAATGAAAAATGAAGGGCCAAACCCCGATGTCTTTGATCATTCTCATTTGAATAAACTCCTACTGACATAGTAAAGACCAACAGACAAGGACCTCAGAACCTGGCCCTGAGCGTGCAGCTGAAATGCATCCAAAGTATTGGAGTCTCTTGGGTCTGGAAACAACGTGAACCTTTCCCGTCCCACAGAGGGTTAGAATTACTACAAGAACAAACTTTGCTGAAGTTATTTTGACTCTCTTGTTCCCAGTCTCAGCTGAACCCAAAAAAAATACTGATGTACACAAAAATAACAATAAGCAGAGAACGACAACTATGGGAACCCCATGTACTCTTGCTTCTTCAAAGCTGCTTTATTTGTGGCCAGAAGCGCAGCGCACACCATATTTACCCCGAAGCGCTCATCCATCTATCTCGGGCAGCCTGGTGGTTGGTTGTTTATGCTCAGCAACGAAGTAGGTGTGATGTTAGCACCACCATATCCTCTTACAGAGGAGTCCCAAACACATAAAGCTCTCCCATATGCGAACACCATGACGGTTTCGCATACTCCAAAAGTTAGCCCCATCCAGGTCCCACTGTTGTATTTGTGAGTACTCCAAACTGGGGCTAATCAGGAGAAATGCGTAAGGTATTTGCAGTGTTAGTTGAACTAAGATTATCAGCCGTGTCTGGCACAAAAAATGTTATGTTCTCCGTACACTGTGCAGGTTTTATTATTCTGTGCTGCCCAGTAAAAAGTTGAAATTATGACAATTAATTTTATGGATAGGAACATAAGCATGCTTGTGCATTTTCTCAAAGGGGTTCCCTGTAACTTTCCCTTCTTCCAACAAGTGAAAATTATGTTGAAAATAAAGTTGCACGATGCTACGGTATTTTCAATGGGATTCTTGTGGCTCTGGAACCCAGAGGAGCAGAGGCAGCAGCGCAACCTACCAGAAAAAATGTTCTGGCACATGGGGAAAATTCCTCTATGTTTTAAGATTTTAAACAGGGATCGTTGTTACAAATGGATGCAAACAAATGGAATTTCAAAGAAATATGACTTTGACTTTTTAATGTTCTTGCTGCTGACACTCACTTTTGCCATATAAAAGATAATGTACTATTAAATGAAGTATACAATTGTCACTCTAAGATGACAATGTGATTATTTGTCAGTAAAGGCTGAAAGAGGAGGACAAGAACTGATCAGCTACAGAGCCTGGTCCCTCCTTTCCAGGCATGCACATACTCTGGAACCAACTGCAGCCAAATGCAGTCCCTCAGAGGATGGTCCTCTGTGTCGATGCCTTTAAAAAGGTCTCTCCCTACAAACACAGCAGTTCTTCCAGCTATTCTCGGAGCAGCAGCAGCAACAGAAATAACAAAAATCAGATATCACATTAACTCTGCCTTTAGCACTTTTCATGGTTTCATATATCTATTTCTGGAAACATGTTTTTTTCTTAACCATTACCCTCAGTGCACAGCATAGGTAAGACTATTTACCTGTCTTTTACTACATTTTCAATTGCATGAGAAGTTTTTTGTTTTCTTTTCATTTCTAGAGTCACTTGGGACAAAAGGCAGCTGGCATTGGATATTTAAACAAGACCTGTCAGAACTGTAAAATTAGTTTTACATTTTAATAAATGTACTTTAAGAAGCTCAAATATAGTTCTGCATTCAAAGCACAAGTGTTTGGATTTAGAAAAGGAGATTCCAAGTAAATTCTAATATAAAAAGTAAATCAAGTACAGAACTAAGCCAGTCCTCATCTGTAGCATTATAAACAAGAGCAGCAAAGAGGCAATATCTCTAACAGCTTATTTGTTGTTATTTTGGGTTTAAAGAACCAGTGTTGATGGTGTAAAATCCATATTATTGTATTCCAGTTTCAATCTACCTAGACACACATCATCTGTAAAGCTCAGATTCAGTCCCATGTTTACATCCAAAATTTTCTCAGCGTTTCCCAAATGTTTCAGTTTAGGCTCATCTGTATGCCTGTAGGATCTTTTGATAAAAGCCCAAATTCTGTCTTGATTTATCACTCATATCACCGTGTTGCAAAAAGCCTCAATGCATAGAAGCAACGCATGAACAGAATGTGACTTTGTCCTACACCAGACCCTTCACCCAGCTGCACACACACTTCTCCTCTCCCCACACTAAGGGATCCTTTCCTCCTCTCCCCACCCAGGAAGGGGGTGACCCCGCAGATCTGTGCAGGGGATGGTCCCTTGATGTGGTGGGTGACATGCTGGCAGGCATAGGGGATGTTGCTGCTGTAGGTGTCCAGCCTATACCTGTCCTAGCACAGAGAAACACAGCTTGTTTAGCCTGGAGGGCTCTTCAACCAACTCTTTAATCAGCACCTAATTCACTGTAAAAAACTTCAGGCGTAGGGACAAAGGAAAAATGCAAAGGAAAAACCCTCCTTCCAGCACTCGCCACCAGTGCCCGTGAGCACACCGCTCCTCCCTGGCTGGACATCTCCTTACTCTCCTCTTTTATCTCCTTCTACAATCTTTAAGTAGAACGGAGTATGTAGAACAAAATGCCCCTTTGTTCTTTATAAACAGTGGAGTTTAAATATTTAAAGGCAGCCCTGATGGCCACATCTTTAGCCTCCATGGCCAGGCCAAGGAGCAGGGTTGCCCCTCACCTCTGCCATGTGAGGACGAAGCCACCTCAGAAACCTGCCAAGGCAGCCAAGTTGCCCCACGGTTGCTGCTGCCATCTGAGCTCACATGACCACCGCTGCTGCAAGAGGAGCTGCTGGTGACTGTGACGTACCTCGCTGCCAGAGCCACAGGCGTGCAGGAGCCCGAGGACATGCCACACAGCCAGAGACAGCCCTTGGGAAACATCAGCCTATATGAAAGCTTTATAGCCCACTGCAGAGTTGCAGCCACTCTGGGGTTGACACATGGTGGAAGAGTAGTTTTTCCACCTGAAACTCTGAAAGGAGCAAGGGAACCCACTGATCTGAATGAAGGAGCTTCCGTGCAAGCTCCTGGTGGGGAAGACAGATGTTTCCTAACCCAGGCACCCACCAGGCTTGGTGCTTCACTGAAGAGGGTCAGAGCGAAGACGTGAAATGAGCAGAGACCCTTTGTAGATCAGGGTAGGAAAGGGACATGGAACAGAAAAGCCGCAGGTGCAAGCAGGCTTAGGGCACCCTCCAGCCTCCCCAGAACAACTGTGACACTTGCCCTCATCTCTGCCTCCAGCTTCCCAACCTGGCTGTTTGCTTCAGGTCCACCTCCAGTGTGAAGAGTTAAAATTCATCCCCAACAGGCAAGAACGAAAAGGAGACAAAAAAGCAGGATGCTGGTGAATGATAACAGTGGGTGGCCGATTGCCCGTGGCTGGTGCACTCTGCATACAACAGGCACAGCCAAGTGTGTCTGGCAATAGACAATTATTTCGCTCGAGGTGTGTGAACTGGGAGCTCTAAGAGCCATTCTCACGGCGAATCAACCAGCCATGTCGGCGAACAAAACCACTCGCTGTGAAACGTCCCTCTCCTTGCTCGCATCTCCCCACCAGGATTTTCTGTGTTGTCCTTCCCGCTGTGGCATTTGCAGCTCTGAAAAAAAAGCAGGTCAAACATCCTGGAATGGTGTATTTAGTGCTTCCCCTCGGGTTTCCGCGGCTTCCCTGCCATTTTCCTACTGGACTTCCAAGTGCAGCAGTATTTATTGGGTAGCGAACTGACCCCTTGGCTGCGGTGGGCGAGAGTGCCTGACGTTAAGTGCTGCTAATGCGTTTTGCATTTGTGCTCGGGGGCAGGAAATCTCAACTTCCAGTGCCAAGGGGTTAATTATAATTTATATAGCAAGATCTCAGGCTGTGTTTTTTTTCTCCAGCTAATTAAGAGGTACAATTACCTCTGAGAATCAAAGGGATATTTTGGTACCCAGCTCTTAGAAACAGATTACAGACACTTAAAACACAAGGACATCTTAGCTCTTCCACGCGCGCGCGCAGTTCGTTTTTGATTTAGATCATTAAAAAGAAATTGTTGTATTCCTGATCCACCATTACAACGTACTGGAGAATGCCTACGAAAGCCATCGCAATACATTAACATACTGCCTTGCTGCTTTCCTAGTGGTTACCTACATATCCAACAATACATTTTACTGGTATGTCACCTGCCACTCAGGGCGCTGGGGAGAGGCGCAGCTTTGGGCAGGCTCACGCCCTGCCAGGGGCTGGGGATTCCTAGGAGCAAGTCAATCCCCTCGCCTAATCTCCCTCTGTCAGCTCCTTTCCTTCATGTTTGTGCAGAGGTTTAACAGTTACAGTTCCCTTTCTCACCACTCTCAGAGGTGTTTGCCAAGCCATTTGCAAAGGGTTAATGTAATTGAANGTGGAGTTGCAGACAGCAAGAAAAAGTTCTGGGGAACCCTTAAAGTCCTGCTCTGGGGTCACTGGAGTTACACACACAACTCAGGCTGCGCCCTCAGCTTGACTTGGCACAGGCTACACAAATATGTATTCCATCAGTCATTATTTTTTAGGGATGCAGTGGGCTATTACTCTGGGAAATTAAGAGCTTAAGTTAGAAACTGGTGCTGTGTAATTGTCAGCAGACCACATACGCTATAGGCAGTTACAAGACAGGCTCTCACGCATCTATTTCAGCAGCCTTCACCCTGACCTAAAACACAGCTAGAAGCACGCGTGAGGCTGGCAGTCACAATGAAGACCAACAATTTTCTATAGAGGATGTTAGGAATGTCCATCCATTTGAGCTAGAAATGAAGCATGCGCTACCAGAGCCAACAGAGCTCAGCAGCTGGGATCCAATGTCACCTACCTCTGCCACTTGATTAAATCTTCCCAGGTTTATCTGGCTGCCCTTTGATGTGCTGAAAGTAGCTAACTCGCCACCGCTGTGTTGAATTTGCCACAAAGCAGGCGGAAGTACACAAACCAAATACACACTGTGAAAAGCATTACTGTTAAATTATGAAGAGATAATGCAATCAACACCTCGGCATGGAGAGATGCTGACTGGTACTGCTCATCTCAAAGGAGCTCCGAGAAGCTAATTTGAAACCTGACAATCAACAGCTCCGTAGCCTTCACACGTCCAACACGTCTTTCCATCTCTTGAAACCACTCCTTGACAGGCAATTGTCAGAGAAAGGGCACAGCAGTTGTCACAAGCTGTTTTACAAGAACATTTACAAACTACACCAACTCATAGCAAACAGAGTGGTCACTGCATTTCCAGGACTACAGGAGTCGCCAAACAGAATACCTGGTTTCACTGCAGGAGACCAAGTGCAGATCAAGAAAGCTTTCCTATGTAAAAGTTGATATTCAAGGTATAAGATGGGGATGGTACTTTTTAGAAGGTTTATTATTGTGTACAGGAAGGAGTAAAAAAGGTGAGGAAAGAGGAAAAAAATGCACAAGACCTACTAGATGGTCCAAGCCAGGAAAGCTCTGCTGGAGGGACAAACCGAGACTGCAGCAGCACAGTATGAGTCAGCGCAGAAAATCCAGCGTCTCTCTCCTAACGCCGGGTATGGCAATGGGTGCTAGTGCACGTAAGGAAGAAGCAGGCTGGTAAAGGACCTGCCTCAGCAGTGGAAAAAGCAAGACGGGAATTACAAAACTGTTGCTTGTAGTCCTAGCCTAAGCCACTAACATGCAGGACGCCTGGTGAAAAGGAATTGTGAATGCTTAATCAGCAGCACAACCAAGTTTTATAGGATAGAAAAAGGAAGGAAGGGCAGATCCAGAGGGAAATACATATATACCTTTCCTTTCCTTAAAGCTTGCTATTTATTGAAGCAGCAGCAAAAGCTCCAGTGCACTTTAGAATACAAACGCTGACACTGAAATTCAGAGCCCTGAACCACTTCCAACAGGGAAAATACACTGACCGCAGTCTGTTTGGAGGTCAAACAAAATCAATAGCCTTTCTCTCCAGTCTGTCTCTAAACTGAGCTTCTTTCAAAGACATCCAGAGAAAATGGATCATCTTTTGTTGTTGTGTGTGGTTTTGGGTTGGGCTTTTTTGTTTTGTTTTGTTTTTAAGTGGTCAAACAGTCACACAAGTATAAGAAACTCTTTCCTCCCTCAACATACTGAAAGGATTGTATAGAGGTCAAAACTGCCCATCAGTTTTACTACACAATAGATGAGTTATCCAGTTCTTGGGGAGGAAACCAAGCTGGAAGCTGCTTAACACTTGGTAAGAGAGGAAAAAATAAATCAATGTATTTGCTTGATCAGGGTATGTTTAAAGCTGGTTGTCAATTAGTTCAACACAGTTTGCTGTTAAAGAGCACAACAACTTAGCCCCAGGAGCTGAAATTTGCTAGTTTCCTCAGATTGCTCCTGCTGAGAGACAGATATTGGTTTCAGCCAGGTCAGACACCGAGGAAAAGGGCTGAGGCTGAAAGTCACAACTGCAAAGCGGGGCTTGGTGAAAGGAAGCCTGGAAACAGATACAGCAGGACTGGGGACTCCAGTCTGGAGGCTGGGAAGCAATCTGGAGAAACAAATTCAGGCCAAGTGATTTCCTTCTCCTCTGCCCTTAATGTCCAGAAAGGAGTAAAGATGATAGGTACTGGTTATTGCACTGGTGCAAAGCGTGCCTCTTCACTACACAGTGCAGACCTTTTACCAAACTACAGATTATGTATCCTTGTGCAGAAAGGTATTGTCTTTACAGATGTGAGTCACCCCAAACTGAGAAAGGGCAGAAAGACTAGCATGGCAATATGGGAAATTTTGCCTACATCTAATTTTTACAGACTACAAATTCTTCAAAATCTCCATACAAAATCACAAGGAGGAAAGGGAGGGACCGACCACCACAAGACACTTCCTAAGGGTCCCGCTGCACCCAAAGGAGAACCACTGCCCTCAAAGCAACTGATCGTTGACAACTTTATCTGCGAGGTCTGTTCTGATAATCAGTCTTGAAAGACACTCACCAAATCACAAAATAATTTAGGTTGGAAAGGATCTCTGGAGGTCACCTGGCTCAACCCTCTGCTCAGAGCAGGACCGTCAGGGTTAGAAACCACCATACCTTAGCTGCGCTCCAGCTCCCCTGCAGTAAGTTGCTCTCCCCAGGAAAGCTGACATCCTTCTCTTGAATTAAGAGTACCTAAGGGTGCATGGTTATTGTGTCAGAGAGATGGCTGGAGACAGACAGGCACATCTGCAGCTGACTTGGGCCCCTGCAGTAGTGAAACGAGAACAGACCTCAGCAGGAACAATCTGCCCACAGCCACGCACATGTCTGGCCCCCACGATCCCTGCAGCCAAAGTACATGGAGCTGCACTGATTCACATTTAGTAACGGGCATCAGGAAGGTATTAATATCCACTCTAAATTGACAACCCCCATCCACACAGCTCCAACTATCTCCAGTTTTTCACTCTGGAGGTTGAAGTTTCCACTCCCCCACAACACATCTCCCCACTCACTGTGTGCCCCTACACTGCAGCTGGGGGACCAATGTCAGGTGTGCTCCCACACTGCTGATTTCTGCTGCTGTCAGTACCTATTCCGGGTATATTAGAGGTACTATATATCTCGATAACTTGCCTTCTGACTGGAGCATACACACAGCATGCCAGCCCCACAGCTACACAGATCCTGACTCATCTTCCTGCAGCATATGCGTGTGTGCAGCACAGTAGAAGGCTTTGTTCCACCAGCCTCTGTAAAGGGCACCTCATTTCTAAGCAAACATATTTAGCATCATCTAATTAGGATCTTAGCTCCTTCTTATGCCCACACAGGTTTAACAGTTCTGGCACTAGAAAATCCTGGCAAAGCCCAAAACAGGTTACAGCAATGGCAACCGTCAAACATTCACCCAAACTCATTGTAGCTGCAAGAACAACCAAGGCCACCCGCTAGAAACTAAAGTGCGGTTTCTTTGCTGTGCTTTTTAGCTCCCCTCCTCCAGTCCTCCCAGGTGGATCAATTTACCCTGTGACCATACAGGGAGGCTCATGTTTACTTGTTAGCACCCCCACATTAGTAGGTGTAAAGTCAATATCCTTTTGCCTATTTGCTCCTAACAAGTCACCAGCCAAAACTTTAACTTGAAAAAAGAGTCAAGAACACAGATGCAGAGGCAAGTGAAATAAAGGCAAGAATCACTGCTGATCAAACATCACACAAAGACAAGGGGCTGGGCTGGCCATGCAGCACCGTACTATTGTCACTGGCTAAAACCTAGCGGCTTTGATTTGCCTCCCACTGGCTGAAATGGCTTGAAATGCAAGGTCTTAACAAAGGTGCAAGATGCAGGAGAAATGGGAGGCACTGCTAGGCACTAATCTCCTTTCAGTCTCACACAGGAGCTTCAGAAATGGCTCTGCTGAAGTCAGTGGAGTTTCATAAGCACAGGCAAGAAGAAAATCAGGCCTCAGTTGTAACAGAGATCTAACCCAGTGATCCCTCCAGCTCCACCCAACCAGCAGAAACTTTGTTTAGGATTTATACTAAAGTTACCTGCAGGCAAGATCCTTAGCTTCTGGAACCTGAGACAACATGACTGATACCAACAGGACAAGACCAGCTTACAGCAGCTGAGGAGTTCACCCACTGCTTTGACATAATGCATAATTTGAAACTAGGAACCCAAAAATCTGCTAGAGTGGTAACAGGGTTTTGTGGTAAGGATACCCCTCACATCCTTCTCACGCAGGGATAGCCACATACACAATGTGGGCCTCATGACCATCCCTGGCCAAGCACTGAGGCCATTTGGACATTACTTTTCCACTTTTTAGACTTATCTGGTGTTTATAATGCCATCCAATTCTTAGCTCTTCCTTGCTGCTTCTCCACATCATAGGGTCTTCACTGCTTGCAGTGGATGTAGGTGATCTTCTCCTGCTGCTAGAGCTCCCTCTTCATATCTGGTTGTCTGCTTCCTCTCCTGCTTATTCTTGAAAAAGCACTTCAGAACAAAGGGTATAAACCAAACCATACCAGCCACGCCAGCTAGAAGCCTGGATCCCAAGTGTATTTCGCCTACCATGTGCTCAAATGCTGACCAGAATGTTTCAGCTTGCGTCACTGCCATCCAGGCGCAACATCCACTCCTCCTCCAATGCTCGAGCAGTTCTCTGATGAAGAACAGAAGCAGCTGAGCAGTGTCAGAGAATGAGGACTCCTCTCCACCACACTACCTGGGGCCAGATCCTTCCAGCCAGCACAGCTGCCATCCAGTTGTGATCTCTGGGAAGCTGCTTGTTGGAGAAGACCCAAAGCTCGTTACTGTTACAAGAAGGCTGGGTCACAGCAGATGGCAGGATTTTCTCTTACTGCTTTGGTTAAAAAGGCACCCTTTTGGCAGCCGCGAATGCAAAGGAGAAGGCCTTACAGCAGTCATTTCAGCTCTCAGATATGAGAGCAAAATAAATTTGAGTACTACTGAGCGATTCTTCAAACTCAGTCACTCCAAGTAGCATAAGCAAAAGATAGGCACTTTTCTAAAGCGACTACAACAAATATCAGGGACACAAAGCTCAGGAGACATTTAGAAGCTCTCAGCTTCTATGTCACCATAAAAGCCTGAATTGTCTCTTATGGGCATTCTAGAAATACTTAAAATTCATTAGGGACAAAAGCGTGCACTATTTATTGCTGGCACAGCTCATTAAAAAAGATGCTCACACAGTGCAGCCATGCGACCATCTCCTTCCAACCCCAACACTCCTGCNTATATATATTTTTTTTTTACTGGGCCTTCTCATTCCCTTTACTTCCAGCTTGCCTTCCCCTTCTTGCGAGCGCTGAGGAGACCGCAGACGCTCTACACGTGTTCTCCTCTGCATCCGACTGGCAGGCAGTCTGGAAAATGCCAGTATTGGAACGGCCTGAATTCAGCGGTTTCTGAATGCTGATCGGACACTATTTCGTTCAAGCCACAGATAGTCATTTTTGGGGGGTATTTTCAGCTCCCTTTTTGGACTCTTCCAGATTTCCAAGCGTCATGCATCAGCAATTTCTCCTCTTCAGAGATTCATATTTTTCACCTTTCTGCTGAGCCTGAGGCTCTGTGCAGATTCGTAGGGGACAGGGCTCTTCCCTCCTCTTCCAGACGGCCGCGCAATGCTACTGGCATTGTGAATGTTTGCTGTGCTCCACCTCGCAACTGCGGAAATTCCTAACTATCTGGTTTTTAAAAAAGCTGAGGTAAAATCCGAGCAATTAAAGTGCCTTAGTTTTTATAAAGCCTCACACCTTTCTTGAAGAAACCCTTACCTGAAAACAGGAATGTCCTCAGAGCATCTGAAAACACCGGACAATTAGTTCTAACCAGGCCACTGATACGGTCTCCATTACCACCTTCTCTTTAGCTTCTCTCCAGCCGTAACGCTGTTATCCTTACGGCAAACCTGCAAGGGTTTGTTGCAACTCTCGTGTTGGAGATGAAGGAGGGACACCCGAGAACATTAAGATGGAGGATGAAATTCATGCCACTTCCTTCTATCTAAGGAGCAAAGATCTTTCTGCGCTGCCTAGAGGGTCTGGCCTCAGTGTCCCACCACCTAACTTGGGCAGAATGCCATGGTGGAGATTCTCCAGCTGAGGAACTCTGCTAACATCACTGATATTAAGTTGCCAGAAAAGCAAGCTGCTGAATTTAGGTCTCTCAAACTGCACCCCAGCAATGCGCCATCTTATCTTCAAGCAGAATTGTGCTCTTCACACTAAGTTTTTAATTTCCCATCCTCTCTTTAATTAGGCATGTTCTTAATAAGGTTATTGACATTCTTCCTTTCCTCCAAACATTTCTTACGGAGGACAAATCTCACTGGCCACTTGACAACATGCACAGTAATGCACACTAATGCCAAAAATCAGTACAAGTCAATTTCTTTTTACAAGGTTTTTCTCCTCCCTGCAAAGTAAAAGCAATTTGAAAAGCCTTTCAGAAATGTTGACTAGCCTATTCTCTGGATACTTTTAATTGTGTCCCAAGAACCAACTTGAATTCATGACTGTTTGGATGCTTAGATATGGGAAAACCTCTGAAACCACAAAACAATGCTTGATAAGGGACATTAAAATAAAACAACTAAAATCAACTCAAGTTCTCTCAGCATTTATGTGTACAATCACTCATGGCCTAGAAATATTTAAAATTATGCAAACTTCTTCTAGAACTTCGTCTTCCAATAATGACACGGCAGTCCTCACGTATACACTCTGGGTAAAAGTAATTTTTGCACAAACATGCTGAGTGCCTATTTAGAATTACAGAAGAGAATGGGAAGCCCCAACTTTGTTTTTGTGTTATTTCATCACAGAGAAGAACATTTAGCAAATCAGCTGCTCAAGCTTTATGGGAAAAAACGTAATCACAGCAAGGCAGAAACAGATAATATCATATTGACCTGTCTTCAGGGTCTGGCATTCACATTTTCATAAAGTGCCTAGGAAGATAAATCACTATACTAATAATATTTGTATTGATTATCTAAACTGAAGCAGCAATCGACTCCATTGTCTCACTTCCTCTTAAATTGCTCACAGATGGGATCCTATTTCCTATTCTGCATTTCTAATGGGAACACTTAAATCACAGCATAGAATTATATATACACGCAAACTGTTAACAAAAACCCTTTTACAACTTGCATGAAAATAAAGATTTTTCATTTTGTAGCTCACTTTCCACTCCACACAGAAATTAAAAACGACAAATTATCAGCAGACCTTCATATTATTTGTCCTCATTATTTCTGGGTACCTAATATTTACTGACAGACAGGCCTAGGTTTTCCAGATGCCAATCAGTGATTACAGAGACTTTACTTTCAGGGTAAAAAGCATCACCTTTTAGCTCTGTGTCTGAACTTAAAGGCTCTTCAAGATATCTCAAGGTCCAAAAGTAGGGAAATTAAAAATCATTTTAGTGTCAGAGGTAAAACTAACAGCTTCTGCTGTAAGGGCTACTACAGGTACTTACTCCAAACAGGAACTGCAGCGACAACTGAACTTCAGGTGTGAAACTGGCCACAGTGGGAATTTGGGGTAGCAGCTATCAAAAACAAAAGTTTAAGCAACTGGCAAAAACGTACATTGTTTGAAATAGGCTTCTCATAAATCAAAAAGCAAAAGGTTTGGATTTTTTCCCCCCAAACTTCTCATCTTGCCTAAGCAGAGCTTTCTGGCACAGACACAGAATACAGCAGGAAAAAAAAACTCTTAAATGTACAGATGGTTCGTATAAGATGATTACAACATATTTCACATGGCTGCTGAACCTTTCAGAGTCAACTCTAAGGTGACGGCAATCGAGCCTCCTCGCCGCACGGCGAAGCCTGGGAGGTCCAGCTCCAGCCTCACTATTCGTGGCTCAACAAAGCAGCGAGTCGGCTGCAATGCTTCAATTCATCCCGCCGCCCCTCGCTCTCCGCGTCCCTGCGCCTGCTTTCAAAGGAAAACTTTGCCACTGGCTGACTGCACCACCCAGATGAGAAGGGGAGACATTTTAAGGGGGGAAAGAAGGAAAAAAAAAAAAAGCAATCAGGGGATGTTGGGCAAGAGGAAAAAACCGAGACACAACACAGCAGCTGGACAGCGAAGGCTTCTCGGGCTTAGGCCAATCACCAGGACCCATATGACTGTACAGCTGCCATGGTGAATGATCATCGCTTACACTGAGGTCAGCTCTGCCCCCGGGCTAAGTAAGTGAAAATAAATGGTTTAGAAGATAAAAGGTCTTTTAAAAAAATTATTTGTCTTGTTGTCATGTCAAAACTGTAATGGGAAGAGACTGGAGGCAGCAATACGTAGTTTAAATAGGAAACAGCCATCCTGATGTTTCAGCTGAATAAATTACGAGGCAAATCACCGTGCATTCAGGCTATCTGGCTGACCTACACTGGGCCAGACAGGCCCTTTTTGCACATACCTGGCTCCTGCGAAGAAAAGCAGCTTTCTGAGTGTCGAGCTTGTGGAAATACGGCTGTATTTAACTAGCCACAGCCACTACTTGGGCTACATCTCCTGTCTCTCTTGCAAGTTAATTCTGTGCCTTCCAGCCACAATGAGTTTAGTTTTCCTTCCTGATCTTCCCAGGGGGATCAAAATTGATTTTTAACTGTTCTAGGAAGGGAAAGGGTTAATCAGTTTTCCCAAGGCAGCTTGCTGTTAAGGTGCCAGAAATACTGAGGGGAAAGAATGACTTGCTAAAGATGGGACAATGGCACTGGTATTTTGCATTTGTTTCCAGGCTTTGAGATAGAACAAATGGGAGTCATTAGTGAAATGAGTTTAGGGAGTTCTAAATTAGCTGTCAGGCTGCCAAACCCGAAGAAGTGCTATGCCAGCTCATTAATTCTGGAGAGCACAGGATTACCCAAACCTAGGAAGGAATCCTGCAAAATTTCGAGTCAATTAAAGGAGGCTATTTTGCTGTAATAATATTTTCCGCACATATTACACCTCCTCATGGAACAGAGCCCACTTCTACCACAAATGAAATCTCTGGCAGGATGGAGTGTGGCTGATGTCTAGACAGCTGTAATGCGCTCTCCATGGGCTTGTCCACTGGCATCTCTGGGAAGCTCCAGCTGGAACACAAGGCGGGACTGCCAGCTGCAGGGCGCATCACCCAGGCTGGGGTGGCCCCAGGAAGGAGGCACCCACCTCCCCGAGCTCTTCACTTCCCCTGTACGCTTGTGGCTGCCAACCTTCAGAGCTTGAGACCTGCCCACCCAAAAAGGACGTCTGTACGGGGTGTGATGTTCGGTACCATGAACGCCTGTGATACGTGAAGGTTCATCACGCATGCACGACACCTCTTGACTCTGCTTGCCTTCCTGTCTGCCTGGCCCCAGATTTGCTGACACTGTTAGCGCAGACACGCTTTGTCAAACTCCACGAACCTTCTGTGTCAGGAGTGTTTGTTGAGTCCTGAGCTAAAAGCCACCGAGCTCAGAGGGAGTCCTCAAGAGTACCTCGCTGGCTCAGGGTCAGTCCCTCTGGGCAGCCGAAAACACCGGTAGCCGATGGGACTCTGAGAATGAGAGAGACCATACCTGCGTGCTGCGCCCCTTGCATGGGGCATCCTCAGACAAAGCCTCCCACGTTATAAACTAGACGTTTTTTACTTTTTTTTTTAACTGGGATAGACCAGGTCAATGGGCAAAATAGCTCTGGGTGATAACCTGCAGCACACTAACTAATAACCCATCTATGTACACCATGTCCTCACCTGAAGGATAGCCAAGTAGTTGCCGTAAATAACAGTTAACTCAAAGTGAGCACAAACACCCCTCACATCCCCCTCACGTCTGTCACTTCCCATTGCCCCTCAGGACAACAGCAGACACTTTAAAACAAAAATTACATGGCTGTGAAATACAAATGAGGCAAAAAATGCCTTCACCCAACCAAGAGAGCTCTGTCTCACCAACTGCACCGGATACAAAGACAGTGAACAAACAGGATAGAATGTCTTCTGCCTTTTGTGAAATGAAAATAAATGAAAGGATCTAAGGTTTCAGGTCACTGATCCTTCTCTTCCCTATCTGTACCATTTATCGGAGGTAGAATATAAAGGTTCCTGGTCCTTTTCTTTTTTTGTCAGCACTTTAATGGTTGTTTTTTTCTCCTTCCCCCTTTCATTTTCTGAATGAAAGGACCACTTAGGAACCTGTAAAGTAATAATAAGCTTATAACAGGAATATTGTTTTTCTGGGCCAGTGCAAACTCTTCCGAATAGGTTGAGGAGATTAAAGTAAAAATGCAATCTGTAAATAGATCAGTCTTTTAATTAGTTTATAGTCTGTTAAGAGATAATATTTTGCTCACATAGATCCATCTGTTATCTAAAGATCTCAGAGCACTTTAGGAACATCAATTAAGCCTTTAAAAAAACAACCTTGGGAGATAGGTAAGTGTATTTAGATTAATTAGTGTAGCTGTGAGCAGCAGGCATTATTATTAGATTTAATTTAGTCCAATAATTGACTTATCTGTTAATGGATTCTAATTCATCTGAGAAGGGATCAAATCCATCTGATTAAAAGGATTACATCGACTCAATTAATTCTATTAACTGACTTAATTTGCCATTTAATAATTCCACACATGGGGCCAGATCTTGGCCCTGAACAACGCCTAAACCAAACATCACATGCCAGAATTATTATGCCAGTAAAACTATGCATTACAGAGTTGCATTTTTCCTTGCACTTGGGACGTGCAGGCCCAGATAAAACACTCAAGGGGGCTTCCTCCCGCTGGATTTCTCCTGGCTGTCTCACTGAGCCACGACTGCTTGGTCATTTTGCTGTACTTGTGATGGCTGCCTGGAAACGAGCAATTCACTGCCTGAGATTTGTCACTTCCCCTCTTTTCTGGGCATTCTCTTCAACCAAGAGGTGAGAAGTTTTACAGAAGTCAATAAAACCTTGCAATAAAACTAACCAACTCTCCCTCCTTCAAAGGCAGAATAACCCTCACACGCCAGCCATTTGGAAGCTGTGTATGTGCAAAAAAAATAAAAGGCATCTCTTCACTTGGACATATTGTTCTTTAACCAGTTGTGAATATATGGGAGGAGAGGGGCAAGAGGTGCTAAAATATTATTAGCTCCACATCCTTAAAGCTGACTAGTGCTTATTGTTCATGATGAGCACTACAGACCATAGCCATGGTTCCTCTCTCGATAGAGACAGCGCTGCTTCCCACACTAAGTATGAGTCTGCACTGCCCTTCCCTAGTATTACCTTCTCGTAATGGGACTGAGTTCTTGGAAAGACACAGCATCACTTTGAAAAGCCAAGAAAACAGCTTCTTGCCCCTTGATACAGAGACTCTTAACACACTCCATCCCCTAACCTCTGCTGAGCCTCCTGCTCACAGCCCAGGCACCCCGCAGCAGTGAGTCTTGTAGCTGGAATCACACTCAGTAACACTTGCATCTCACAGCTTTCCAGTTCGGCACCTTTTTGCATTGCCTGTGCTTGTGCCCGAGCGTATACAACTGTCCCCCATGACTGCAGAGCTGGAGCCCAGCACAGGCATTCTGAGATAGCGCTGCCTGGGTTTGTAATGCGGTTCAGGAAGGAGTAGGCAGAAGAACTCTGGGCTGGAGCCAGCTCACGTTCCACCTCCACAGGCACCTTTTCCCACATCTGTTGCCTTTTCTCAGATATTGGCTCCTGCTTGTCCTCTCAAGGCCTTCCCTGGTCTGGCACTTGGTTTCTGTAATCCTTCCAACATCAGTTCACATCACCTCCACCATGATCTCGCCTTTCCGTGGGGACAGGGTTAAGACAGGGGAAAAGCTGTGGGAGACTGCCTCATCTGCAAGGGCAGCTTAGCCAAGAAAAGAAGTGGGAACTGGGCACTCCCAAATGCTAAGCCTAGCTCTGACTCACTGTGCCAACTTAAAGGCAGGAAAGGAGGAAAGAAGAGAAAAAGGACAGTAGGAAAAACAGCCATCTGCTGCATAGGAGGAAAGGTGTCCTCCTTCAGAGGCAGATCTGACCAGCAATACAGATTTGGATCAAAAGTTCGCAACTGTTCAGATTCCCAGACCTGGTTTAAGCCTCTCTCTGGTCTTGATCAAAGGTTACTCCATAATAATGCCTCTGGGGGAGGGGTTCCCAGCACATAATGAATCCTGTGTCATTGCCTTTGTATCCAGTTTTGGCTGTAACACAGATGGTTCTCACTTCAGTAACTCCGACATCTCTCCCCCCTTCATTATCACAGCTAGGAGCTCTGCATGGTCACATCCTGGACATCCATGCCCCACCTCACTGTCTCCCCGATTATCATGCTCTAAGTGTTCCTGTGCCAAGTGAGATGATGAACAGATTTCCATAACCTTTCAGCATGGCTAGAAATGGGAAGGCTTTGCAGCTTGACACATCAAGGAGTTTTATTTGTAGGAGAGGGGGAGGTAGCAGGCAGGGGTGTTAGCAAATGGCCTCAACGGTCAGAGCACTTCAGGTTTTTAGAAGGATGCCAGCAACTTTTTAGAAGGATGCCATGCTCTGCCAGTGGAGAGGATTTGGTGGCGAGCAGCACGGTGCACACTTTGGAGCTCCTCAGGCTGGAAATCTAAGGCTCTACAATTGTGCAGCTTCTCCACTGGTCACGAGCACTCTCCTGCGCTAGGATTTGTTGTTCAGACATGATTGCATATGTATGAAGGGGACAAGATGGGCTTTGACACATAAATTAGCACTTGTCAGCTGCTCACGGGCACACTTCCCTGCTGCACCCCACTGTAAATGCTGCCTTCTTTCATGGAGAAGAAAACTGCATCACGTTACCTGACATTCACTGCGGGCAAGAGCATTTCCTGGGAAGCTAGCAGCTAGCGTGCAGTGACTAGTTTACATATCAAACCTTAAGAGAATGAATGCAATAAAATGACACAATAATTAGCAGCCAAGTGGCACTTTGCACTCCTGTTTTATCTGGAAATTTTGGAATGACAAAGGACAACACTCACAAACCCTCAGGGCAGGGCTTTTTCTGAGAGATTGGGTGAGTCTGCAGAACAGCCTTGGGGGTTCATTTCACACTGGTCAGGTACTTTCTAGCTGACACCTCCGTGGCACAGCTCTGCACATGTTTGGGTGGCAGTAGCTGCCCTGCTGACAGGCACAGACTGTACATCATCCTGTCCAAAGTTCCCTGAGGGAATAACAATATTTTGACCTGCCCTTCATCGTACCCCATTTCCACCTCCACCAGTACTGCACATGAAGTCAATCTCACGTGAAATGTGCATGCCGGCCAACACGTACGCACACACCTGCAGCAACACATACAGACCGTATGTCCGTAAGAAAAAAAGGACCATTTCTCAAAACAGCCCTAAAACCCTTCCAGCAACAGTCAGTCTGGCCTAAAACAACTTGAGCAAAAGTGTCTCTGTCACAGCCACCTCAAAACATACCAGGATTAGAGAATTTTTTCATAATAGAGTCTCCTGGAAGTATTTCTATCACAATGCTTGTGTGCAAATCAAGACGAAAATAGTTGAACACACTGCTAGCCTGTGTTAGTTATTTGCGTTCCTGAAGGATCTACATGCCCCAAGATTCAACTTAAGCACTCTTAAAGCTTCAAAGTCTGCTTAATTTCAGCTCAGAGCAAACATCCCCCCCTAGAAAGACAAGAGGATGCTTCACTCAAGCACTGGGATTCATCCAAACCCAAGCCCAGTTCACAACCATAGCTCCCAAGTCACCAAGCCCAGGGCCCAAGTTCATAGGGAAAGAACACCCCAAGTCACCAACCTCCGTATCATTTATGAATTACACTAGACAAACTGTAAGCTCATCTGTTAGGCAGAAAAAATTTTTGTCTTCAAGCACCATCCTGCACTCATAAATTGGGGCGTTACAGTACTGTGGGAACTGCCTGCAGCTGGGAGCTGGGCTGACAGCCTGCTCTAACACTGCAAATTCCATGTTCTTAATCGGAAAAGGTTTTTTTTCCCCCGTGATCCCCTGCATTTTATTGCTCTTCTCGTTTTTCTCCCATGAGGTTCTCAGGCCAATATAGTGAATTAAAGCTTTTGAACTGGAGTCTGGGGGATCCCAGTAAATATTCTTACCATATTTATCTCCATCTTCTCCTTTGGCACTGATCCTCCTGCCTAGCACTTGGATGTGTTTCCCGCTTGTCCTGCTGTAGAGCTGATAGAGCCGGAGCTGCTTCCTGCTCACATCGTCCCTTGCTCGCGTTTGGTTCTCCACATGTATCCGAAAATCTACATTCTCCTCGGCAACAAACATCTGAAAGTGGGGGTGGGGGGGGAGAAAACAGAACAGACTATTAAACAAAATAAGCATCTTGGATAGAATGATTACACGTCAACCTGCCAAAGGGCACATGGCGCAAGACGACTTGGATTTGGCTGGC
This sequence comes from Chauna torquata, assembly GCA_013399475.1. Taxonomy (NCBI): domain Eukaryota; kingdom Metazoa; phylum Chordata; class Aves; order Anseriformes; family Anhimidae; genus Chauna; species Chauna torquata. The sequence goes on along the minus strand of VXAL01003121.1, from coordinate 85,164 downwards.
CTTCACTTGACAGTTGAGGCCGCGGTATCAGGCACTCAAAATGTAATTCTATCCAGAGTTGGCTCTAGACAGTAAACCAAACCTGGATTTTTACAATCAAACTGTGGGGGGTTTTTTGAGTAAAAACTTCTGCTCAGTCCTGCTCTGATTTAATCCTGGTCAGCCACGCTGGCCATAAATTAGGCTCACTTTTGCATATGCATAGCCTCTACCAGGTTACGCGGACATGTATGGGAGAAAGGGGACTGACAATTCAGAGAATTTGTGCTTCACGGATTAATCGCAGGGAAGAAGTCAAGGGAAAAACCTATTTATGCTGACATTAGCAGACTGGATTCTAGCTACACACAGGCATAAAACCTAGTAAGATAAAAGTGTCATTTGTCCATGGGCCCTCTTCAGTGTAAGTTTGTTGCCAGCTTTGCTTTAAGTGCAGCCTAATCATTGCTGCATCTCTGTCCACCCCAAGTGGGGGAGGGATCATTTGGACCAGCAAGAGCACAACCAACACGTCCAGCAGAGAGGCCGTTACCAGCGGGGTTCTGGGCACTTGAGCCTCTTCCTGTGTTTCTTCTGGCCAATGGATTAAATTAACCTTAGTTAACCACAGCCTTAAAATATTACTAGAAACTTTCTCAGCGGCATCTGCCCTTCTCTGGAGATACTGTTTCCAATCTTAACTTACGGTTCCCAAGAAATACTGAAACAGGATTCCTGCTTTTGCTTCCAGACTCATCCCAGCTTGCCCAAGGTCAGAGGACCAGGCAACCAAGATGCTGTCAAGAAGGCCCTCCCAACTGGGAGGTTCAGCAGCACAACCCAAAAGCGCTTCACGCTCAAACAATACAAAAGACCAGAAATTGCTCCACAATCTGCCCGAGAGCTTTTGCACCACCATGTCCATGCTGCCGATACAAATCTAACAAATGGGCAATATTTTGGTGGCTGACTCCCTTCACAGTACAGTAAATCATTCAGAAACCAAAAGCAGCAAAAGATTACTGAGCAGCACACAAAAAAACACTACTGCACAATAGGCAATTTTTAATTTGACTGAGACAAATAACGTTCAAAGTCTACTCGTTGTTGATGAGCTCTAATGCTGTGTACCACTTGCACATAAGAGATGAAATCCACCACAAAATAAGAATCACACGGGAATTTAATGATACCTAGGTTTGGGGCTGGCAAAGGAACAACACTTACACCTAGCAGAGTTACTACCACTACTTCTAACATGTTCCAGCTACAGCATGCTTGTCCTTCTAGCCTGGAAGCAACAATGTTCTGATATATTGGTGTGTGGATGGAGCTGGCAATGCAAATGAAAAGGGGTCAATAAATCCTTGTACAGGTCAATTCTGGGCTAAAACACGTAAGAGCAAGTGGCCACAGCACTCATAGAAGTCCCAGTTAAGCCTCCTGCATCTGTCATCTCTTACTAGCGAATACTTCGAAGCCAAACAGTCAAATACTCCCTGAAAGTCAAAGCCTCAAAAGAACTTTTTAGCTTTTCCATTATCAAGTAGACACACAGATCAGCAGCAGGAGGAAAACTTCAGGCTGGCAGCGCTGCTTAGCATCAGACCTTCACTAAGAAACCCAAACAAAAACATTATATTCAACACAGTGGCAACAGCAATGAGGTTCACAGGGATGTTACAGGATTGCGTTTGCTGCCCTTATTAAATGCTGGGATTACGCTATTTGAATCCCAAGTCCTAGGAGAGAAACCGATATAACTCTCTTATTTTACTGTCAGAAGTCAAACGGAGACTGCAGGAGCTGAACACAGGCTGCACAAAAGAAGATTCAGGGCAATGCTGTGTCTAAATAGACATTCAGCAGGATGACAGAAGTGACGGGCAAGAATCATACAATATTAATAGTAGCAGTATTTGCCACTCTCAGAAAACAGCACAGCAAGAAGCGAGGGCAGAACTAGCCACCGCACCTGCCAAGAGGACATGGCATGAGGTTAGCAGAGCTCTCAGCCTTCGCTTTAGCCAAGCTCTGCTCACTGTCCAGAGTCACCAGAGCTACCTCCAAGTAAGGCAAGCAGGATTTGGCTTTTAACATGAATAATATTAATTTCTTTTTTTCTTCCTACATCTTTTCTTGCTTTCTTTTCAAATAATATTGTTACAAAGGATGCTGACCTAATAAAAATAGAGATGTTCAAATAATGTGGACGGTCTGCCTCATGCCCACAAAAGCAAGGCTATTTGCAGTTAAGATTCTGGCTCCATCATTCTAAGATTTAAAACAGATTTTAAATCAAGATGACGTCGTTACGCTGCTTTCACCACATGTTAATGAATTTCACATTTTTTCTAGGAAAAAACAAAACAGGTGGGATTTGAAGTTGGGGGAAGGGAAGGTTGCTTTGCTTTCTTGGAAACTTCAAATAGAAAAGGCATTCTATTTTCCAAAACGTGTTTTAATTGTCTCTTTGCACTGAAACACCTTCAGGGTGGACGAGCATCCCCAGACTTTTCCTTTGCTGTGCCAGATCTCCCCATCTGTACCCAACAGCCTTCGTCCCTCTGCCACAAACTCATGAGGATGAAGCCCCAGTGCCTGCTCAGGTGCACGAGGCTCAGTACCAACCTCACAGGCCCTGATCCTCCCTGACTGTACCACGTCACCAGTCCAGCCGAGTCCCAGCATTTAACACAGAATCATTTTAGAGAAAGACAGATTTTAACTTGCCAAAGCAATCTTCTTAAGAGGTTAATCACTAGAAGAGATGAGCTGTGTTCACCTGGAGCTCAAGCACCTGCACCACAGAGGCCCCAGCATGTAGTCAAAGTGCACACGCGGACTCTGGACCATCTGTGGAGCCATCTTGTGCTGCAGTCAGGCCCAAACAGGCCTCGCATCTGCCTGTGCATGTTTGCCACAGTCTTCCTGCATGGTACAGCACAAAGACCAGCTAATAATGTGTTTTCTCCCATTGCAAGAAGGACAAGCTTTTACACAGTGGGACGAAGTCAACTCCTTCTCCCCAGAGCAGGGCTCCCCCTGGCTGAAGGCCTGGCTGTCCATGCAACTTAACTCCAGCCTCAGCCACGTCCCCAGCAGCTTGTCCAAGCACAGCGGTGGCCTGAAGCAGGGCCAGCTGGCCTGGTAGTGATCAGCTGGGGACACTGAGCCCCGCCAGCAAGTCAGCCCATCACTCCATCACCTCTCTAGTAACAGTCCTAGCTCTAAACCAGGGGAAGAAATCCTGAAAAAGGAAGGTGGAGCTGCAAGTTCTCTCCTTGTGGCTGACCTGTCCCCTGGTCAAGAAGCCCTGATGCAGAGCAGTGAATCACCAGGATTTAGCTGTGTGCTCAAAGATAAGCACATGCTTAATCACTTTGCTGAAACAGGATGCTCTGCTGGAGCATAGCCAAAGTGAATTAGCCATGCCAGCCTGGGCTGCATCTGGCCCACAGCAAAGAGTATCAATATTCTAAAATAAAATTTCATGCAGTGTTGATTTCATGAGATAAAACCTATTTTCATCATTGCTGAAATCCATTCGCACAGTATCCCTGCCCTAAAGAGTATACTCCCTCAAGCAGCTAACTTTACTGAGATAAGAAGGTCCATTTATATATACCATTAAGAGTGGCTCTTTTTCATAAATCTCAAAAAAAAATTAGTAACATATGCCTCCTTCAGTAACTGATCGCCAACACTCACTCAAGAAAGTGACCTAAAACCAAGTCCGATCACCCCCAAATATATTTCTGTAGCAATCACAACCACACAGAAACAAATACAGAAATGTCTTTGAGTCCTAGCTGCACTTTAAAACTTACGTGCTTTAATTTCTGTTCACCAAAGCAAAATGAAATCTTTTTTTTTTTTAACCATTAATATGTTATTACTGCATATAAAACATTATACGCAAAATGACCACCTCCTCTTTTGCCTTTTAATCTGATCATCCACACAACCTGCCTTGTAACCGCAGATCCCGCAAGCAGCATATAACCCAACTCCCTGGAAATTACCGTTGCCTTTCCGTTCGCTTCAATGAACCGTAGACAAGGCCCTGGGCCAAGCACCTGCATGTGAGCCGTCTGGGGGCACCCAGCAGTGTTACACGCGGGCAGGAAAGTAGGTTTGCAACACCAGATCTGAACTGCTGAAATACCCTTATTGCCTGCAATAGCAATCCTACAGATCCGACGTTCAGCACAACATGCCCCTGAAATCAGTGACTGATTGCATCTTCTAACTCCAGACCAGGAACGTGCCTTACGGGACACTCTTGGGACAGGAAAAGGATTTCCTATGTTACTTTATCTCCCCCAGCATTTTGTTGCTATTTGGTGTTGTACTGTGGTCTATTTTGCAAATCTATTCAACTGATACGAACCACTGTCTATGAAGGACAACTTCATCTCAGAATAGCAGGTTTCATTTAACTCCATCCAGTTCTCTGCCAACTATTTATAGTCTGCAAAATCTAACAGAGAGCATCACATTGTTTCATTTTTATTCTTCCTTTTTTTTCCTTTTCAAGCATTCCTCATCCATTTATTATTTGTTTATCACTACATCTTTCAGCAATAATACACAGCTACAACAGCATACCAGAAATACAGTTGGCAACACAGAAGTTTATGCAAGGTAATAAATAGCAGTCCTTTCAAAAAACAACTATCACCTCACACAATTGATGCATCTGAAATGCCTCACCAGAAACGTGCACTTTGGAAAATAAGAAGCTCTCCCTTCTCTCTGCTTCCTCTGTTTCACTTGCCCAAACATTCAAGGTAGGTCCATTTAGTCCTAACTCCTACTCAAACAGTCAACAGTCACAGAAACTAGAAGCGACGTCTAATCTGTCTTCAGACAGACAACAATGGGAAATTTTTACATGCTTTTTTGTGGAATGACTTTCAAACAATGAATGGATTTCATTTTAAATGACTTTACAATGATCCATCAGCTTAAAGGATGGCTACCGTATTTGTTAAATCCCAGACAGAGGGCAGGGAAAGACAATTTTGCTGATGCTGCCTAAGATTTCAGCATTAAGTAATCCAAGAAACAGTCAAGAATATCAAAAACCTCTGACAGCAGCACCATGATGTTAGTCTTACACAAGTTCATGCCACAACTCTGCAAACACCACCACGTTGTTTTGAACTGCAAGCAATCAAAGCCCTGCCAAGGTCAATGAAATCCTTACAGTGCCAAGCTATGTTTACGGGATTTGGCTTTCCATTTAACCAACCTCTGCACACTCCTCATTTTCTATTTTTTAGCTTTCCGGTAAAAGGGAATGCTAATATGTTATTGTTCATGTCATAAAGCGTTACAGCGTTAGATGTCCAAGGCCCACAGCATGGCCAAATTAGCTGAGAGCTGGACTTCAGAACTTCCTGATTTTTTGCTTTCTATCGTACAGTCTCCAAGCCTCATCAGAGAGCAAACCATATGTCATACCCCAAACTGAACTAGAAATACAAAATCCTTCTCACTGAGGGCCTTACTGATTTCAAAAGATAAACAAATCAAGCAACTCAAAGTCCTTTCAAAACCCAATCTGATAAGCAGGAAATACTTATTACCTTTCAGCCATCAAATCAACCTAATATTAATGATTTTCTCCATGACCTTCTAAACACATGAAAGTTGACTTAATAAGGTCAACAAGAAGATATCTAAGACAGATCTCTCTCAAGTCCGCAAAGGCAAGTAATAAACTGCTTTGCTTCCATGACTTTGGCAAAATTCCTCTATGCCAATTACAACAAGATTTGCTAGCTCGCCATGACAGTCATTCTTTGACATACAGTGAAACCTAATGCACTCCTTATTTGCTGCTTTTTCTTCTTAACTGCAAAGTCAATCCACAACCAGGATATTGTTACGTTCACATTATACAGCCTAGTTCAAAGCAAGACATAAGTGGATGTGGACTGCTTTGACGGACTCACTTCTTTGTGCTTAGAAGCACATTTGGAAACTAACACAAAGCGCTTCATGTTCAGGTGCACAGCAGGAGCCCTGAGCGAAGGAGAGGGCACTTCAGAGTGAATCTCTGTGCATCTAACAGGAGGATGGCTATGGTGCAACACTGCCAGAATTGCACAAATGTTATGTAAACCTTTCACAATAACACAATAACTTAGACTTTTGTTTCACTGTTGTTTTACAAAGTGACTTCTTCCTGTTATTCACAGAACAATAACTTTTCCTTGAAAAACAATTCTCCAAAAAGCTATGCCACACTCTCAGTCATGGCAGACGTCACCTTGAAGGATGCCTGTGTACCCTCCAGTATGCTCAGTAAGAAAGGGCAACATGGCACACCATGGAATGGAATTGGTTGTTCGAATGACACAGACACAAGGCTCCCAAACTCCACCAATGGTGCTTACAAAGTATTTCGCTTTGGGTTTTTTGATTGGTTGGTTTGGTTTTTGTTTGGTGGAAGCATGAATGTCCTATTTAAAACCCAGATGCCAACAGATCTTACTCCACAGGAGCCACATCACTCCATAGCCCATTCACAAATTGAGTTACAAACCATTTTTTGTCTTTGTTTCCTTAGAAGTCTATTTTACAAACACACTTTCCTAATATTCTATATCTTAATTCTTTAGCTTGTGTACTTACGTCCAGTTTACGTCTATTTATTCTTGTACCAACAGCGTCCTTGAGCTTCAACAATACTTTTCCCCCTTGCGCTTCTCCTTGTGATGCATTCAGGCTGCTCCCTTTCTCCGCTCTCCTCCCAGCCTTCATTTCGCCATGCTGGGGAAGGAAGAAAGCCAAGTACGGCCGTGTTCGCCTGCTCTCCTCACCGACCACCCCCAGACCCCTCCCCATGCCAACCCCCGCCCCAGAGCAGCTCCCGCCTGCAGCGGGGCCGCATGCTGAGCACCGTGCTCTCACCACCATCCAGCGCAGTCACAGACCCTCTCCACTGCATGCACCTGCCCTAGCCTGGCTGTTTTCACGGCTGCACGGCATCGGTGGTTTGGGGCAACCAGCCGGCACACACACGATCCCCGAGCGTTTCTCTTCCTGCCCTCCAGCCCGGGCCGCAACGAGAGCAGAATGCCCTGGGGTCTGGAAGAGGGGACGTACGGCGCAGCAGGGTAGCGCACGCTTGGATCCAAAAGCTGCTCTGCCCAGCTCTCTGAAAGCAAAGTGCCCATCAACCCCCGCATGATAGACGACAATATTGCTGTGTGCGGCACGAAGCTATGAGGAAGGCGCGAGGGAGTGCCAAGAAACTGGAACCTGAGAGAGCCTGAGGAAACAAATGGTTTATGGCCTATCACTGAGTTTGGGGCCGTTTTCTAGAGAAAGATGATGACGCCTTCGAGAAAACCAAGTTTCTCCTTTTGAGAATGGACTGAATCTCAGCCAAAACTGTGAAAGCGCACCATTTGTTAGATGGTGACATTTTAAACTTGTTCCACCCAGGGAAATGGTTCAGTCTAGGGAAGAGCAGAGTTTCAGCCTTGATTAATGATGCAAAGGAACCCGGCCGTACTGCATAAAAACAGGGAAAGAGAAGGGGCTGGAAGGCTTGCAGGACCGGGCCTCTCCAGCACTACCCACCGGAGCAAAGCTCAGCACCTGAATTTCGCTGAAGCACTGCAATGCCGTTCTCAAAAGGGCACTAACAGCACCATCGTCCGCATCTCCACCTCCATCTGCCCAACCTCACTGACTCAAAACCAGGTCACTGGCTGCAACCCCAGTGACATTATTAATATAATTACCAAGAGCAGCAGCAGCTGAGCAATCTGCAAGAGCGAGCCCACCCCTCCGGCATCCACCTTTCCCCCAAGAGCAGCCTGCGTTGTGCCTCAGTGTGGCAGTACCGAAGGGACCAAGCCCAAGCCACCTTCTCACTGCACTACCAGGACCATAAGGAACCTCTTTCCCAGTGGGACCAGTTCCTGTTACACCCGTTAACCAAAGCAAACCATCCCCGTACACCTCAACCGCACAAGTATCCGCAGGACACTGCCTCTTGCCACAATTTGATTCTCTGGAAATGCAATTCAGACCTTAACTCTCTTTCTTATTTTTCTCCAGTTGTAATTTTTTTCTTCTTCTTCAAATTCAGGGCTGGTGTTATTTTACCACAGCTATCAATCAGGCAACAAGCAAGCACGGCTTTTTCTTTCTTCCTTTCTTTGTCTTTCTTTCTAATGCTTGTTATATCTCTCCTATATACTTCCTCCCTACACAGAAATATCCCTTCAAAGCTTGATATTATTGAGCAGCTTTCAACCATGCCCAGCAGAGCCATGTATTCTCTGCATTTGTCTGGCCTTTGTTTCTAGGAATGAAATACCAGTGTCTTAACAGTGTGACTTCATTTCACTGCTTCATTCCAATACTTGTTCTATTTCTATCCCACTGGGTCAAACTCACCTATTGTGAGACCTCACCGATTTCAATTACATCAGGGATTAATTTGTTCCATGGCGTTGAAGCTGTTAATACAATCCTTGCTGGCTCTAGATTAGAAAAGGCACGATCAAGACCTCCCTCGCAGGCAGTGTGTTTAACAGCAGTCTTGATCTTCATTTTTTTTTTTCTTCCTCCTTTGTGCCCCTTTGCCCCTCTTTTCACAATCTTCTCCTTCCTTTCTAAATTGCCCTTATCAGAACTGGGTGGTCCTTTTGACTTCCACTGTTACTGGCAGAAAGTTGCCTCGCAGCAGCCGCTGCCCAGCATTTCTGAGGAAGCCTTCCCTGCTGACTGTAGGTCTGCAGCGACAGGTCCAACCTGAAGCCACCTGACACTGCACAAGCTCATGGCAGCTGGGTTGCTTTATGAAAACTGAGCACAAGGAAGATCTCAGCAAGGGCCATTAACACCACATCTTCCTACACTGCCCTCCCTTTTGGCATTTCGTCTCCGCCGCGATGACACAGGCAAGGGCTGACTTTGAAGAGTAACTGCAGGACTCCGTGCACCCAAGTGGATCTGCAGGGGCTCGGTTCTGCACCTCAGAGCATTGTTCACAGGGATTAGGTCTCAAGGGAAGAATTTAGATTCTCCACGTTGCAGGTGGAAAGCTGAAATACAAATTTGTCAAGTGACTAGTTCTCCATTCTGGAGAGGATATGATCATGGCAACCCAAACTGTGGTGCCAGGTGAAGCCCTCGTATGTCCCCAGGACCATGACCTCACTGCACTTACATTGCACTGGATGCTTCCTACAATGCAGATTAAACCCAGCCTGTGCCATGCAACCCATGGAGAGAAGACAGGTTCGGCTCTGGAAGATGTTACATTACAACAGGCTTCACAACAGTACAGATCTGCAAAAATTGCTACTTTCACAAGCTTGAGCTTTCCAAAATACTCCCCTTTAGCACTGAAATCTCCTGCTTTAGTTCTTCCCCAGATGGTTTTGCTGGGGAATAGCTAAGCCCCCATTGTTGCAGCTTCACCACAGTTATTTCCAACACCTGCAAGTTCAATGAGGGCAAAACAAAACCCAAAACAATTCCCCACCTTCCCACCATGCCTTCCACGCTGCACTCTGCTCAGGAGGAAGTTTTAGTATTCATCAATTCACCACACACTCTGCATTCCCAGCTCAGATCAACTGTGTTGCCTTTCAGGGCACCGAGGACGTCCCTGCGAGTGGGTCCCGTGCAACTCGTGAGCAGGACACAGCATCCACTGTCCCTTGGCCACAGGGACAACAGAAGCACCACCTTTTCAGCAAGCTGAAGCTCCTTGCTGATTGGTGTCAAAGTGCTTCAGGCTTTGCAGGGGCCATATGTGACCCATAGCTCTGTGCTACTGCCACCACTCCCTGAGTAGCCGTCCTCGTGGCATGGGTATTGCTGCAAAGAAAATGGTAACAAGGCTTTGCGAAACAGCCCCAGTCAACCTCTGAAATCCTGGATCCGCAAAGCCAGCAGTTGGATTTGGGGAGCTTGCCGTGCTACACCTTTGCTAACTCAACAAAAAAAGTTGTTTCTTTTCCTTACAGAGAAACTACAGTGAAATAAACTGCCCTGATACGCAGGAATGAAAACTATTCAGCAGTTCAGACTGCTGCAAGTAGTTGTCTGTTAGCATTTCTGAGCAGTTGAAATGTGCATTCAAAACAAAAAACAAAACCTGGAGAAGAAAATACAAACTCTCTGCAGCCCAAAACACACTCAAAAAGCAAACCTAGTCCCCAACAAGGCAGCAGCACAGAAACCCACACGTCTGAACACACATCACCTGCACCAGAAGCCATGAAGGAGGTGAGTTCTGAAGCAGACCCAGAAGCAGCAAACAACTGCTCCCGAACAACTGAAAATGCCTTTGCACAAAGCACAGGGAGCTCTGCAAAGAGGAGAAACAACGGCAACAGGGCTGCCCCTGCTCTGCTGCCCGTCCCAGAGCGCGCCCGGTCCGAGCAGCCGCTGCGCCCCGTTCTGCACGCAGCAGCGCAGGGGCCCAGCCTGGCCACACCGGCAGGCTGCAGCGGAAACCGGGGCACTCCTTCCTGCAGGGTGTTCTGGGACAAAAGCTACACACACACCACTAAAAATACTTAAAAGCAATTTGTTCATCTCTTCAAATGAGACCCGTGTAGCCCAGTTACTGAAAAAAAATGCCAAATTCGAAACACTCCTGACCTTTCTCTCCTTCCCTCCATGAGCAGGGACTTCCTTCTGGGGCAGGTGCTCCAACTGTGAACCTGTTCGGCCACAGCAGAAGGAAAGAGAAGAAACCCCAAGCCCACTACCCTGAAACGGGTCAGATCACCCTGGAAAAAAGCAGTCATTCACCCGTAGGAGTTAGTGATGCTTTAAAGCACAAGCCCACCGGGTCCAAAGTGACACCTCTGGCTCTTCTGCTCAATGCCAGCCCAGCTGGGACCTCCATGAAAACAGGAGCAAAAGCACCAGACATGGAAAATCCAAGTGATGCTCAGTAAAACACTGCTGTCAGAAGGAGACAGACGATCACCAGAGACAGATCTCCCCACAAAAGAAATAAATATTTGCAGTGGCAGCACAGCAGCAGTGATCTGGTGTTTACCCAGGTAGCTCCTTTCATCCTGGTCCCTTGACATTGTCCAAGGAACACACAGGTCCCTGCTCCCACTGCAGAAAAGCAACTCCCTCTAGGGTAAAGCACGACAACTGCCGAGCAGCGCACACACAAGTTTAGGACAGCATTTCCAGAACACCTTTTTCCACTGAATTTACACAGGGAATAGAGGCGGGAGCTACTGTCCAAGGAGACTGTTGTCAGCCACAAGCACCTATCTCATGTGAAAGGTGGCTTCTCCAAAAGCACACAGCTCCCATTTCTCTGCTGATTCAGCAGCAATGGCTGGAGACCCTATCAAATTATCTAGTGTCACTTTTCCTCTATCGCGTTTCCTCTGGAAACCTTTTACTAAGCTCCAGTCAGTCCCACTCATGCTTATTCTGGCAAGATAACACACAGTGACCCTGCGTGGGAAAGGTGCCAAGTGGAAAGGGACCTGCTCAGGTGTCACTGCTCAGTCACCCCATGATTAGGCAGCATCTACATGGCGCTGGGATGCAAGAAAATGGCTGTGACCAAGGACAGGAGGGTTAATCCATCTAACAATACCTGGAGGCTAATCAGGGGATTTTCTGAAATTGCAGGAGTCATTTCACTGGGAAGCTAATTAATACTTGCGCTGCTGATACCTCACTTTTGCCTTGCCTTCATTCCTGCAAGCCTGCCCCCAGCTTTGATTTTTTCATGCCTACTTTTAGGATTGGCTGACATTAGCTGTTTGAGATGCCAAATCCCTCCCATAACTTGCACCCTTCCCTCCCTACATTTAAAGTTTCTTTTTTTCCATCATTTGGAACCTACAGGTGCCTGCAACTGAGCATATTCTTCACTCCTGCCGTCTCCAACAGCACCACTCTGAATGGAGATGCTTGCAAGTTTGGGGCAAGGATCAAATCCATTTTACGGAAACTACCAAAACATCACTGGAAACTGGTAAATATACAGCAGCCTCAATGGCCACGTTCCCTGAATACCAGCCAGCTGATACTAGTTATTGAGGGGGAGAAGTCCTTTCTCTCTGGGCTGATGTCTCACTCAGAGACCAGTCACAACTCCCGATGGGGACGCCCAGCTTGGCGGGCAGCCTCTCCGGGCTCTTCATCCTGACCCAGCACAGCACAGCGCCGCAGGAACCAGCCCCTGGAGCTCTCTGCAACCACCGGGGACCTGGAGAAGGCAAGGTCCCGCGGTGACAGCGTCAAAGGAGGAGCAGTCAGGGTGAAAAGTGGAGTAGGCCAGCAATTTACCTAAAAATAAACTGCAATTTATGAAGTCACAGCCATGGAGATGAGCACCCATTCAGCCACGCACCTTGACAACACATTGGCAAGGAGTTTCCTCTTCCTTTCCCCAAGTTACCATGACCAAGCACCTGCAATGTTAGACTCCGTCCTGCATAGTCCTCTGCCCGTGTACATGAGAAACATCTTTATCTACAAAAATTTTGCAAGTTATTTCTGGAACAGGGCTTTCCAGAGATTATTTTGATCAGTAATTCACTTATTTGAAACATAAGATGCAAAATTTCCATCATCTTTGCAAGGGAGATATTTTCCTTTGATCTTTCTTTAAGGTTTTGCAAGGCAAGCAAAGCAATTTCATGAACTGTGCTGCACAGTGGAGCTTTCTGAACCCCTAAAACATCCCTACAGAAACCCTGCTGAAGCAGGAGACGGACAGAAGCAGTTTCCATTTACAGATGTGTTACTTCTTTTAAATAAATCTCTTTGAATCTACTTACGAGGGAAGACCCAGTTTTATTTAATGAGTTTAATTGATTTTCACTAACAACCATGTTTTCCATTTAAGACCATTTCTCCGGGGTCGCCCCATCTGACAGCACGCTGCAAAACCTGCCGGCACTATCCCAGAGGTGAGAAAAATGGCCTTGCAGCACTACCTTAGCACTGCCCATCACGCCAGCTCGGTACTTGCTAACAAAAGCACTGAAAATATATTTGGCCCTCCCGACTTCCCTTTAAAAACCCTGCTGCCACACTGTCTCCTTTCTGATGAAGCCTGAGGGCATTTCATCACTGTGTGCTCCTGCTTGCAAGGGGCAGAGCTGGCAGGTCTGCTTAAACAAATTACCCCCACCCCCCGACACAAACCTGAGCCTGCTATCTTGGGATAACGGGCAGCACAAGCATTTTTACTGAAAGTTATCAACTCCGCTCTGCCTGCAAAACCCATCAGCCGTAAAGAGAGAGCAATAAAAAAAAATACCCTGCCTGGGCTGCTCTGTGCTCTTCCCCCAGCACAGCCAACCGGCACCGCGTACCTGCTAACAGCCCAGAAAGTTTGCTTTCCCCAAAAGTTGTTTTCGAGCTCTATTATCTCTCCTGTTTATACCACACTCCCTCTATTATTGAGAGATCTCCAAGTAATTTATAAGCCCACAAGCTCCCGCGCTAACGTGGCAATAAATCACGTTTACACACCGCGTCACCTACTGTTGGGAGGGCTGCGGCGCGGGAGCAGCGGGCAGGACGGCGTGGCCGGGCGAAGGCAAGCAGCACGCAGCAGCCACGCCACGTCCTCCGCGGCCACTGGCCCCGCGTGGATCGGACGGGAACATCACTAAAAGCCCTAAAATCCTGTGTCTGGAAGGCACGGTGCGGAGATGGGCTGTAAACCGTGTTTTAGGAATCCAAGAGGCTGTAAGGAGAAGCTCCACTGAAAGAACAGGCTTTTTTCTTCCTATTTTTCATTTCAGGGCTGATAGCTAGCTAGGCAGCCCCGAAGACTGCATCTCTGTGGCTCTGTCTGCTGAGCCTGGTCCTTGGATGAGATGAGGCACGCACAGCAGACACATGCTTTTCCAAGTCCTCCACCTTCTGAAGCACTCGGACAACTCGTTCAGAGCAGGCTGGTTTTGTTCTGAGTGGGCTGGACGTTTATTTTTAAGTATACGGGGAGGATTCCTGTCTGCGTCTCACCTCACTGTGTTTTCCCCATCTGACACAAATACAAGCACACACAAGAGGGTTTTCTTTTTAAAAAATCCAACCAAAGGAGGAGGATGTTTTTGGCTATTTTCCTCGAGGAAAGAGGTTGCCCACCTAATAATCCCTAAATGGGCAGTGGGTTGTTGGGTTTTCATCTATGCCTCTGAGCCTTCATTCCCTCTGCCAGGTTGCTGGTTTTCTTTTCCACAGAGTTGCAAAACCCCTGAATAACAAGGTTTGTGCATGGAAGTGCTGACACAAACCTTAACTACAGCATCCTGAACATGATACCAGAATAAGGACGCTCCCTGTGTGGCCCAGCGTATGGATAAATAAAGCATTTCAGCAGCCAGCGCCGACAGATCATAAACCTCCACAAGCATAAATACCAACAACAACCCAAAAAGATTAGAGGGCTTACGGGCGAGCCAGGCTGGGATGATTTAGAGTTGGGGTGGAAGGGTCATTATTTCTGAATAGGTGGGGGCGAGCGGGCCAAAGAAATCAATAAACTATTCCGCTGCCAGGGAAGGAAGGGGCCACGCTAATTGTGTGGACACGAGCACGACGTGTTCCATTTCAGGCTGGAGACCTCCGGCTCACCTAGCGCCGACGGCTGCAGGCAACCCGCAGCGTCTCGCTGCGAAACAAGGACGTCTCCCCAAGGCACGCACCCCAGGAGCTCCAGCACTCGTGGGGAGCTCGGCTCGGCTCCTCTCTGGGTATGACTCAAACGAACGCAGACGTGGGCAACACCAATCTCCATCCCCATCTGCAGGCACGAACAACAGGCTTCGGGACCAAACTCGTCCCGCGCTTGCACCAGAGGTGGAGGTGGCCCCAGAATTAGCCACAGCAGACTCCTGCTTCCTTCGGCAAGGGCAAATGCAGAGCTTTGCAGCCACATTTCCAGACCAAGAACTGCTAACCGCAGATATTAAAGGCCACAAGCAACTCCTCCCTTGCCTTTTTTCTCTTCTCGTTCAGCCCTCCTCGCTCCCAATTCTTGGATCCTCCCCCCCTCCACTTTCTTTCTAGCGGACTGAGCAATGATGAATGACTTTGGCTTAAAAGGCTTTGCAGTAGGGATTGAAGCCCATTTATCAAAGTAACAAATATATAATGTACAAATAAACACCTACTTGTACCTAATAGGCCAACGTACCCCAAATCCCACCTTTGGGACGGAGCACAGCGGGGCATTCAGGGTACCCTCGGACACTGGCAATGCCAATAACTTCCGTGAAGAAACCCAAGCTCACGAGCACATACAGGTGCAAACAGTAAGGATCTTCATTCCCAGCTAACCAGAGCAATGAGTTGATGCTTTGGCGTGGGGGGAAAAGCACAGAAACCTGCTCGGATACCTCCCAATGAGCCAGCTGCCTCCTCCGCTGCCTTTTCAAAGATATCTAAAGAAAACTCTCTCTATATCAGTTGATAAAATAGCTGGAAACCTGACCAGGTCATGTCAAGCTTACTGGAGTTAATGGGTTTCAACTTTACTTAGGACTTTAAGAGTTTTTAAAATCAGTAATTTCATCTTCCCTCCAGAAATGAATTCCTCACTGGTTACGCTGCAAAAATATTCCTAGAATGGACAATTCTGCCGCTAATGTACTAAAGACCAGACGAAAAGAAGAAATCAGATTAATGTTGAGCCTTATCAAACATACAGCACAAACCATGTGTTGAGTTTAATCCGAACCAAACTGTCAATCTGCCTTCAGGATCAGATATAACAAACGTGAGCCTAGGGCCAGAAATGAAAGCACGGTTTGTACTCTAATACAAGATTTGTACTGGTCTCTATTAGCTGCGCTCCTGCATGGAAGTCTTGACACTGCAAATGCCAGACAAATACAATTTCTTACCTTTCTGCTTTGTCGAGCTGGGGAAAAGTTTTGTTTGTTTCTAATTAATCTTTCATTGAAGGGTTCCTGTGTTCAGGGAACAATTCTCAACAGTTTCTGAAAATAAATCCTTTTTGAAACATTTTAAGTAGGGGGAAAAAAGAAAAAGAGGTATTACAATCATTAGGCACCTTCAAAAGTTTGGGCTGCTGCATCCCTGCACAGCTCACCTGTGCCTAGGAGACCCAACACGCTTTGCTGCGTCCGCCACCAGCCTCCAGAAAGGAGACCTTCTGACTTGAAGCCTGAGCCTCCCTGGCAGCCCCTTCCTCCGAAGCCCCGGCATCTGCACCTGCATCACCGGGATGCCGTAAAGCCCTGTGCCTTGTCCCGGACGTCCCCATCCCTGTGCTCACCGAGCATCCTTCTGCAAGGGGACCTGTGGGATGGGTCAAAGTGCTGCAGGCACCAGCACATGGGCAGCAGCAATGAAAAAACACCAACAGCTCCCCATTTGGGCTGGGAATGCCTATAGATCTCCACCTTCCTGGGCTGCCACCAAGCTAACGTCACAGCTCTGCGAGCTCAGCCTCGCCAGCCCTGCGCCAGAGCTAGAGCAGGTTTTCTTGGAAGTGAAAACCCGCTACTTGACCTGGTGTTACTCAGCTTCTTGGCACACACCGTTACGGTGCACACCGGGGAAATCAGGCTCCCAGAAAGAAATGAGAACTCCACAAGTAAATTCAATTTTCTTGTTTGCTAAATTCAAAGGGCAATTAAGTTCGTATTATCTACTCTTTCAATATAAACAGCAAGAAAAACTCCTCTGCCTCTCTGGCAGACTATTTCCATCTATCTGCTTCCCCTGCAAATCACAGGCAGGCAGCAGCAGAGGCATTGCCGCGATGCTCACGCCACAGGGTCGGGAGCGAGGACAACCCCGTTCAAATTCCCGCAACAGACCCGCAGCCCGCACCTCCCTGCCCAGCCCCAAGCCCATCGGCTTTGCCGCTGATTGAAAACACCGATGTACGAACGCACACGCTTCATCCCACACCGCCAAATTTTTCTTTCCCTGCAGTTACGCCAGCTCGTCACACAGCAGAAAATTCTGGCACGGAGTTTCCCATGGAATTCTAGGCGAAGTTTGCAAAAGAACTGCCTGGGATAAAAGCATCATATGGATGCAGCACGGCACGGTATTCCTATAAAAGGCCCCCACAATCAGACCGGCTGGTTTTCCTATCGATTGCTGGGGAGCTGCTTGCTGTTCTGATCTCAGCTGGTCGGAAGTCTGACCAATCGCTGTAAGGTCACGACCACGGGGTCAGAAACCTGCACTACATACATCATAATTTATTTTACAGATAATCAATACAGAACTGTGCCATGCAATTTTACAGTGCAGCGTCACATTTAGGGACTGATGCTGCTCATGCACTATTGTAACCTTGAGGCCTGGCAGCTTAAGGGGTGAAAATCAGTTTTCATTTTACAGTTGTAAATCATGGCTGGAAATCCAGCGCACGCCCCACCAGCTATCGGTTGGTACTTTCATACAACTGAGTAACTTGCTGCTTACAGTCTGAATCCAGCTTGGAGAAGCATTAGCATCTGTTCAGCATAGTATCTGTGGCTGAGATAACTCAACAGGACAAGCCCAAAGAGCGGCTTGGTTAACATCTTGCCCAAGGCGTGCATGGAAGGAGGTGACCCCAGCTCAGAAACAGCGTCAGTCCCATTCGGAGGGAACAAACAACTCCTAGCACTTCAGTGCCAGGTTTGGATGGCGCGAGCACTTGGCTGGGAGGAACCAAACCAAGACACCATTCCTCACCTTCTGAGCAAATTCTCATCAGCAACCAGGGACCTCCTCTCTCTTTGAAAGGATTAATAGAAACAGAGAAGTAGCGAAAAGCCCTTCTACCAACATTGTCTTTCACCCCATTTTCTAATTTGTATTCCCAGGGCTTGGGGAAACACATCCTGCCAGCCATGCCCACAGCCGCCCAGCACACACGCTGCAAACCTTGTTATTCATTGGGCTCACCATTGCCTCCTGCGGTTTTGTGTTAATTCTGTTTTGCTGCAAAAGGGTGGCTCAGGGTATTCCAAAAGATACACCAGCTTTTTAACAAGCTGTCCTTGCAAATGATGCCAAAGATAGTATTTTAACAGGAAAGACAGGGGGCTGAGAAATATGCAGGAGGAGAAAAAGGAGCTGGGAGGAAGAACCACTGCTGGAAATACCTTGCAGGACGAGCAATCCATTATTAATTAATTGCTGCGCTCTGATATTTGTACAGATGCAACATGCAGCTCCCTGGGAACTTCACCAAGATTTAGCGCTCCTCAATCTCAATGTGATCTGTGTTATGAACCACTACCAGCAGGCTCGCAGGGTACACCACGTCCCGCTTTGCTGCTCCCCTTCCGTGCCGTCCCACGTTGCTTGGTGAATCCAGCCCCTCCAAACCACATGTTCAGCCAAAGCCGATGGACAATGAGCCAAATGAGCCACGTTCTCACCTGCTTCATTTTGTCCCTGCATCCCCAAGTCCCTCAGGAGGCCTTTAGGATGCCCGGGGCAAGCCAAATCTGCCCCAATTAGCCCAGCGCAGGAAAGCACTTCCTCACCTTTAATCTTGGCGGGTGGTGAGCCCCAGGGCTGGGCTCTGCCTCATTTCCTTTAGTTCCTGGGCAGCACAGGAGCAGGACCCGCTGCACCCTCTCCTGCCCGCCCAGCACTGCTCTCCACTGTGCACTTTTTAGCCCATTTCAAGCACCCTCGGGGGGGGCTGGAGTCACCCAGCACCCTCAGATCTTCCCCCTTTCCTCCCAGCTTGCCTCAAAGCAAAGTTCACCTTAACCAGCATCGCCCACAGGCTCGATGGTGTGTGCACCGCTTACAGCTGTGAACCAGAGCAGCCCCAAGCGAACAGGATCTATTTACAGAGGATGCTGTTGTTGCACCTTAAGGATGCAGGCCAATGCCTTGAAGCAGAGCAAAGCATTTCTTATTTCACCACATGACCCCTTTTCCAGTGGCTGCAACAGAAGGAAGCAGGTGTGCTCACAGAAAAGCAGCCGTGTGCGGCGAGCAGGGCGTAAGCGACGTCTGCCAAGCAGCGCGGTGCGGTGCCCAGTGGGGACGCGCTTCTGCTAAGCGGAAAGCACTGCTGTGCGTTTTAGCTCGAAATCCAGCTGTTGGCCTGGGCGGGGAGGGCAGGGAGCTGCTGAAATGCTGCCGCTGCGAGCCGGCCCTGCGCTGCGGGGAGGCTGCGGGGAGGCTGCCCTCCAGGGGAGCCGGCGGGAGCGGGGGCACGGCCCGCCAGCCCCCCCGGCGGGGGGATCGGCACGTCCGCTCCCACCCACCACAGACACCGGCGCGGCGAGGAGCTCTCACAAAAGAAAGCACACAGACCATGACAGGCTAAGCCTCCTCCTTCCTCTCTCTGTTCTCCTTTCTTTCTCTCTTCATGCTATGGCGAGGCTGCTGAATGCCAATAAGAAAATACTTTGGCAGACTCAGACGGTCTTTTCTATGTTTTTTTTTCTTACTTCCCCTCCAGCTACTTCACTGGATGCCTAATCCTCAATAGACGTTTTGAGAGATGCTAGCGAACAGACGAGACACCCCAGGTAGGCAGAGCAACGCACAGTTCTGCGCAACCCCTGCTTGTACCCGCTGCTACAGCCCAGCGTGACCAAGCCACAAAAAACCAGGGAAGGGACAAAAAAACACCACCAACAAAAAAGATGCAGACCGGCTGGGGCCACAGACGCCCACGTGAGAGCAAGGGAGATGACGCATTGCCGCGGGCCGTTTCTCCCCGCAGCGCCCTGGGGGCCGTGCTGCAGTGAGCAAGGCGCCCGCGGTGCCCGGGACACACGCAGACGGGCTCCTTGCCGCCCTGGCACTGGTGACAAAGAACCAGCAAGGATGCCCATGGAAGCCGCGTCCTCTGCTACAGGCGATGCTTAACGGACCTTGATGGAGTTAGGCTGCTCACAGGCACCACAAGAAGGCACACGACTCCTTTTTCCTTTTTAAAAATCACGGTGCCCTGAGCACATTTTTCACCTGCTCTTATCAAAACTGATATCGAAAGCGTCCATATCTGGAAGAAATCAAAGCAAAAGAAGATATCACTGACAGGGAGGAGAGGAGAGCATGCAATAGGGGCTTTCCCGGCTCCTGAGGAAAGGAAGAGAGACCCATAAAAATGCTCCAAGGATCCGGGAAGTAGGTTATAGATCAGAAGAATGACTTTTAGCCCCAAGGAAGCCTTTCTCTCGAGTTCAGACTCCTGCAGCACCCATTTTCTCAGCTGATCTCACATCACAGCCCACAGAAAGCCAGCGCCCAGCTTGGCATTATTGGCTTACATCAAAATAAAATATTCCGGGTCACTGCCTGAGTCCCAGCGATGCTGTTGATCCCACCTGAGCTCTGACAAGCGCTCGGCTGCCACCCCTGCCACCAGCTGCATCACCGCACCTGAAAATGCACCCACAGGGCTTGGGAAGCGTCGCCTCTTAGCCCTTCCACTCTTTTCTTTCCTTACTTGCTACATTATGGCCAAGCTGCTGTACAAGCACATAAGAAGTAGATATTAAGCAGGCATCCCTCCAAACCCCAGCATCTTTCGCCTTCATCCAGTCTTCCCATGCCAGCTGCAATACAGAAGGCACAATACAAATTAATTACAACCACCACGGCGTGTCCAGCTATCTCAGACAGGGAAATGTGACCCCCCCACCGACTATATCCTCCTACATGCTTTCCCCAACAATGGCCAAGTCCATCCTTGTTTCCCCGAACCACCTTGCACATCTCTAGAGCTTTGAAAATGCAATACACAGGCTTGGAGATGGAAGCATCCGAGCAGCAGCTCTGTTTTGCTGCCCGCTGCCACAACATACACAGAGAACGCCAAGCCCCGAAATACTGAAGTGTACATGCTTGTTCCTGCCTCTCTGGTGTGGGAATCTGGGAAACAGCTCTGTCCTTGCAAATTTCCCTGCTAAACATGTGTTTGAGGGGTTTTCTGGCAGAGGACCTGTGCCAGCTCATCAGGGGGCTGAGGACCGTGGCAGCGCGTGCCCAGGGCAGGCATCGGGTGCTGCTGCTCAGCAGGGCTCTGCTTCCTGCCCTGCCACCTGCTCCACGTTGTCTCCTGTTTCTCCACGAGCCTGAGCGTCTCCAAAGACTGAGACAGGTTCAGGATGCGACGTTTTGTAGAGCGGTGCAATGAGTCAGCAGGAAAAATAAAAAAAATAAAAAAAAATCACTTGTGGCAAGCAGCACGGTTGTTTCCTTGAGAGCAAGTGTTTTTAAACAGGAACCAGCTCTTTAATACGCAGTCAAACCCTGCCTGCGCGGGCTGCAGGCTAGCTGCAGCCACGAGGACCCCAGCAGCAGCTGGATCCACAACCGCGGAGCCACGACGTATGGCACATCAGCTCCGTCCCCCGCTGCGGCCGTGCGCTTCAACACCGCTGAGCTCCTCTGCCTCTAACTCCATCCGGTTTTGCTCATGTAGTTTCTCCTGCACTCTCACTGCCTAATAACTGTGAGTTGGCTGCGATCAGAAAACTCAACAGAAGATCTTCCTGCTAGAGCTCAGCCCCTTCCCAGCCTTTCCAAGACCACCGTTAGCATGTTTTGTCCCTCACACCATCACCTCCACAACCTACCCACAAGTGCCTCCGCGGACGAGCTCGCAGGGGTAACGCAGTGCGGCAGGACGGCTTGGTGCTGAAGCTGGTGTCGATGGTCGCCCCCGGAACCGGTTCCCATGCCTGCTCTGGTCTGGTGGCACTGGTGGCCCCTGGGGCTGCCGGCACAGAGCCAGGGGAGGAGAAGCGGCCCGACGCTGCCGTTCAGCAGACTCATGCCTCTGACATGTGCTGCGCGCAGCCTGGCCAGACCGCAGGATCTGGCTCGCTGAGCGTGTGGAAGCAACACTTCTCCATGTCTCACTTTACAAAGCCCCAAACAATAACTGTCTGTAGCTGCACAGGAGCTTAGGAGAAACATAAGTTACTATTGGCATAGCACGCAGCAGCCTTCCTCTTACACAACAACAGCAGATGTGAAAATAGCACGGTGCTGCCTTGTGCACTCTTCTGACCTCCTGTTTGCTTCTGGATCAGATTCCAAAGCTGGATCTTAACCTACAAGAGCCGTAAAGCAAAGGATTTGGCCCTATTGGGGACCTCTTCATAATCTAAGACAGATGCACCTCGTGTAGAAGAGCACACCAAGGTTTACCGGGACAGGGGAGCGGCACGGCCGGGCAGCCCGTGCCGGCACTGCTGCTTCTGTGCTGGGGGCAGCGTGGGGCCGGGAGAGTTGGAAGCTCCTGCAGGCCAGGGCAGCACTCGGACCTGGCCCCTCGCTGCTTGGCCTGCCGTGGCCGAGGTGATGAGCTCCTGAGGGTGGCACCGTCCCCGCGTGCCCAACGCCGTTGTCCTCAGGGTCGCCGGAGCCGGCACAGCACAGTGATGCTGCCATCCACGTGGCCAACAACGCGTCCCCCAGGGGGCTGGAGGCACAGGACGCGCCTGGGGCTGCTCGCCTGCATGACCGGCGGGGACTGAACCCAGAGCTAAACCTGAAACTGCGTGGGATGCACAGAGGGATGAGTGCGGGGAGGGCAAACCACTCCTGGAAGCGTGAAACAGCAGCGTGAGAATTAAACGGGAGAACAATAAGGGTAAGCGATAGCAGAAGAGTTTAGCAACCTGCATGGGGGCATCCCTAAGAGAAACCTGCACAAATAAATCTCTCCACGTCCCCAAGGACAGCTGCTGTCCCTGCTGCCTAGAGCTGCTTCCAGGACCACAGCATCCCCGAGCAGCAGAGGAACTGCCCAAGATGCGAGAGAAGAAAACGAGACGGGGACGTTACTGCTGGGGGTTGGGGATGGAGAAGACACTGCGCTCCTCACATCCCTGCCTGGAGGGGATGCAGTGCAGGGACGCTCACAGCCGTGCCCAGAGCTCGGCTCCCCTCTGACATGCCACGGCGTCCCTCGTTGGATGTGTCACCCAACGGCAACACCCCGGAGAAGCCCGACTCCTCCATGAGTCTAAACCCTGCTCCCGAAACCCCCCCGTGCCCTCGCCACCCCACGACCCACCCACGGGAGATGCTACCCCATGGAGGAACACCAGCACAGGTCAGGTGGGGGGCTCAGCGCCTTCAGGAACGCTTTCAGCCAGCAGGCAAGCGGTGATGCCCGCCAACTGCCCGCAGCGCGCACACCGGCGCCTTGCCGCCTCGTACAAGTCTCCTGCACGAGGAACCACAGGCGCAAAACCCCCAGCACTGCCCCGGGGCGTGCTGTGGGCACTGCCACCTTCACGTGCGAGCCGACGTTCAGAAGCCAGGGAGCACAATTCCAAAACCACCAGGCAGGACGACCCGCTGCTCGCAACAGTGATTGGAGGCGTAAGTCGGCCTTAGAATATAATCCATCCATCCTGAGAATATAATCCGTTCCTAAACCTCTCCAATACAATGCAGAGCCCTTTAAGCAAAACCAAACAACTTCCTTTAGCCTAAATAAATATTAAACCTAAGCGATGCATTAATTTACTCCAGTTCACCAAAGGCTAACTCCTACCCAAACTGATCATTATAAAAGAAATCCTATAATCCCTCACTCCCATTCAGGCTCAAAACATGTAATCCCGTGAATAAATCCAGAAAGAAAGTGTAACAGAATGGGCAATAAAAACTTACAGCATTCACATCTTTTCATCTACCATTAATACTGTAAACACTCACTTGAAGGCCCTTGAGTATGACTAATCTCGTGTTTTGGCTCCCCATGCTAATCGCCGTAAGAGCTCGCCCTGCGCCGCGACACCCAGCGAGACCCGCCGCCCCTCGGCACGGCACCGCCGCAGCGCCCGGCCGGGGCGAAGCCGAGCGGCAAATCCCGCAAAATGCTGCAAAATCAGCACTAAAATCGAGAAAGTATGGTTCTAATAGCACGAGAGCGCGGACTGACTTTTTTTTTTTTTATATTATTTTATTGCTTTGGAAGCCTGCGAGCTCCAACTGTATAAATGCCAATAACTTCCCAAGTTTTAAGGCTGCTGAAGTAAGAGATCAGATTTTAGCAAGTGCTTTCCAGGCAGCGAGCCAAACTTTTTCTGATTCACTAAAAGCACCGAAGGGAGGGGGAGAGGGAGGGGGCTGGAGGGCTGATTAACTTCAGTTACCACACAATCACAAAAAAATGTCTCCCTGCTGCAAAGGGTGCCATCGCTGCGAGCCCTGCGCAGCCTGTTATTCCTTGGGTTTGGGGAAAAACAACAACAACAAAAAAAAAACGCACCGGAGCAACGTAGCGAACGCTTTCCAACCACAGGGTAATTTACAGCTGTGGAACCTCTCCCGATGAGGAGGCTGCTCCGCTGGTTTTATGTTCCAGCCACAATTTTCAGAAGGGATAAGAGAAAAAAAAATCTGATTTTCTTTATAGAGGAGGGGAGAAGGCGAAAGGGGCTGGCTGGGTTTTGGCTTGGCCAGAGGGATGGAGTGCCCTCCCAAGCCTACGGCCGCGCTTCTCCCGGGCCATCCCTCGCTGCGGGAGGATGAGCAGGTGCAATCCCGGCCAGAGCTCGGCGCGGGGCCGGGGGTGGCACGAGCGTCCCCCAGCCCAAGGGACACTGGCTGGGAGGCAGTGGGGCCGCAGCACCTGCTCTGCCCACCCCGCAGGTGGATGTCCCCTGGGATGCCCGGCTCAAAACTGCACCCGGGGAGCCCCGGCGCTGGCGGGGGGCAGCAGCCGCCCGTCCCCACGGCCCCGTCCCGCGGGTGCTCCTCCAACGGCTCCATTCCTGCCGAGGCAGGATCAAAGGCGGGATCTGACTTGGACGGCTTTCTCCTGGATAATAGGGAGGGAGCGCGCAGCCTCCTTCTCCTGGCTAGGGAAACTCATGTTTTTCAAAGTATCAGTTTTTGGGAGTAAGTTCCCTATGAAAAAAAAAAAAAAAAAAAGGGAAAGAAAATAGGGCGAGCAGGAGAGCGCCTGCTATTCCAAGGCAAGTGCATCAATCAACATTGTGCGAGGAGCAGAGTCCAACACTCCCTCTCACATCATTAGCCAGGCTAATGCACTCCAGAGGATCCCGCTAACGCAGGCTACCGGCGCCCGGCTGCGCCCCAGCCCGCCGAGGCACCGCGCAGCCGCTGCGCCGGCCGAGCCTGAGCGAGTGGTCACTGAAAAGCGGCTTAGCGAGAGGGACAGCCCGCTCCCAGGGCAAGTGACACTCCAGCATCTGGCGTGGGGATCACTTTAACGCGGCTATGAAAACTAGAGGAAAAAAGTGAAAGCCCTAGCCAAAACTGCCTGGCACTCCGAGGTCAGCACGCCGCCTTTGTTTCTTTTTTGCAACCAAAAGCGAAAGAGGACAGAAAGGACACGTACCTGTACCTGAAAGCACAGCAGCAGGAAATGTAAACATCTGGAGAGGAGAAAAAAAAAGCAACAAAAGATCAAATGATGCGGTAAAATGGTTAAAGTTGGATTTTATTTTTTTTATTTTTTTTTTGCTTTGTTTTTCTTTGAGATTTTTTAAACAGCGCAGATCGATGCTCTGCATATGAAAAGGCTCGGGTCCCAATTACCACCTGATTGCAAGGAAAATGCAACCGGAGCCTCCAAAATAAAAGTTTTAAAAATAAAACCAATGAAAAAAAATAATAAAAATAATTTTTTTAAAAAATAGGAAAAATATGCCATAATCCTTACAGGCAAGTGCAGGCTGAGAGCAGTGAATACATCGCTGGGCGAGGAGAGGGGGGAGGTCAGTGGCTTCCCGCTAGCGGAGTGCAGTCCCCCACCGCCGCCCTGACATGGGAGCGATCCGGCCGGCGAGCTCCGCTCCGCGCCGCTCCGCGCCGCCGAGAAGTTGTGGTACCGCCCGCCTTGCCTCCTCCGAGTGACTCGCTTAGGCATCAGCTCTCCTCTCCCCCTGTCTCTCCTCCTCCTCCTCCTCTCCCTCTCTCTCCGCCTTTGGGGGGGATGAAGGTGCTTATTGTCAGTAACTTCCGATCATCAGCGA
>VXAL01003121.1:34146-58576 GCA_013399475.1 Chauna torquata | reverse complement strand
TTTTTTTTTTTTTAATAAATGAAAAAAATCACACGTTGAGAGCGCGTGGTGATTGCTCGCCCGTCTCTGAAAGCTCGTTTATAGCAGACAAAACGCCAGGAACTATTAACCTCCACGCATATTCTAACTCTCAGAAGAGAGCCTAACGTCAGTTAACACCTTATTAAGTGAGAACATAACCATAGCTCATAACCCCGAGCTTTCCAAATTTTGCACTCAAATAACAGCACGCATCGGCACAGCGCGTCGGGCCCTCCTGCTCCCACACCCATGGGCATGGAAGCCCTTGCTCCCCCTGTGTTTTCTGCCACAAATCAAGCAGCCTCTTTAATCCCTGGAGCTCATCACCAGGGACCCTTCAGACAACAAATCACGTTGTTTTTCAGCTCATAGTTTCAGACCCTGGAGTAACAGACAACATACAGAAGTTCAAAAGCAGTGACAAAGCAAGTTCTTCAAAACCTTTACAGAATAAGAGTGTTTAGCTTAGTCAGGAAAATATTCAATATTATCCCCTATTTTGCTTTTACTCAGATCCACCCGCAGCCCCCATACCGCTTGTACCTGGAGCTTCGATTGCTCCACCTCAGCTTTCCCACCCACCAAAACTCAGAGCAATCAGAAAGTTAGTCTGAACTCTCCGCAGACCAGCCCCGGGACATGAGCTGGGCCTCAATGTGTTGCTTTGGGCCCCCCTAGGTATTTATTTTCCCCTCTGACTGTACCATAGGCACAAGTGCAGAACTTACCATCGATGAGAAACGCAGAGCCACCCCACACCCGATGGAAGGAACAGCCCCATGGTAGGGGCTGGCTGTGGGAAGCCAGCACAGCCTCTGCCCAGAGTCTGGAGCCACCAGGAGAAGCTGCTGAAGTGGCCACCAAGCCCCCCGCAGATGGCCCACGCACCGCAGGCTGCTTCCAATGGCTTTAGCCAGGGAGGATTCCATTCTCAGACGAAACCAGATTTCCCCTGCTCCACCAACAGCCCACGCTACCTTTCCCTCTTCCAAACCCCAGAGCCATCCTTGAAGCAGTACGAGCTGTTGACAGCATCGCATTTTCCTCCATCCATGAGGACAGAAAACTGAGCAACCACAATGCCGAAATCAGGATTCCTTGGTCATATTTTCCTATGCGCGGCACCCCGCACAACCTGCCCCCTCCCCACCGCCAGCACATCAGCTGCTTTACGTTACCACCAGCGGGCTCGCCTTGAGGGCCGCATTCACGTAGCTAAGGAGGATGAGGTTTGACACCTGCAAGCCCCCGCAATGCCACCGTAGGGCCGGCAGCTGCAGAGGGCAGCCCTCTCCTGCTCGCCCTGCACCAGGCCCTCTGAAGCTGAGCCGGGACGGTGAAGCCCTCCTGGCTGCTGAGACCTGGCCAGCACCGCCCGCAGCTCCGCAGGGCTCTTGCTGAGCAAAGTGCTTGTAAATGTGAAACTTGCTCCTTCCCCTAGACCAGAAAAACCCCAAATTGCTAACGTGCGGCACATCAAAGCTTCTCTCCCCACCCAGCCTTCCTAGGGGAATGGTTGAGTGGCTGAGGGTGGAGGGGACTTACAGGCGTGGGGGAGCACCACTAGTGACCCACCGGGAAGGGATGAAGTCCCTAAAGCAGCCACGAACCCTTGTCCCACCACATCAGAGCTTTGCAGCACATCCGGCTCAGGCCCGCGGCACCAGCTTTTGGGTCCTATGACCTATTGACCTAAGATGGACCTATTGGCCCATTTTCATTCCTGAAGCATCAGCTCAGCATCAGCAGCGTGACACCGATGCTTGGTTGTCCCTGCAGCGCTCCAGCTGCTGGCAGAGGGTTTGGGGAGCCATCAGGACACAACCAAATTCAACATCCCAAAATACATGTTAATCTCTATGACCTGGCAGTGGGACACAAAGGGTGGGAGGCATTACCTTCAACGCCAGCAGCTCCATGCAGAGAAGTGCATCTCCTGACCCAGCCCATGCTGGGACTTATCATCCATGGAGGCCATGGTGACACTGGGAAGCCACCTGAGTGTCACGCAAGTTGTAGAACCAGGAGCCTCGCACCGCCAGGTCCTCACCAGGTCTTGGCTGCCAAAAGTGACTGTAGGTGCGCAGAGCAGGAACGACCCGAACCCTGTGGACACCTCGAGTAGTGAAAACTGCCAAGGGAACACGTGGCTGGTGGTTTTAGAGAGAACACACTGGGTTTCTGGGTTTTAATTCTGAGAATACTCCACTTGCAATCACAAATGAAGTCTTTATTTAAAGAAGATGCATGTTTTGTGCCTCAGGAGTCTGATGAAGCCCTTTAGTCTTTAAAATCCCATAGTTATCTGGAGAATAACACTAACAAAGTGAACCTTGTGCTACCAGCCCTGAAGAACACAGCTGAGCACAGAAAATAGAAAAGGCAGCTCTCTTCTCATGTATCTGTGGGGAAAACAGAAATATCACTTAGCTGTGTGTTACGAGCATGCACATGTGTGCACACGTGCGCACACACAGACGAGCGCTTTGCCCCCGCTGAAGGCTGCTGCTTGATCCCACTCCCACCACCGCCGGCCAGCGCAGCCCGCTGCAGAGAGAACGCCTGCAGTTAACCTGCTTTTCATGCAGCATAGCTGGGGTGCGAAGGCCGGCGCAGTGATTCCCGAAAGTTTGATACTCGCCACTTCTTATTAAGCAATGCCCCGGCCAGGTAGGGTTAGCACCCTGCAGCGCTCCCCATCACATCCCAGGGTTACCGCTCTTCAGCCTCACACGCAAACCCTGAATTAAGACCATGTCCGACAGGGCCTTGGTGGCTGATTGGATTAGTCGCTTCTCTCCGGCGGCGCGAATGACAGCCCCAGCAGCAGCATCACCTTTTGCTCGCATGGCTGCCAAGGTGCCCCCGGCGCAACGAGTTTCCCCCTCCCTGGTCCAGCGGGCCACGCCGGCGAGCCCGCGGGCGCTTCACGGGGCACGGAACGCCTTCCCAGGGGCCACACGCATGAGTGGGAAACCTTCCCACCCCCGGGATGCCCCCGCGCGTCACGCGCTTGGCATGTGGATGAGAAGGCTGGCGCAGGATCCGGCTGCGCTGCCAGGGCCCTTCCTCCCTTACGGCCAGGATCGGAAGGGAGAAAGAAAAAACCTGGGCTCACGCTTTGCAAAGAGCAAGTTCTGCTGCGCGGCTGGGCCCCACCAGCGAACCCGGGCTGGTTTTGCTCCATCAGGTTCTGAATCTCGTCCCTCAGGTCGTGTCAATGAGTAACTCCTACTGAAAATCAATTTACAGAGAGTTTTGACATTAAGCCCTCTGTAAAAGGAAAGACAACATTTAGAAGGGATGCATCGCATATTCTGTCCGTACCCAGCGTGCACAGAAAAAAACAGCTTTGGCCCAAGACGATAAAGGATTTTAGAAACTTCTGCCACATAGATGAGCCAGGCAGGGGGGTGGATACTTTGCAACTACTCCCATTTGACAGAAGAGCTCAAAACAACCCTGAACCCATGCCCGGGAGGTCGGGATCTAAGCCTTAGCACCACGATATTCAGTCGCAGCCCTGCAGGAGGAAGGCAGCGATAAGCAAAGGCAGGATGCAGCTTCAGCTGCTTGCTCCGGGCTGCAGCCCCGGAAGCACAAAGCACGGAGCCACGCTTTGTTTTTGGACATAAATATATAGGCCGTAGAAAAGGTTAACAAGCAACACTGTAATTTCTAACTGAAACGCACCCCCAGGGACGCAGAGCCCTGCGAGCAGCCGCAGGGGACCGGTGCTCGGAGCGGGGCGGGCTGCAGCAGAGGCGCTCGGGTTGCGCGCTCGCTGTAGCCCTCTCCAGCCCCTAGCACCGCCGTGCCCTGCGGTGCTTCCCAGGGGCCGCGCAGGCACTGACGGAGGGCAGCACGGCTGGAGCGAGCAGGGGCAGTGCCATGGCCCTCAGACACCCCCTGGGAGAAGCCCCCTCCTGTCAGCCGTGGGAGGATGCACCGAGGTTTTCTGGACACAGCGGCCAACATCAACCGGCTTTGACGTAAGGGGCAAAAGTTTCAAAGGTTTGTACGTGTCATTTTAAACGGGCACCTGGAGGATGAGGGAGCAAAGCTTGCAGCATCGCGAACCACCCGCGAATCCGGACAGGAGCGAGCGCACGTGCCAGGAAGTCATCCTCACCACCAAACCCCACCAAGGACACTCGTTCCGCGGGCACATGTGTGGCCCTCAGCACTCACCTTAGCAACAGTCGTTCCGGCTGAGTTCGTTCCGGCGTTTTGATCTCGGCTGGAACGCTGTTCATGCAGGTGCCACGCAATGCAGCACAGCGAGCTGGGCTTACAGCAGCTTCAAACCAACAGCAGAGACCATATCAATATCTGTCTTCCAAGGACTGGTGTGTCACGGCTTTGTGGAGATTTTTTTTTTTTAAAGCACATCACCAAGCTTTCCATGAAGACACGTTGTTAGACTAAGAGACAGCCCGCAGCCCGAGTCCCATCGCTTCCCCAGCAGCACTTCACGAAGCCCCACGCAGTCCCCCGACCCGCCTGCCTTCCCCCTCAGTCAGGGGACCCAAGGACTGGCACCACTCATCTCAGGCATGGCATGGCCCCCTTCTTTTAGCAGGGAAAAGTGTTGGCCATGTAATAGCTGCTGGGAAGCCCAGCTGGAGAGATAAGCAGCTCTCTGCCTGGAGCCAGGGTAAAGAAAACACATCCATCGACCAGCGCTGAGGAGAGAGGTGTGAGGAATGCCCTGAAGTCCCTGGGCGGTGAGGGAAGACAGGAATATTGTAGCGAAGAATGGAATAATATACAATAAATAGCTGCAGATAATGGAATATCAACCTTGGCAGCCTTCGTTTAGTAGTGCCAGTGGGAGGGACAACCAACTGGGATGGCCTTCGGTAGACGGGAAGGGGCAGGGCAGAGCACCGAGTCCTGCGAGGACAGAGCTGGCCGGGAACCCCCAGCTGCTGGGCAGTGATGCCAGCTCAGGGAGAGCAAGGCTGCTCCCAAGAGCTTCCTGGGCTTCTTGGGAACGGAGGCAATGGCAGTGTTGCTTTTCCATGGGCCTTCCCCGGTTCCACCACCCACGGGCATTGCAGCTCCCCTGGGAAAGCACAGAGCAGCTGCTTGAGTGCTTCTGAAGGGAGGCAAGAACAGACAAACCTCGCAGACAACCCTACACAAACCAGTGGGAAATTCCAGCCTTCGCACTGCATTAAATCCTAGGGCTTGGCTTCTTGGATTTATATTCCTCCATGGTTTCATTTTTCCCTAAAAAAATTGCAAGCTGTTAAGCTTCAAAACTTAATATTTCCTTAACTTGGAGCTTTTCAGCTCAACAGCTCTTAAACATAAACCTCTTTAACTGAAGTCTCCTGAATTAAGCTGTCTCCAGCAAGTCCCCATCTCAAGCCCAGCCCATGGAGCCTCCTCCTCCCTGGGAGGACCGGTCCCTACCCACACCACCGTCACAGGCTCCCGTTCAACTGCCCCTGCGCTGCTACAGGCACTGTTCCACAGGCAGAACCTCACGTGGAGGCTGCACGACCACGCACGGCACGGCTGCGCACGGCCCCGCGGCCGGCATCCGCCACCCCTACGGCACTTTGGGACTGGTGCAATTCGGAGCAACGTGCAGCCCCTGGGTGAGGGCTTTTGGTTCAGCATCTCTCTTGGATCTCTGAGCTGCTTGCATCGGTAGCAGCCTCAGCTGCTCGTCCTGACCTTCTACCAGAGAGCACCAGACCTGTAACAGTGGTGGTCAGAAGCAAACGTACCCGTGCAGGATTCAGCGTGGCGCGGCAGCGAATACCAGCGGCGAAGGTGCTGTGCTCCTGCACCGGTGCACGGCCGCAGGGAGAGCCCAGGCGTGCTGGGATCTGATATATACGGCCAGGCTGCTTGCTATACGTCGTTTCTTGGGCTTTACACATCTCCGCTAACGTAGCGGGACTGCAGCTTATACCAGTAACTGCACCCTCAGGCTACCGCTAAAGACCAAGCAGATGCTACCTCGCACATCCTGCTAGAGCCTTTTCTTAGCTTTGCAAAAAACGAAGTTGGGCAGCATGATTTTTTTTTTTCCTTGCCATGTACCTGCGTCAGGTACCTTCCAAAAAAGGAAAACAAAAGAGCTCAGTTCTTTCTAAAAACAAGGCTGAAAAAAGTGTGTTTCTACTGAAGAGCAACTGCCGGCCACACCTGGCTTTGGAGCCAGAACTTGGAAAGTAACAGATGGGTGGGTCTTTGCTGTTTTCACAAAATACACCCGAACATGACCTTTTTCTGGAAAATCAGCCACAGCTCCGCAAAAAGACCCACGGGAAGTCCCACTCTCCCGACACGTGCGCGAGCACCTGGCAGCCCTGCCAGGTGAGGCTGAGCGCTCCGTCCGCGCGGAGGTGCGGCAGCAGGGCAGGGCTGGGCTCATTCACCTCTGCAGCTCCTCACCCTCACTGAAGGGAGGGCACCGGCCTCTGCCGCGGTCTCAGGGACACTCCAAGAAGCTACAGCCGTGCAGCATGGAAGGGGGAAAGGATTCACGCAGGAGCACGGGGTTTGCATCGGTGTTCAAACATTGTCTAAGCACCGCGAGAGCAAGAGTGACCAGGGAAAGAGTGCTGCTCACAGCAGGGCTGGGCAGGAGATCAGGCCAGAGGAGGAACTGATAAGGATCAGAAGCAGCAGACAGGAGCCTGAGGAGCAGCAAGGGACCAAGTTAGGAAGTAGGCAGCTGTGGCAAGTTGTGTAAGCAGGAATGAGTTGGAAGGGACTGTCCCTGAGCCACAAAGCTGGAGGGAAACGCGCAGAAGCACCTCACCTAGTTTGAGACTCTAAGAAAGAAGCCAAGATCCTCCAGCCTGTGTCCTTCCGCAGTCTCGGGATCGCAAGGGCTCGGTCCTTTTCTTCGTTACGGTGACTCCGTGACACATAACTGCCCTTAGCTATGCCACTCGCAAGGAGATGAACAACCAACTTCATTCCACATACTGGCAAAGTTACAGCAGGAAAAAAAATCTGACCTCTGTGTTTTTAAATCAGGTCTGATAAATCATGGAGAAACGCATGAAGCTGCCATGAAAGCAGTGAAGTCACGTCAGCCCTGACGATTGGCACCGAGCCCAGCAACGAGTCACCTCTCTGGTTATCGTCAGCACAGCCCTCTGCCGTCCCTGCCGCGCATCAGCTGCAGTGCGGACAGGCCCCCCGGGAGCCGCGAGCGCCCTGCTGCACTTACCGAGGTCGCTGACTTCTCTCACTTCCGAAGCGGTGCATCCCTCCCGTAGACGCGTGGCAGTGGACAACCACAATCAAGTAACGGATAGGTAATGCCTTCCATTGGCACTAAGGCCACCTCCAGCATTTAGGATTCCTTCCCCTGCCCCTTAACTCTTTCCCACGCTTTTAAGCGTTTCCTTCAAATTTTACTCATGGAAACAATTTTTAACTAAGTAACACACACACACAACAGCCAAAGCAGCAGGTACTTTGAGAAGCAGCACTCACAGCAATTCGGGGATGATACATACTATCGCTGCCTCCACACAGCATGGCTTGTGTCACTGGAAGTCTCTCAGCAAAGCCACTTACGGGAAAACAGCATGATTACCAGCTTTGGGATAAATGCACAGAGTAATGGGAAATAACGGCCTATGCTCCCTCCTTTTCCTATTTGCTTTTAAACTATACCCATTCCCATTCCTCAGCTTGACAAGCCCGTGGGCAGCACATCACTGCCTGCCAGGACACTTCAGAAAGTGGCCCGCACCGTTAGAGGTCCTTGGTGAGCATCCCATGCAGGGTCTCCATTCCTCCCGTTTTCACTTTTGACCCTCAACCCTATTTTCTCTTTTTTGATTCATTGCCCTTCTTATTCTTCGTTTTCTCCTGGGATCCATTTCCTACAGAGGCTCTTCTGACTTGGATCGGGAGAGATGATAGACATGGTGCAAGGGGAGAAGAAAGTTTCTGAAGCAAGCAGCAGCACAAAACTCATCCCAAACCAACTCGTCACAGCCCATGCATGTAACTAGAGTCAAGTGGTTGCCACAGCACACTTTTATAACACCTTAATTAACACATAATATATTTCTGATTGACTTATTCGGTCCAAATAAAGCACAGCTTAAAATCCCCTCTTAAAAGAGCCACTTGCATAACAGACAACCAACAGCCAGCCACTGAGGAGCTGATCCAACACAACACACGATATTGCTTCCAAAAGAGTAAGTGTATGTTAAAAAAAAAAAAAGCAGCAAGTACAGGATGGGGGATTCCCTCTGCTGTCTGAGAAAGGAAGGACAAGGCTGGCCCTCAGGCACACCTCAGCCCTGTTCCTGTTCTCCTGTGCCCAGCCACGCAAGCTGTGCTCTCCCCCTTTAAATCAGATCGCGGACTCAGACAACGCAACCCTTAATAAAACCAAATCACAAAGCCTCCAAACCTCGCTCAACACAACCGGTCACACGTGCTGCTGCTTGCCAGGACCTACTGCCCATTAGACAGGGACTACGGGCACTGCATGGAACGCTCAGCGCCGAACCACTGGACTCATTTGTAGCATTGTCTGACTTTTCACAAGCAGGATAGTCTTTAATTCCCCTTTTGGAAAGCAGCAAGAGGAACAGGGATCTGCTTGTTCCACAGGGAACCTGGTAAGGAAAAGTTGGGAGAGGCTGGCTGCTAGTCAGTAACGGCACGTTGGAAAGAGACAGGACATAGCCTGGGGCATTTGGTAAGATCACTAGAGGAGGAGGACAGAGAGCATGTTCCAGCATGAACTTAGCCCCAAGGGACTGTCTGGGTGGCAAGAAGCCCAGAACCACCACCCATCCTGGCCCCGCTTCCCATTACCTCAGCCCATACACGCTCCCTCCACCCTCCTGCCAGCCATGCCCGCGCTGTGCCTCTCCAAAGGCTGCAACTGCTGCTGCGCGCAGGTGAAACAGCCGAGCCCCATGCTTGTCTAGCTCCTAGGCTCCGATGTCCATGCTCCATTTAGGCTAATTTTACAGGACCAGCAAACAGAACCCCTAGACAGAGTTAAGGAAGCCATAAGCACTTCTCTTGATCAACACAAGGAAGACGACACAGACCAAGACCTCCTGAAGCTGAGAAAGGCTGTTTCGCTGCAGGACAGTATCCTTCTACTATCACCTCCTCTAAAATCAGATGTCAGACTTGGAGACACCAGACCTGGAGACAAAGTAGATGCCACGAGCAGCCACAGCTGCAGCCAGCACCATGCAGCAGAAGCTGAGATGACCACCTGGAGAGGTGTTGACTCCACTGTAACAGCGAGTTGTTTTCCCATGGCAGAGGTGAGAAAGGCTGTGCTTGCATCAATGCTCTTCACTTTTTTGTACCTCAGTCTCAAATAAGCCATCCTCAAGGAGCAGAGCCATACAGGCATTTTACACCCCAACATTGACTATAATTATTTCTATGAAAACATTCCAGTTTTATTGCAGTCATGCCATTAACATGTTTAAGGGAAACACTCAAGAACAACACTTCAGCAACACATCTTGTATTGCCTATCTTCTCTTAAAATCTGAGCTTAAATAGATTTTTTTTTTTAATTCAACCTTTCAGGCTCCAGTCAAAAGAACTTTTAATTTAAAGAACTGGCAGCTGCATGCAAACATCCTACCTGCAGGATACGACTGCAGAGCCCAGCAACCCCACAGCAGTCATCGGCTGGCCAGTCCCAACAGGAGCAAAGAGTTTGGAGACGTGACTGGCAGAAGCAGGCAAAGTCTGGTTTGGGGAGGGCTGGGGCAGACTGCCATGCAGCAACAAGCCAGACGGGCAGCGGGCAGCAGATAGCCACTAACCCGCTTCTCACAGCTATTGCTGTGAGACTATAAATTGGCAAAAAACAGCAAGCCAACTAACTGGAGTAATTAAAGCTATCATTTTTATGCCACTCAAAGATGCCTCACGATGTTTAATGGTAGCCTGACAAAGATTTGGCATTACATTATACCTTGGCTGCAGCATAGGAAAACATTTTCCCATTAGAACAGCCCTGACAGGCTCCATCTTCCCCCTACAATCCTAGTGCCAAGCATGGCCATACCTGTCCTGCTTTGGTCACTGACCTGTAGGCAGAAAATATCCTGGCTTTTCTTAAAGGTTTAACACTCAGAATATTTTATTGGCTGAATAGCCTCTTGCTGAAATTACTGTACAATTTTCATGTGTTTCAGCCAAAATTGAGGGCAATTTTGCTTAAATGAGCCTGTCTGTGCCATTAGCTCTATTTCACTAGGGAAATTTGCACTCACTTGTGCATACGACATCTATTGACATAACCCCACCGAAACAGGCATTTCAAACCTGCATACTCTGCCATTTCACATGCTGCAATTATAGTCAAGCTTAAATGCATCTTTGACACTAGACTTGCACTGTGATTTTGCTTCCCTACCATGCACATTGTTTGGCTTTTTTTTCCAAAAGGAAATGTTTGCTTCTGGACAGTTGCACTGGTGTCCATCACATCCAGAATCTCAACCGTAGATACAAAGGTTTTTATAATAGCAAACTTTAGAAATATTTTCAGTGACAATTTTACAAATTAAACAATACATTCTGCTTCTAGAACTTGAACACCCTGTAAGAGATCCCGTGCCCAGCTAGCACAAACCAGTTTTTTTTTTTAACCCTCAACCTGCTAAGACTTGCTTTAATGCCTTCCAGTTCTCAAATAAGCCTTTTGCTGAGAAAAGTGTAAGTTGCATGAATTCTCACACATAGCAAGGATTACATCAAGTTTAATAGTTACAACTGTTTAAGTGTTTATTAAGTATTGTTTTGGTCTTCATACCATTACTGCAGTTACTATACAGATATAGCATTCAAGCACCTGAAAGCAATACAGTATTTAGACAAGAGCTTTGAGGACAAGTTCACAATGCCAGGCACATCATCCATGCTTTCTTTCCTTTCTTCACACACAAGTGCCTTTTACCTTGGTATTTCTACTTTATATGACAACCAAAAAAGCTCCAAAAAGTTATTTTGAATCAACCTCTTAGCATCACTGCTAGGCAATAATAAAAATAGCTAGTAAGGCTCCATTTTGCTAACTCAGCCTTAAAGGACACTTCCTGCTTATAAAGTTACCACATTGTGTTTACTGAGCGTTATTTCCCTCCAAAGGGCAGTGGTAGAAACTGTACATGCTTCGCCCCACTTAAACTGGAGGATTTAGGGACAACCATTATCTGCAGTGCCTCAGAGAATGCTCCGAGAACTGTGATGCAGACTACCTGCCATCTGAGCTTTGGGGATTTGCAGTCCTCAAAGACTGGAGATTAGCTCTGTCATTCCCAGGAATTTATCCACATTGATCTCCTTCAGTGTGAGCTCTCCAGGCACACCCTTCAGCACTGAAGCTTACATTCTCCTCCACAAAACCCTCACTCCAGTCATTAAGTGAGACAACCTCAGAGACCGTAGCCCCTCAGAGGAACAGCACTGCCAACAATTCCCAAATCAAAAGTATTACATTTTACAAGTGGAGTCACAAGCCCTACAAATTTAGTTATTACAGAGAAACCATAAACCAAAGAGCAATGAAGCAGGTCAGAAACTGAGATGCAGGAAGGGCTGTTTTACGCAATTATATAATTAGTGGTCACTTCCAGACAAGAATAAAGTCCCGCTTACCACCTAGTCTTCTCACTAAGCCATACATTCAGTAGCTATAAAACTCATGTAACTGGGGTAGCTGTTTTTAAAGTTGACAATACCGATGACAAAGTTGACTGATGCGTACTTGCTAACGAGAAGTAGCTAAAATACTTAGCAGTAGTTCTATGAGAACTTTAAAGCCCTGTTATCTTCTGGGTTCAGGATGCAGGCTACCCCCAATCCATAAAAAAGAAACGATAGTACTTTATTAAAATACTAAATTTTATTTTTTTCCACGTACATTTAGTCTTCCCACCGTTTCCATTTGTCTGACCACCACCACCACCATGCCTTATCAAAACATTCCATACATACTTAAAATGAAGCTGAGGGTGGAGTCCCGTCTTTAAAAACTAAACAGGCATTTTGGACAACACATTCTTGGCAAGGTAATCTGGATGACATTTATCAGACACTGAAGGGAAAGCTCTTTCAGCATTTGTAAAAAGGACAGCCAAATAATGGTTACAGAAGTAAGACTGCAGATTTTAATGAACTGTTTAAACTGTTTTCTTTTCTTACAGAGTCTGTCTCCACTGCCAGAGAGCTTGAATGACCTGGAAGTGCACACAAAAAGTTAGAAATTGAAATCTATTTTTCTTATTATTTTCGGTTTACTATCTCCACTTACTCTACAAAATACTGACGTTAAATTACAACAAAAAAATGTATTTCTTTCAGAGAAAATTAAGTTGAAAGCAACACATTAGATCCTTCTGCTAGAAGACTGTTATTCACTAAGTCACGATAGTAAGACTTCAGTGAAGGTAAGTGAGAGGATGGGTGCGGACCAGCTAGGCAAATATTGGCTGAACTCTGCCTACCCTGGCTAATGTCAGACCAACTCCAGTAGCTGAGGCTAACTGCTTTTAAACATTCCTTCAAGAACCTATCAATTTGTCTATCAGACAAGTTTACTCTGAACCACTGAAGGAAGCAGGAAAGCATAAGGAATTCTGTCACTGGAAGAAAGTTTTAACTTACAGGAATTTTGATAGGGAAATCTAAGACACATTTTAAGCTAGTACATGTTGAGAAATAACTAATTCAGAAACTTGCTTCCTGATACCACCTTTTGGCTTGCCCTCTTACAAGAGTTCAGTTGACTTTGGGAGAAAACGCAGCAAGAAAGCCATAATCTCAATTGCAAAACAGCTCCCCCTCCCAGACACCCTCCCCAACAAAAGGCTGAACAGCAGACTGGCCTAGGTGGCCAACTTCAGCAGCAAGGGAAACCACAGCTCATTTCCTTAGCCAATATGGTGCCAAAAGGAAAATTCTGCGGGTTTAGTAAGCAAGAGATAATTTACCAGCCATATAAAAGCTGGAAAAATGTAATAAAATATTAGCTTTCTCATCTTAGCCAACTAAACCCTTAAAACTGTTCCCATTTATTTAATTTAAAGTATTGTTCGTGGTTTGTAACCCTTTGAAACAGTCCAAAGCTTGTAAAGATTAAGAAGTGGAAAAGAATCCGTAAGTCAGGTTATAAAAGTTTTTGGATTTTATCAAGTTTCAATAAATTCAGTTACCTTCTGGTCCTCCGTCCTGAAACAATTCTTAACATAGTTGGCAAATTTGGGTTCCAGCTTAGGAAGGGAAGAACCCTATTTTGAAAAAAGCAAACTTTAGTGTACGCAGGACATTTCATCATTCGAATAAACAACTCTGATGAAGCTTAAATCCTATGCAATACAAGTGGAATTTTACCGAACTCAACTTGCAACATCCAAAACACCCATCTACCACACCATTTTTACGAGTTTGCTTTTCTACAGTACCCAGGTATTTCTCAAAGCAGCGTGCCTACACACTGAAACGCCTGTTCAAGCATCTTTACTCATACTCCAAAACACAACAGCAAACATTTACTTTTAAATTACCTTGTTTGTAGTCAACATTTATATGCTATTCAGATCAACTAGAACTAAATCCACATTTAGGGATTCCTCCTAGAAAATCCTAGGGAAGTCAAGTTGCAGAGTGCAATTTGAGACATTACCATCACTCAAGTAAAAAAGTGATCTCCCACCTATATTCCCCCTCACCAACCCTTTAAGTCTCATTCTGATACATCAGTTCTAGGAATTTAAAGAACCGTTCTAGAGATTTTTAATCTCTGAAACTTTGTACACACTCAAACACACAAAGATTGAGTAACTTATGATCTAGATTCATCTTCACACCTTCCATCTCCAGGGAAAATATAGCACAGTATAATTATCCTCTCACATGCCACAAGTAATTTTTCAAGTACATCAGTTCAAATAGATCTAGCCAACTGATAGTACATTTAGCAGGTTGCAGAAGATAGTAATTTTACATTCAAAGGAAACAAAGCTACATTAAGAATATCTGAAACTGAAATACTACAATCAGAAAGCTTGGATTTGGACAGTATCTGACCCCTGGAATCTACCAAGTACTGACACTTCTCTATTAGCTCGTTGACATCTACTTACTACTTGGAGTGGAACTGCTGCATTGTATTAATAATGAAAGCTATTTCTGAAGCTGTTAACTTGCTGGCTGTTACAGCTAAAAGCCACACAAACCTCTTGCCTTACTAAGACAAACTAACATCATCTTGCAAAACATTAAAGCTGCCTGCTATTGCTTCTACGTACTTGTGCTTACACAGCACTTCCAGTAAAAACACTTCACACTTCTCATTGCTGAATTCTGGAGCTACTTGCCAGTTGTCTGGTCTGCATCCTTCCCCCCAAAGGGACATCTCTGCCTACCATGAACAGCTAAGCTACTTCTGCTTACACTGCAGAAACACTAATCATTGCTCCTCTATGAGTCATGCAAGAAAACCACCCTAGCACCCACTTGATCCAAGAGGTTAGCTTGACCTAGCAGGATGATACCATTCATCACCATCAGGTTCACAATTTAGGGGTGTGCATTCCTACCCTGATCAAGTACCACAGACCAGTCACTGCTCACTCTGCACCCCACTATATATCAAAACCCTTTTTGCTGTATTTCACAGGGCAAAACTGCCTTAAAACTTTAAGAATCTAAACACAAGATAAACCTAACCCTACAGGGACGATCAGGGGGCTGGAGCACCTCTCCTGTGAAGACAGGCTGAGAGAGTTAGGGATGATATCAGCCTGGAGAAGAGAAGGCTCCAGGGAGACCTCATAGTGGCCTTCCAGGACCTAAAGGGGGCCTGCAGGAAAGCTGGAAAGGGACTATCAGGGAGTGTAGCAATAGGACAAGGGGTAATAACTAACTGAAAGAGGGTAGATTTAGATGAGATGCTAAGAAGAAATTCTTTACACTATGAGGGCAGTGAGGCACTGGAACAGGCTGCCCAGAGAAGCTGCGGATGCCCCATCCCTGGAGGTGTTCAAGGCCAGGCTGGATGGGGTTTTGGGCAGCCTGGTCTAGTGCAAGGTGTCCCTGCCCATGGCAGAGGGGTTGGAACTGGATGATCTTTAAGGTCCCTTCCAACCCAAACCATTCAACAATTATAATTCTTTAGATGACTTTGATTGCCAGTGTAAGGGGGAAAACAGCTCATCTCAGACCAACCACTAAAAAACAAAAACTCTTTGCAGCGCTGACATCAGCATGGGCTTTAGCTTTATCCAAAAATAAATTTCCAACAAAGGGTCTGGTTCAGTCACAAACGAGCACATGATCTTTAAGCAGTTCTGAGTTAGCAAAGCAAAAAACAGAACTGATGTAGCATAGATGTCAGGTTCTCACTACCACCTATTCTAAAATACAGGTTTGTTTATACTGAACTGCACCCCTAGACAGCATGCAGGTATCCAAACTTGATGAATGGAGAAATAATTGCTATTGCACTCTAAACTTTTACCCAACCTATAGACAGAGCACTACTGCTAACTACTAAAATGCAGTTCTCTTTTAATCACAAGCACCTACCTCCCCCTTCTGGAAGTTACAAAGCCTTACAAGCATCTGGATATCAAAGTTGGATACTGCTTTAAGACCAAGCAATTCCAAGCATGCAAAGAACCCCTCTTTAGTTGCCTAAATCAAAACACATACACTACTTAGACACCTCTAGAGTAAACATCACCCAAGGTTTGATGCTGTGGTGTTTACATCCCCCGCCCCCCCAAACTAACACAGTGACTGAGAACAACAACCAAGTAACCACCACTCTTGGCAGAACAATTTTCTTCTTTCTCATGAGCACTGAGGTTTGTCTTTGTCCTAAATGAGTTTTCATTTCTGAGCTTCAACATCAACATACTCTGCTAACAAGACAGCAAGCAGTGACATAAGCATTTCTTAAAAACTTTTGCTGCGGAAGTGTTAAAAAAAAAAAGGCTGATCAAACCTGAAGTTTCAGAAAACCCACCTTGTCTACGGAGGCTTGCATTTTTGCTTTGATCTCCTCCAACGACAGAGGGACTTTTGGTGTTTTTGGAGTTAGAGATTTATCCTTCTTGGAATCTGGAGTCTGAAAATTATTCATTTCATTAGATAATTGCATATAAAGCTGCTTAGTGTGCAAAAATCCAAGTTCTCTGAAACAAGAAACTTGGTTTATATTTAATAGAAGAACTAGCTATCACAGGTATTTCAGATTGTTCTTCTCCCAACACAAACGAAACTGAAGACAGCCCAAACATTCAGTGATTTCAAGTTTGCTCCACAACTGCAGCCAGATTCAGTTCATGCTTTAAAAAGGCACACATCTGTAGTGCTTTTCAGATGCTACGCTGCTACCCATCCCACACTAATTTCTGTGTTGATCTCTCTTGCATGGTAGTTTGAGTACATGCAGCAAGGAAAAGCTGTATAAGGAAGCTTGACAACTACAAAGCAACTGAACAAGAAAATTTAGTTCTCATACACATCAGTTTCCTAACCTGAGATATCATTAAGCCACAAAAGCAGCACTGCTGGGACAAAGTAGGCAGCAAACACAGCTGGAACCAGAAGCGAGACTCCCCTATTAGCGAGTCTCCTGTTGTACTGCAGTGACAGCGTTGGACCAACACCCTCTTGTACAAGCAGGTACCCAGAAATATAGACTAGCAATTTAAACAACTGGATTGTTACCATTCACAAGGGACAGCACAGCTGATTTTGAATACTGGCTGTTGTAGTTGTACAGGCAGTTTTATTAAAGAGTTTCACAAAGCAACACAAAGCAGTGAAGCAACAGCATGCTTCATATTCATTCAAAAACCTCACTTAATGGTCAGTACATTATTTAAAGTTCCTGTTAGGAAAGGGAACTAGCTTCCACAGTAGAACAAACATTTAACTCATTTGTCTTCACTCACTTTTGTTTTAGATGCTGGTGTGGACGGCTTGGAGTCTTTTCCATTTTGCTTTGCTTTCTGCATATTTTTTCCTGAGGATTCACGGACAGGCTGAAAAGAAAGCATTTAAGCTCATTTGCCATGAAAAATTGATATTGTTATGCTCATTAACATAATACTGAAGACTGTGATAAATACATACTATTTAACCTCAAGCAAAAAGGCATTCTCATTTCCCATGTGACATGATCAGCGTCCATTATTTAAGCAGAAATTATGTATGCAACAGGAACTCAAATGACGAACTGCTGCTCCAGCACAATACGGAACAATCAAAATCAAGTTTTGTTATAATGCCACAAAACTAAGCGAGATTATATTTTCCTTATATATACCCCCTTAGGTATTTATCTAAATAAGACCATACTGAGTTTTTTGGACAGAGATGGCATAAAACTTGGGTTTGCTTTTTTGTTTTCGTTTTTATAAATTCTAGATGTCACTGCAAGTCTAAGATCTGACCCAGTGCTACTTGTTACTTGTAACAATCATTAGCTCTTCTCTGGTATTCCATACTGAAATCTTGTCTGGGATGTGCAAGGGCAATGCCACATACGTATTTAAGAACTGGATTCTTGTATTCCTACAAAAATCAAAGGACCATTTCCCTTCAGTCACACTAAATTTGATTAGATGGCAGGAAACTTGCAGTCAGCATAGCCTTCACCAGACCTTAAACGACTGTGCACTATCACCTACAGAAATTCATCAGGAGAAAGAAGCATTTAGTGAAATAAAACATTAAATGTTTGTTTCTAAGAAAGCTGATATGTAAATATAAATTCAAGCCAATATAAGCAATTTTAAAAGAACTACCACCTTCCACCTCTGCGGCTCCCAAATTGTCTTACTTTGTTTTACCACCAGATGGCACTCAAGGGCCGATGCAATTTCACATTCAAGCACTTGGCTGCCTGAAGTGAATCTTTTCCCATAGGCTCACACATTTCAGGTCCTTTTTTATTGAAAGTTCAGTCACTAAAAAGACCTTTCTCACAGCATGCAGGACTAGTTGAAACAGCAAAGCACAACCCATACA
This sequence comes from Chauna torquata, assembly GCA_013399475.1. NCBI lineage: Eukaryota > Metazoa > Chordata > Aves > Anseriformes > Anhimidae > Chauna > Chauna torquata. Next base: position 40,531 of record VXAL01003121.1, on the reverse strand, counting down.
TACGAACAGCATTTTGTTTGATGCCCAACACCTATACATAAAACCACAGCTGCCTGACTATTGCACATGGCTACCTGCAGACAGTTAAGAACCACCCAACCATCCCCTTCTACCGAAGGTGATAGACATACAAACAGGCATCTGTTTTATGACAATTTCTTTACATAGATCAAGCTAAATTAAAAGCATCCCATTCACACATGCTTTCCCCCCTGCCTCCCACTTTAGGGCTCTTGATGTGAATCCTCAAAATCAGTCAAAATCAGGACAGTTAACTAGCACCTATTAAAAAGTTAAGAGGTGTGAGTGCTTGCCCCTCCTGTCTCAATAAACTGTCCGTCTAGCATTAGGCTGCTCTTCATGGGTGAAGGTCACAACATCTACATTCAATATATAAACACAAACATGCCACTTACTTTCTTCATTGGTGTTTTAATCTCTTCCTCATCATCATCCAAGTCATCCTCATCACTACAATTAGAAAGTGGTCACTTACCAGACTTGTTTTAACACATGACAAGGTGTTAGACCAAATAATCTTAATACTGTCAAAGTAGTTAAATATATTCCCTTCTGCTGTAATACTCAAGGTGTGGATCTTAGGCTTTCAGTACTACTAAAGCGATTCTAAATTTATTGAAAGTTACTGAATTACATGAAACTAAGTTTCTTAACCCAACAGTACTTATTTGAACAACACTAATTTAAGTTGCATGGTGGAGATAAATTTGAGCTAATTCTGCATTTTTGGTATCTACGACCAAAAAGTAGCTCCCTCATGTAACATCTAGGTGTGTCACAGAACTCATATTCTGAAAGTTAACCCTGTATTTCAAAATACATAATCAAAACAAAGATACATACTCATCATCATCATCCTCATCTTCATCATCGTCTTCATCATCTTCTGATAGTTTTGCTTTTTTCTTAAAAAAAATCAAGAATATTAAGCAACAATACCATTTTGAGTCTTAATAGACAGCAACCTTTACCCAAAATGTGTCAATTACAAGATCTTCCATCAATTTATCTAAAAATCACAGCTGCCAAATTAAACACTGACAAATTTACAGAGTGCTCTGAGCATATGAACCTTTTTATCTACACTACAGTGCTTCAACAGAAGCACAAAGTCTTGCAGAACACTAATGTTTATTCCAAAACCTGCACACATCCAGTCACCGCAGTGGGCAAAGCTTCCACATGAGTAGCCTTCATATTAGCCCATTCAGCAAAGCTTTGAAAACTATCTGTAGTTAACAACACTTCTATAACTTAGTACTTCAAGACCCAAATACAAAATAATCCTCCCCCATAGGTGTCACCAGACCATTTATTAAGTAAATCACTGCAACTCATCTAACTGCTCAGTCCTAGGCAGAAAAAATACCAAACCAAAAGAAAATTCTGCAGACAATCCAATTAAAAGCATACCTGTGGTGTTTTAGCTCCTCCTCCACTTGCTGGTCTCTTTGTTGAAGCATTCACAATTTTTGTATCCTCCTCCTCATCCTCTGATTCTGGTTCTTCCTCTAATGCTGACAAAATGATGGCAATGTGTTAAATACCCACCCCATTTAATAACAGTGAAAGCAAGATTACTAGTAAGAAAAACAGCAGATTATCACCCACAACTAAATAGGCAAGGTCTTCTTGGAATGCTAGAAACAAGGTGAACAAGCTTCCGACCAGCACTAACCACTAAGGCCAGAAGCTTTTCCAGGAGACTGTACGCAGATACTACTACACTGAAATCCAAAATGGATACACACACCCATACACTGCAACATTCCTCTCAGAAAAAAAAGCCATAGAAAGACAAGAACAAGTATTTCTCCATTTCCAAAAAGACATTTGAGAACTTAGAAAGATCAGTTTCAAGACAGTTCTACAAAGGAAAAGGCTAGTACTGACATAGCCTTTACTGCAAAACCAAAAATAATACCATGGTTTTCTCAGACTCTAAAATGACAAACAAAGCTCACATCTAGGGACAGTAGTACCCATTTTTAAGAAGAGAAGAACTCAAATTGAAAGGCCAAACTCCCCTTATCCATACAAAACAGGAGGCAAGAAAGGATGTAAGTATTTCTCTGAACTCCCTTCTCTCAGTTACCTTGTGCCTCTGAAGACAGTCAATGAAAGACTCAGAAGGCCAGTATTAGAGAAAGCTTTGCTTGAGATACCAGATACATCTCTCAAGTTCTACTGATGCTGACAGCACAATGGAAGGCCTCTGCCCCAAAGCAATTCAGGCACCAGCACAGCAACTTTCCAACACCAACACCTTATGCACATGAGACTTTTACCAGCTGTAACATGCATGTGGACTTCAGGGACATGTCAAAAGCCTTTTCTTTTGCAAATTAGTGAGCATTGGTTTTGAAGATTAGTAACCAGAGAGATACATACCTACAAGATGTTGACCGCTGACATAAACTGGCCCTGAACCACATTTCAACCTCAAGACGACTGGTGGTGTGATCTCAAAGCCACCTAGTGAAACCTAGGTTAAAAAAAGCACCATAATTTAACTATTAAAGGCAAAGTGTGCTTAACAGACAATCCATTCAAATGAAACCAACCGCACCAACATCTGGAGATTTCAAAGCTAATACAGCAACTGCAAATTTCAAACTGACAGAGTATTCCAGAAGTGTTAAGAGTCATTTCAGGATCTAAGTGCTACAACAGAGTTGGGTTTACTACAGTCATGGCGTATTAAAGCACACTTTTCAAAGCCAGACCAATCCACATGTTTCTACATATCATTGCAGCAACGATCATTTCAAGATCAACCAACACACCTGCCCCCAGCACTGTGCAGTTTCACCTGCACAACATCAACAACCATGATTTGAATTACATTCCAGATAGCAAGAATGAAAGGTAGGGTGCTCTGAATTCCAGAAAATGTAGCAATCATCTTTAGAATCTCGTGAGAGTTTGTGATCTGAAGGAAAAAATGGATTCTTTCATCTCAGGCTCAAGGAAAGCAACATAGGCTACAGATGCATCCTCTTGCAAATACATACATTCGTATACATGGAGATGACATGCACAATTAATATAGCTTCTTTAGAAATGTGTAATTTGAACCGAAGTCTGTCATCTCCAGGTGACTAGAACAAGTCTGCTAGGTGCAAAAAAAATATATATCCATTTAGCTTGTATTCATTACATGTGCCAAAGTTGACACTTCTCTGAACCCACTGACTGTGCATCACTACATCACTTGCAGATCAGTTCAATTCAGCCAGCCAAGCTAAACCTTTTCTAACTTGTCCTTCTCACCTGAGACCCAATTTGTAATAGATTTTTCCATGCTCATTTACTTACTGTAGGCTGCACAGACATTTTCAGAGATGCCAGTACTACTTTAATAGGGTTGCCTTCGTAGTCCAATGCTTCTGCTTCTACAACGTGTAATTCATCTTTGGCTCCAGCCCCTAAAGTAACCTGTGAAGTAAAAAACAGCGCACATTCTGAAAATCTCCTTAAATATTCTGAAATCTTTTAGACTGCATTCACTGTTCTATGTCTCAAGACTGACGTCTGTACTTCTGACTGCTGAGGGTTAAGTTACACTCCTCCCTCAGCCCATAACCTCTTTCCCCATAACACTGGTGCTTGCAGGGTGCGATTCAAGACAATTGCTTTGATGGAAACACTGTGAAGTTTTCTGAATTATTGCTTTCAAGGGGTCAGTGACAAGTCCAGTCAGCACTGGAGCTGGCCCACAGGAAGATACACAAACACATGACTACAGAAGAGAAACAACTACTTTCATTACCAGAGAATCACAGCCTCGATCCTTCCCCTTTTCCTGCATCACCTACACTATGCACTTTGTTTCCTTCAAGTTCAAGGAGGAGTTAAGCCTTGCAGCTGCTGAGTTCAATGCTGCTATTTAGGCAGGAGCCTTCTGCATTAACCCACCAAGAACTGTTGTCCCAGTGCATTTCAAAACTCAAGTGTGTCTATCCCTTACACCAAATACAAGAATGGCACATTCTGAAGACTCAAAAATCATAGCTGAAGAGAGGCAAACAAGTGAGACATGAGACAAGCCTAAAATTCCAGTTTTCTGAACTTCTGGCATCTGAGTCAGGGTTACATGCAAGGGCTCCAAAACCCAAGAATTCCCTTGAAGTACTACAATTATTTCTGAAACAAGTTAACAAGGCTCTGTGTCCTTTTCCAATGCCAATGAAAAGAAAGCTTCCCACCCTCCACGGAAGATGTGGGTGTAAACACTTCAGGCAGACAGTGGCATGCTTGAGTTTCCACTCTCCAAGAGCTGTGTTTTAGGTTAAGTTACCACAATCCAGACAAGGTGCATCAAACTGAAGACTGACAAGCAGGATACAGGATTCACTACTCCTGGCAAGTTTTGTTACTGTGACTTTAAAGAGGTGAAACTGGTGCTCTGATCTCATCTCACAAATGGGTCAGCACCACCACAATGAATAGCTCAGCTGGTGGGACTACCCACCAAGACAAGAATTTCATTTAAGAGCATGCCCCCACCCCCAGTTACCCCTGTCACTTGCACCGTTCTAGCAATACCACAGCACCTACTATTCATTTATTGAGTGGCTGGCAAGTATCCGTTCATGCGCTTTGTCTTCTGCACTGAAGGTGTGCATACTGGCAATAAACAGAAAATGAAGTGGTGACCATCCCACTTAAGGTTCTTGGCTGTCCTCAAGACCAGACACCTAAGGAAACCCCCATGCCACTTTCTACCTCTAGATGCAGTCCTCCTCCCCTTTCACTTTATCCTTCTCTCTCCCTACTTCTTCCTGCATCTCCTGAGTCCCTTGCCAGATTTGTGCCTTAAATGACATGTGCCAGTCAATCTTTACACACCTAGTCTTTTATCATGTGCACAGATCACAGTCACAGCACTCACTAGCTTCATGCTTTACCTTCTACCAACTCCTTACTCTGCTTGCCAAGGCATTTTTTGTTTGTAGCTACTTCTTAGAACTTCCAAGCTTCTTAAAACTTTTCCAGTTTGCTGTTTATTATTTCAACCCCCATTACTCCCATGGATGATCCTGTCTTTAAAAGACAGGTTTCTGAAGTAGCCTTTTTGCAGGCAACCCTAAAAACTAAGTACTGGTGAACATCCAATCTGCTTCGTTCCCAGGGAAGAGTGCACAATCAAGCAGGAAATGCTACAGATTATCTCCAAAATCAGAATCTTTGGATAAAGCCATACAATTAAGTATCTATCACTCAGTGATGCATTTAATCTGCATTACAAACATTCAGGTGTGAGAACTACCCATATGAACTTGGCCTGTCTATACTTTACTAATATATTCTTCCCTCAAAATAAACTCAGAAAGGTCACCAATTAAGCACAGATTAGTCACCATCAAATCCAGACTGTAATTTTCATAAAATGCAAGGACTGAAGACACATGATTTAGAAACTAATGCCTAAATGAAAGCACCACAGGTACCGCTTTGAATAAGCTGTGCCTTGGACAGCATTAATAACTCCTTGCCTGTGAAGTTGTGGCACCTTATGTTTGCGCTAACCAAAACAAAACTAATACACTCAGCCTAGAGCAGAGGCCTTGAAATGCTACGTCTTGCTTGCTGTGGCAGCAGAGAGATCTAAGGACACATGCTATTAGCTCTGTGGGAAAAAAAGCAATGGAGTTATGTCTGGGAAGCACATGGAAGAGCATTTCAAAATTAAGTTTCCATAGAGTAGTGAAATGTGCCTACCTATAATTAATATAAATCAAATTTCTCCCTTCGTGCTCATGCAGTAACTGAACTAGTGCATTATATATGTCAGTGTGCATATTCTAGCCTTTAACTCCTTTCAGCCAACACTTGTTAACCTACTGAGAATTCATTTTTAAGCTTTCTCAGCCTTACATCACTTGCTATAAACCATAAAATATCAGTGGACATTTTTATCACACTCGCCACTAAAGGAAACACATTCAAGGAAACGAATTCACATGCTAAAACTCACTTCTCACAAAATCACGCATCACTACTTGAAAACACCGATTTAAAAAACAAATAGTACTTGCCGTTCTCAAGGATAACTGATGTTCGTTTTCTTCATCGTCTACTTTGAACTGATACTCCTTATCTGCTTTAAGCTCGCAGCCTGCGAAGAGACCATTGACTGGTAAGCACCGCGCTGTATGCAGGGGCAGGTGTTCGCCAACCACTTCTTATTTCGAGCCTCTCTGCTCCAAGGCCCTGCGCTTACGCGGAGAACCCAACCCGCAGCACTGCACGCACACAAGCGGACAAACACGTGTGGAGGGGAAGGCCGCGGCCTACTACCGACCACGCGCTGCCAAGCGCACCGCCGGCCGTCACACCGACCCGCCCCAGCCCCGGCTAC
>VXAL01003121.1:10413-26687 GCA_013399475.1 Chauna torquata | reverse complement strand
ACCAGGAAAAAAAAATGCACACAATCTGCACACAAACCTGGAGAGGCCCCTGTTTCCTTACCATCCCTCTCCTGCACCACTGCAAGAAACAGAAGATATCATTAGGACACTGTATGAGTGCAGGGTACAGCCACAGCTTGACTTCTACAGGTAGGAATAGCCCTTTCATGTGAAAACAAACAAACAAACAAACAAAACAAAACAAAACAAAACAACACAAAATGAAGGGCTATTCAATGACAAGAAGCATGGAGACTGACTGAGGAAAACTGCTGCCTCACCTAATAGAAGAGATGGAAGGGCATAAAATGAAATTTGTAGGTGGCAGATAAAAAAAGAAAAAAAAAAAGGAGGCAGATCTTCACCCAACACGTAGCAGAACAGAGGAAGTTGCTGCCACACTATGTTGGGGACACCGGAATTTTACATGCATTGGACACACTCATGGGAAAAGAAAAATCATTCGAGGGAGAGTAGATGACAGACTCTGGCTCAAGAAGTCCTTGAACTGCTTGGGAAGCGACTCAGGGGAAAATACCACCATCAGCTTTGACCTGGTCTCACACATTTCTCCAGTCACTGTCGGCAGGCAGGCACTGGGCTGGCAGAGCATTTCCAAGCAGGGAGGAGGCGAGGGGCTCTTCAGCCCAGGTTCAGTGCCAGACGTTCCAAGCAGACCTGCAGCTCAAGAGCCCTTCGACCCAAGCTTGCCTTCAGCCCAATATACACCACAGTGCTGGTTAAAAGACCCAGATCCAGAATCAAGTTCAGTTTTGAGGCTGATCATGCACTGCTTAGTGGGGTCTCAGGGCTAGCAGTAGAGGTTTAGGATGTTTTGTCTGGCTGTGTCCATCCAGGCAAAGCCGTCTGACACTCCCACACGTGGAAGACTGTCCAGTTTTCTACTTCCTTTATGGCAGAGCCTCCTACATGCTTGTAGGATCACCTAAATGGGAAACCTACTTCAAAAGAATCCTTCATTTTTACTGCTGGTGGTAGTTTGCAGCAGATACGTCAAGATGGAAAGAAAGGTGACAAAATAGTCACCTGATCGTCTTGATGCTCATCTCATAGCTCCTTCACAGAGGGGAAAACTAATTCCCAGAGCAGGCACATACAATGGCAAAGTTACCCAAGTCCCTTGACACAAAGGGCAACCATGTGGACGTCCTGTTTGGTTGGCTGTATTTCCCATACCAGTTGGAAACTCTGGTCACGAATGGTGAATGCTCGTGTGATCCAGACTTTTAAAAAGTGGGTGAGGGGTTGCCAATGATGGTGGTCCCACGGGATATTAGTTCTCAAAAGAATGTAGAACTTCCTTTCCAAGAAAGAGGATTTCCAGCTTCCTCAGGGGAAGGAAAAAAAAAAGAAAAAAGATGATTTTTTCAATACCTCTCCAATCTCTTCCAGGATTTGGAAACCTGAGCACAGACAGCAACCTCAAAGCAAGAACTCCCATCCATCTTGTACTGCACTTTTCAGGCTTTGCAAATGTCTAACAAGTTGCTGCTGAGCTCTTTGCCTCTCCTGCCAACATCTTCACTTTGCTTTGTTAACTAAAACTGTTAACTGTTCTGACACAAGCAGATGTACTGCACACATCCGAGCGGCTTCCTGTGGCTGCCAGGTAGGTCTCGTCAATTTCATTTACCTTTGTTGTGGTGCCTTTTAACATTTAATTACAAAGCAGCACTCTTCAGTCACTGTACTTATCATCTGCCATTTCTGTCACCTCAGCAAGAGTCCAGGATCTCTCCAGCTTCTTTACCAGCAGGGCTTTGAGGTGGGAAGGTCTATCCCAGGTACATCTTTAATAGCTAGCTGTTGACAGGTCAATTAGCCCTTGGCACTCCTCACATTAGCATCGCCCACGTGCTACCCGCTTGCGGGATGGTTTGTCACTCTTGTATGTTCCTGTCTAGCAAACGCCTGGCATGTGGCAGGGACACCTCCCGTGTGCCCGGGCACTGCTCAGAGCAAGCAGCATGTGGCTACACTGGAGCTGAGCAGAAGCCCAGGTGGATGAGCTCCGCAGGGTCCATGAGGTCCACGGTGGCATTCCTCTGTCACGGTCATTGTGGCATCCACCACCAGGCTGCATCAGCCCCAATCTAAATGGAAGCAGATGCAATCTGCAAATCTACGATGTATACATTCACTGTAGGGGAGCACGTGGTCAGCTGAGGGGGTCTCAGGCTTATGAGACCTGATGTGCCTCAATTGTCACCCGCTGCCAACATCTGAGGTCCCTGCAGAGCCACGGTACCTCTGCTGCTCCTCCCTATAGCTGCACTGAAGGGTGCATAGCCTCTGCTTCGTAGTTTTAAACTGTTCTTGTTTTATAAGACACTGTCATCGTAGATTTATATTTCCAAAACTAATAGATCTCAAAGTTAAATTAAAAAAAAAAGTCATTCCATGCAATGACAAAGGGGATCATGTTCTCGGCTGACCTAAGTGTCCTTAGTGTCAGAACCTCATCCTCCATGTATGTCAAATCCACTAAGTAAGTCAATGGAGATAGAGCAAGAACTTTTTTTGTTGTTAATACATGGGAAAACATGGATCAGTTCTGCCGCCACAGTCACGAGGAGAGGCTCACTGCCGGCACCGGCACCACACTGAGGTATCACCACCAAGCCAAGCTGCTTCTCAAAGCCCACTAAGGACCCACGCTCCAGGTATTTTTCTCATCAATGACAACACACTAACATTTTAGGGCTCTGATTTTGCCGTCAGATGGGCAGGACCCTTAGTTAACTGATGGGAAGTCTTGGAGCTCTCGGGGTACGCAAGATAAGTCCATGTCAGCGCGGTCGCAAGCTCAGGACTTGCGTTTGGATTTGATGCCCCCTCGTAGGAAACGTGAAGCAACAGGGATGAGTACATGCAAAGCGTCAAGCGAGTGGATTTGCCAGCGGAATGAGCAAGCCCGATGCACTGGAGGTGTCTGTACACCAGAGGGCACTGTGAAATTACATATGTCGAAAGGAAAATTTACCGTATTACAGGGGCTGGGAAAAGACCTCGGCTGGAAGGAGTGGGGTTCGAAGCTGTAAACAACGAATTTGAACCTTCACGCCACCACGCAAGGGTGACTATGAAATATTAAAACTTGTAAATAAGAGACTGTATTACAGAAACAGATTATTTTGCTAGGGAGACATTTTTGATGTCTTAAAATCAGCTTCAGTCCTTGCAGTGTTTATATTTTGGCTTGATTTACCTTTCACTTATGAAGATGCAACTTAAGAGCAACTTTGCTGGGGTCAAAACTATTCAAGCAACATTAAATCTGACTTCAGTGCATCTTGAACTGTTATGGAGTCTTCCTATACCTCCCTGCACACTCCAAACTTCACGGTGCCATCATCTTTCCTGGAAAGATGTGGAAACATAGGCACCCAAATCACACAGGGAATTTCTTTGGGTGAAATCCCTGTGGTCTCCAAGCAGCCCTGGATAACCAAATCCCACAACTGCAGGGGCTGTGACGACCGGACCTTGGCTGGCAATCTCGCTGCTAGATGGCAAAAGCAGATATGCATAGGAACAGATCAGCCCTGGAAAGCCCAAAACACTCCCTGGGGACACATCGCATTGCCACTCTTGGCTCTGCAGACAGATTTCTCCTCTATCGCTGTGAGCGCAGCATCCTTCACCAGCGCTAGCCATTAACACGACCTGCTGCTTGCACTCAAACAACCCATCCAAGCAACACCGAGGAGAGGTGACACCGAGCGCAACCAGAAAACCAGCCCCAGAAGGAAGAGGTCTGCAGGAGCGTGCAGGACTGCCTGGTGGAGTGGGTCGTGTCCCGCAGGGTGCCTGGGGAGGGAATCCTGGAGGTGCAGGCACCTCTGCAAGTCAGTCCGAGGATCCCAGCTCAATAACAGAGAGCCAGATAATAGCATTTGAACACTATCTTCTCCAATTCAATTGTATTGATTTATTGCCTGTCCAATGAAGCCATCAAGTGTACAAAATGGTTAATCTTATTTTTTTTTTCCTGCTGTCTTCTCAGAGGAGTGAAGCTGTAAACGCTAATCCATGCAAGTGTGGGGGGAATATTTGACTTTTCAAGGCAGAGGCTACAGAGTGCCCATGCAAAACTCATGCCATGTCAGCACGGGGCAGAGGAAGGACAAGAGCCCTTCCCACTGAGGGGTCCTGCTGAAAAGCTGCTCCACTGAGCATTTGGGGCTTGATTACAAACCCCACTGGCACCACCGCGCTGCCTCAAGCTCTGGGAGCGGGCAGGGCTTGCAGCCGCACACCCCTGCCCAGCGGGAGACGGGACGAGGCCAGACCCTGCCACTCTCGAGGCTTTGCAGGGCAGTTTGCAGGAAGCTATGGGATGCAAGAGCAGCAGAAACATCCCCTGCTGCCCTGTTGCCCCCAAACCCAGCGGCAGGGATGCTGGGCTCCATCACACCGTCGGTACACGGGGCCTGTCCGACTTGCACGACTCACCCAGTTCAAAGCCCTGCAAGCAATATTTCGTCCTCGCCAGCAGACCTCCGCCAGGCAGGAGGCAGGGGTTGTTTGAAGCGCACCGCTTCAGGGTGGGCGGCTGCAACGCCCGGATGGGGCGAGAGGGTGCCGGGTCCTGCGCTGGCCAGCTGAGAGAGAAGGAAACCGATTTATTTAAAAAAAAAAAAAAGTATTTTCTTTCAAAATGTACATTTGCAATTAAAGGCTAAGTATGCTGTATATTTTATTAATGATGTGGGATAGCGAGGCATTTTAAAGGTCTCTTTTGTTTTGATGATTTTTTTGGAGGAGGGGAAGGAATTGAAATGGAAAGCTTAACACTTATAATTTCAAAAATTTGGCTTATATTTTAGGTTCTGGTAACATGCAATTACAGGCACTTAGAAAGAATTCCCTTTTTTATACTATGCCCTAGAGCATAAAATTAAGAGGCCAATTCAGGCTTTGTACTGCTTTCAGAGGCAGTTTGCTTCAGCATAGATCAACATGGAGACTGACTGTCGCCTTTCTATTGAATTAGGTCTATATTTTTGACAAGTATGGCAGCAGTATCATCACTTTAATCACCAACAATCCATTGTGTCTCTTTATGCTAATAAATAAAACATTCTGTGTTAAATATTTCCCAGTAAGCACTTGAAGACCTGCAATCACCACTCCTTCTATATGTTCCCAAGTAAAATAATACAATGGTAATAAAATCAAATGATGTCTAGGAGTTTTATAGACAACTAATAGCAGTTATTGCAAAGTGCACATCAGATACCAATTGAAGGTTACATTTCTCTTTAATATAATATAGCATGCATATTTCACTAACTGTCTCTGTATATCAAATGAATTAAACAATGCGATGATATAGGTCAAAAACTGAGTTCTTTAGGAGAGGCCTCTTAGGCTGAAGAGCTTTGCTGGAGCTGTGTGTGTTAAGAGTGGGAGCCTGTGGAGTGCTGGATGCAAAATATTGGAAAATCATCTGAAGTTACTTAAAAATCGCTGAAGAAGCCTCCTGCCCTTGCCAGACAGGCTGTGCCCTCCTGAGGGGCTTTGCTGGAGGAGCTGCTGGTGGCAAGGGTCTCATCCAGACCATCCAGAAGTGGCTGGGAGAGACCCCAGCCCATCACCCTGGCCTCCGTTCTGGAGGAGCATGCTGGTCTAGGACCGAAACATAGTTGGAAAGCAGGGATTTTGGTCTTGGGAGAAATGCAACCATCAGAGCCCGGAAGTCACCCTAAAGAAAGCCTTGCCAGGCTTCAGACCAGCTTGTCAGGGGATTTTTTCCCATCCCTGTTACTAATATAGCTAATATATTCTGGGGCCCCGCCTCAGTCAACATGAATTGTAAACCGTCTCTCTAATCCCCTCAACAATACCCTTCCCCAAACCTTTTTTCTATCTTAATTAGATATTCTATCCCTTTGGTTTAAAATAGTATTTAATTTCACTTAATGATTTCAACAAAAAATATTAGGATTCCCCAAACAGACATGTTCCTTCTGAATTCTCTCATTCTTTTTTCAAGGGCTTCAGTTTCATCTTTTTGTTGCTTTGTCAAAACACAGCTAATTGACTGTCCTAAAAGTACAATTTTAGTAATTTCTCTCAATGAAGCATCGCCGCCTCCTCTATTAGCACTACCTAATTGGACTTTGAATCCCCAGCCGGTGACTTCACCCATGCTACGGGCCCGAATCACTGCAACAGTAAATATCAGCATTCCAGTTAAATGTAGGTTGGCTCACATTCCCCCAAAATTGGCTTTCTGCTCCTCGGAGTACAATCTGATGTAATATTACATTAACCGTGGTTTTTGTTTTTGTTTTTTTCAAGGGGAATTGGAGGAACCGAGGGGGAGCTGAGGCTCAGATCTGCATTTCAGCTCGGCGGTAAAGGCACGTTTGCTCCCCGGCGCCGGCGGGGCGGGAGCGCTGCGGGGCTGCGGAGGCTGGCGGGAGCCTCCGCGGCCTCGCAGCCTCCGCTCAAAGCCAGCTTGCAGCAGCTCCGGCCGCAGGGAGTGCGCCAGGTGAGGAGACGTCAGCGCTGATCCCTGCCTGGGCTGCAGGACCGGCTCCCCACCCACCCCATCCATCACCCCGGAGGGATCCCACACCACGAACCATTCCCCATCCTTTCTCCTCCACCTCCAAAATACGCAGCACGTGGCTTCCAACCATTGAAGACCTCGGCACATATGGTGTCAGCCTTCCTGGCTGCACCATACCGCACGCAGAAGCAAATTGCCCGCGGCGTTATCTGCAGTGGCTCTAATTATCCTCCAGCATCTGCTATTAAAATGCAAGCGTCAGGCCAAGCTACAAGTAGAAAGCAGAAACAGAACTCCTTGTTGATGCCTGTAATAGGCACCGAAGGCATATAACTGCATAATTGCTAATTGTTAGGTGTAGTGCAGTTGCTGCCAGAATTGCCCGGAGCTGCCCTTTGCTGCTCCCCTCCCTGCGGGATTCGGGAGGGAGCGGGTCCCGCCGCTGCCCGTGCCGCTTCCCTCGGACAAGACCCCCCGCAGCGCCGGGGGCCAGAGCTGCCCTGCGCGCTGACCCCCTTCATCACGCGTCAGCAGCGAAAATTGCAAGGGAAAAGCGAGCTGCAAGTGTAAGTGCAAGCTCAGAGCGGGACAGAGCGCTCGCCGCATGCCACGCTCCGTCTTTCAGCTCCAGCAGCGAAATCCTCTGGGGCCTAATGAAGGCACTTGACCTCTTGCCACCCCCATCCTCCTGTCTGCAAAAGAGGACGCTAACGCTGCCGACATCCAGGCAGCGCAGGGGACACGGGTGGGCTCGGCGAGAGCTGGCAGGGCTGGATGGTGCACCTGCAGCAGTGTGAAAACACCGTAAGATGTTTTCGCGTTACGGAGGGTTTAGAGAGAGAGAGCTGTCAAATGTTTTTTCCCTTCACTTTGCCCTCAGAAGGGGTCAGCCACAATCCAAGTTTGTGTTTCGGGATGACGACTCCACCAGCCACGCTGCTCTGGGCACAACGCCCTTGCAAGCCTTACAACGCAAACTCCTTTCTGCTCCATCCTTGCACAAACTGCTTACAAGCTCCCAGCCCGCCGAGCCCACGCTCCTCCAAGGCGATTCATCGAGCTGCTGCTCATCGTTGCTCCAAGCTCGCCGTGGCAGCGTGGCCAGGCTATGATTATCAGCGCTACCCTGGGTTTCCTCCCGCGGCCGAGCGGGGAGGCCGCCGCTTAAAAGATGTTGCTCTCATCTCTTCCCTTATTGCCGGCAAGTGCTCCGGCGATAAATGTTTTCTTGTAAACATGCCATAGATGGAGGTAGGAGCCAACGAGATGGAGATGCCAGAAGCTTTTTGTCTTCGTGATTTAGTTTCTTATTAGAACATGCTACTGGGAAAGAAAAGATATCATTGATAAGACTGACATTAGAGTCAGCCAGTAAAATTAAAACCCCAAGGACCGGCCTGGCCCTTTTCTTGTCAGCAAGGAATACAGATTCCCTGCCAAACTAACACTTTAAGGTACTCATAAATGTTAGGGACAAAACTTTCAAAAAAAGGAAGAGCAGGATTTTAGCTGCCTCCAGTTTTGGCAGAGCATCGTGAGATGCTCTCAGGGGTCTGGCCCTCGCCCCTGCCCCCGGAGAGGACCCCAGCCCCAGGAGGTGCCGGCAGCTTTGGGCTTGGGTTGGAAGTGCCTAGTGTCAGTGATTCCTTCCAAAAACCTTAGTCCAAATGATGCTAGGGAAAGAAAGCCTCTGAGCACCACAGCGAGCTTGTGGCGGCATCCAAAATTTGAGAGCGCACGTGCTCCAGACACTGATGGATACACACAGCTCAGATGTCAGCTCCTCCCGAGGTGTGCAGGCTCCTGGAGTTACGGGATGGGGAACAGCAGGCTGGTGCTCACACAGGACCTAAACGAGCACCACTCTTTGTGCTCGCAGATTTTAGGGATGTGTTTATGTTGCAAATAAGCCCTTACAATAAGTTTACAATAAGCACTTCCCTACGTGCTGCACCATAAGGATGAGGGAGGTGCTGGGACTTTTTGCAGGATCAGCCTCGTGACCACGCACCAGGCTGTGAAGCAGCAGCCAGCAGGGCTCACAAAGGGCTTTCTTAATAAATTCTGATTAATAGAGAACAAGTTCCTCCTGTCCCAGCCCCTTTCATAGCTTTCCCAACAGCAGCAGCCCAAGCCTGCCTGCATACGTGTACCACACGAGCTTTACACAAATGCTGCATGTCATTAACAAAACACAAACCAGCGGGCATATCTTAACGGGAAAAGTTAAATCTCTTTATGCAGTTAAATAAAGATACCTTGTCCAGTCATTAAGAAGTGATTAGCTTATCTAAGAAATAACAGCGCTAGCCCTGTCAGACTGGCACACAAACACTAAAAAGAGCAGGGATCAGATATCACATTAGGCTAATTATAAAGAGAAGAAAAGACAAGCAGAAGCATAAAATAGCCATGTGGGCAGCATTTTGCTGGAGTTTTTCTTTGCATGGAAAAGGCTAAATGCATTCTGCAAAAGCGAAATTTAAGCATTAAAAAATTCCTCTTCTGGTTTTATTGATTTAGCACTGCATGCGAAAAGGCAGCGTGTACACACGCAGGCTCCCGCTTTGTGCGGAGCCAAACCCTGGCAGGGACCGAGTTTCTCAGACCCGACGGAAATCCTCGCACCCTTGCGCAACAGTTCCAGGGCTCGCAGCTGCCACCCTGCCGACGGAGCGAGGCAGTGGGCCCATCCTGCAAACCCCATTGCCCCCACCACGGCGCAGGTCCTCCTCCTGCACCCGCCAGGGGGGTCCATTTTGTGCTGACGCTGGCCTGTTCACCATTGTCACCTTGCCCAGCTCAAGCACGTGTCACTTCTCCAGCAGCCACGCGATCCTCGAGCCCCGTAAGGCAAGGTTCATGGGATGGCTGTCCTGACACCTCGTACATTTCACTCCCAGGTTATATTCTGGGGAAAAGCTCAACTTCCAAGACTAGGAGATGACATCCAGCATGCTGAGCCAGAAGCTGCCCGAGAGAAAAAAGCTGCATTGCAAAGCACAGAATCTCTCAGGTCCTGGCTGGAGAGGAGCCTGCTCCTCCTGGCGTGATGGCCAGGGATGCCCTGAACGCTCGCTGCCGTATTGTACCCTCACCCAGGGACTACTGGAAGCCCCTGCTGTGTGCCCACCTGAGCTGCAGACCTACGAGCCCCAGGCAGCTTTGCTGGGACACGGGCAGGTCTCAAACTTCCACCCAGGAACGCCGTCGTGCACACGGCTGAATGCCTGCGGTTGGGGCAAGGAAGTTCACCACCAGCAGTGGAGTGATCTGTGGTGAAGCCTGAAACCTGCAAAAATATTGGCACTCAAGAGACCTCGGAGGCAGACAGCAGGCTGCCCGGCAGCTCGAGGAACCTCCAGAAATAAGCAGGGCGTTGGAGCCCTCTCGTTCATCAGGACGTCACCCACGAGAAAGCTACCCAACGCTCCCCAAGTCCTGTTCAAGTCAGCAGAGGACAGTACCCCTGTCTCAATGACTGCTACAGCCGGAAATATCCGATCCCTGCTGGGGAGGAGGGAGGTGGTTTTCCATTTTTAACATTTGTATCCTTTTTAAAGCTTTTATTTGCCAAAACCTAATATTAATAACGACAGTAGATCCTATTTTCCTTGAGGTAATACCAATTTTAATGCATTTTTTTTTACATAACTGTAGTATTATTGAGGAACAAGTAGTAAATGATAGATACTTTAATGTAATATGAGTCAATATGTATTTATATGTGCTTTATGACTTAATCAATATTGCTACATTAGCAAGAATAAATATGGTGTTTCCTTTTCTGGCCTTGGAAAGAACAAATAAGGAAAGTCACATCATGAAGTTTAGGAATGAATAAAATCTCCGCATTTCACAGACAATTCAGTAAATCTCTGACATTCATTTGTTCTCCAACACCGAGCAAGCACCTCCCTGGGCAGCGGCACCAGGGGGCTCTGCCTGTGACCCTGCTTCAAGTTGTTCCCAAATACCTCCCTAACAGGAACTTAAAAAAAGAACCAGGACCCAGCACTGAGCTACGTCTACTTTGGCATCCCAAATCTCAGGATAACGGGCTTTGCACCCAGAGCAATGGGGGACTTTACCGCTGAAGAACACGAGGAGTCCACAGTTCGTGCCAACCCCGCGCTGCTGCTGCAAACAGCACCCTCCTGGCACCCCAGCAAAGGGAAGGGGAAAGTGCTCCTGATGTAATGCATCGGAATCCATTCACTGCTGCCAAAACTACTGGTTGTGACAGGCATGGAACATCCATTTTTATTATGGGCAGAAGCTTTTCCATCAATTACTTGTTTCATGCAGAAAACAAACTGCATAACAGTCGAAGTGAAAAGCAACGAGTGTTTGCCTGTTATCCTCTTGATAACAGGAATGAATAAACCTTCCAGGAGGAGACTGACCCCAGCCGGTGCACGAGAGCAGCCCAGCCCCAGCCACGAGATGTTCATCCTGCACATCCTACACATTCACTCCATCATGGCCAGCCTTTGGCCGGAACAAACCCGCTGGGAAAGCTCATCCCCAGCTCCTCTCTGCCCACGAGCCGGAGTTACGCTCCCGACCCCTCCTCGGGGACGTACCCTGGGTAACCCAGCGCCTACCCCAGGTAGTCAGTTACCTGCATGGAGCAATACCACGTCACCTCGCTCCTGATGGACGAGCGGAGGGAGCAAGAGCCAGCGCGTGCAAACGGCATTTGAGCATCTTGACTGGGATGCAGGACAAGAGTGGCTTCTCATGAGGGCTTTGAATACCCCCAAACCATGCCAGAAGAGAGAAGTTCACTCCTGGCAGTACTGCTGGAGGCCAAATCCAGGCAGCATTTGAAGAGAAAAAAAACAAAAACAAAAATAAAAACAAAACCACTGTGTTTGCTCATGCAAGTCCCAAATCCAAGCAAGCAATACACATTCCTGGTACAACTTCCAAGAACGACAGCACTTCTGGGCGAAGCAGAGTATTTACCGCTTTTTCTTACTCATGGTGAGCCCTCCTGGACCTACGGAGATTGAAGCAGAGCAGTGCCAGTACAAAGAAATAATGCTGGAAAGCGGCTTGCAGTTCTGCTTCCTCTCATGGCACTGGAAATGGCTCGAGCTCCAACTTTTAAAGCTAATGTTTCCACCACCACTGATGGGTTTTGCCTTGAAGACCCCAGTGAGACTCCCAGCCAAGGTGCATTCCAGGGAGTTTAAGACGGGATCTTAATTTATCTCGTCTGACTAAAGCCGCTCATAGCAGGTCAGCGGTGACCGATGTCCCTCGATGTCACCCAGCCACCTCCTTCCCCTGCCACAGCAGGCAGCTGAGGGTCACTCATTTAAACACCCTGCTCCGAAACCAGAAGAAGAGATGTCTGAGCCACAGTCACCCTACCAGCAGCAAGCTGCCCGGCTCCACGAGGACCTGAGGCCTGTCCAACTTCACTGCTGGCCTTCAGCAGAGACCGTTCCCTCTGCTGCACGGGGCAGGGCTGCAGAGCGCACGAGGTGAAGCTGGGCTGTTCGTGACCTGAGATGCTGTTTGTGCTCCTCTAGAGAGCGAAGGCTTTAGGCCAGCTGAGATTCACCACTCCAGAGAGATAAACCTCTGGAAATTCAACTACTGCTCATTACTTCTACCTTTGGCCGGAGCCAGATGGGTTCTGCCTCCATCCTCCACGGCTACCCTCCCGAGCTCCTCAAGACGCGGACTTTTCCTACAGCTGGGCTGAAAGGTTTTGCCCAGAAGTGCTGAAGTTCCTGCCAGACCCACCCTGGGCCAGCTGTGGTCGGCGTTTCCCAGGCAGGAGCTGCCCAAACCGAATTAGGTGCAACCTCGTCCGCCGCAATGGGCTCGTCCACCCCCTCTCGTCCCTGCACTGTGACCCCCAGGTTGTTCTTCTGCCATCCCCGATTTCCTCTGGCTCCTGCGGGGTCAGAGCTTGGCCTCACAGGTGGCTGAGCCCGGGCTCACGTAAGGGCAGGGACAGAAAAAAACCCAACCGTCTCCTCTATCCCAGGTTCGGGGAGTTTGGCAGCGTTTGTTTATTTTTAACAGATTGCTGCTGCTGCGTTTCAGATCTTTTCCTGTTGTGATCGTTAGAACTTCTAACCGGATCATAAATCTTTTATTAACATTTGGTATTATACTAATTAAAACTGTTCCATATATGTATTATTAATTTCTCCAGCACTTCTTGCGAGGGTGACATTTTTAGCTGGCTTAGCAGAATGCACCATAGTAAATAAGGAGAAACTCATTTCCAGGCAATTAGGCTTGCAGAAAAATAAGTTTCTTAATGGAGGGCACGATCATTACAAATTTTACCTAAATAAACAGGGTTTCTTAATGGTAACTCTTCAAGCTAAGTAAACAGATTGGTGTGGTAATGTCCTAAGCAATACTTAAATGTAACTGTTTAATAAATTGGTAAATTACTCATTTCATCTTAGAACAAAATGGTAATACTGTAGTAATAACCTAGTATATATTCTGTAAATATGAAGCATTATCACTTTAGCTCTGAAGAAATCACCACTGTGATATGTCAGCATTGATCTAAAACTGCAGCATTTTATCTCAAGTTTATTACCCATTTTTGAGAATCGCTGAGATTTTCAGAGCATAATGGCAATAAAAGAAGAATTTAAAAAGCGCTTAAATGTGCATAAGTTAATCAGAGGTATCCTCAGGGGGAAAAGGAAATTTGGTAAAACATGAATTATAAGCATCATTTAAACTTACTTTGGACACTAGAGATAATAAATGGCACCATAATTTAGAAATAGCTTTTAACATCAATGACTGTAAGTAGCACTTTACTGTTCATAAGAATTGCAAAGCAACAGTGCTGAGGCCAATTTTATTAGCCATTTTTTTCTTTATAAAAGCAATCCAACCATTTCCAAACTGAGCAGACAGGAACAAGAGTTACGTGTTAATATGCAAAATGCATTTCAGTTTTTTGTTGGGTTTTTTTTTTTTTTTGCTTTGTTTTTTTGTTTTTAAATAGCCAGCAGTAAATTTACCAAAAGATACAGTCCGGGGACAACTGAATGATCATTTAAAGAAGAATAAAGCTTCTTCAGAGTTTACATATTTGGGGAAAGTGGATCAGAGGAGAAAGAGGAGAGAGAGAGAATCGCTCATACATCCCTATTTACTGGGGAACGTCGCGGCACTTCCGAGCGGGAGCAGTAAATCCGGGCAGCAGCGCCGGAGGAACAAGGCTTTTCCTCGCTGATTTCTCACGACTGACAAACCGGCCGCGGATCACAGCGGCTCCTACAACAGCCACGAGCGCTGCCTCCTTCCTATCGACAGGGTACCCCACAACGCCTCTTTCAGAGCTATCAGTGGTGACCCTCACACCCATAAATTTCGGGCAGGCGGCACAGCAGCCTTTTTGAGCACGCAGCCACGCAGGTTCTTGCCTCCGAAGCTCAGGAGAAAGCAAATACCTATATTTTAATTATTTTGCTCCTGGCCCCCTTAGCGTAATCAAAATCTAACAACAGCCTTTCCCCCTCGCAGCCCAACCGGCTCCTCCGTGCTCTGGGAGCTGCGGCAGCCTCAGCCCTCCAGTTTGCCCCCCAATAATTCCCGCGACGTGCTGCGGTCACGCACCATCCCTCAGATAACACACGAACAAGGTCACTTGCTTATTTCCTGGGGAAACAAATTCGAGCCACGCTGGTACCAGATGGCTGCTGATTTTGTGTCGATGTCGGGAAGATTAATTCAACCACTAAAATCAGAGCCTCAACACGAACGCTGAAGCTGTGCAACAAAGTATGTAAGAAGGGAGGAAGTGTCACGCTGATTCATGAGCGTGGTCTCCACTCCGGGACCTCGGCTTAGCCTCCAGCGGAGCCCAGCACCAGAGGGACGGACTCCTCTTGAAGCAGAGGGAGAGGATGCCAGCACTTCTGCTGGTTAAGCGGAACAAAGGGAAAACCCAGAAGTGAAGCAAATCTCAGTTTGTGATGCAGGAATCCAAAATGCAAACAAAACCACATCGAGCGAACAAGTGTGCCACCAATTGCAATGGCTGGAAGCTAAAATTATGCAAAATCAGGCAAAAAGATGGGAGCAAGAGATCTATTTTTACTGTGACTGTGATTTGGCATTTCAGTTGAGAATCGCTTCTCCAGCACAAGGAATGCTTCATTCAAGACTTGATTACTTTTTAAATGACAGATCTTAGCTCAAATAAGGGTTTATTCAGGAGAAACGCAATGCCTGTGTTATTAGACACTGAATTAGGATGAACTTGTCATGGAACAACTATTTTTTTAGTTCACTCTTCACAACAGAAAGCAAATCCCTGAAAATCTTAGCTTGATTTTTTCAATCTTACTGTTGTTCTAAGTGGACATCTTCAAACACCGCAGGTCGGTACCAAAACAACTTTTAACGAACACAGACCCGGGGAAATCTGGCCATACAGCTTTACCCGGAGAACTCCAGCGCTGTGCTCCAGGGGCTGGGAAAGCCTCCCACGTCGGAAGCAAGCCTGCTGTGTCAACGCACCTACAGCAGCGGCACCTCCGCGCCCAGGTCTGCGTTTCCTCACTGCGTCTCCAAACGATGCCGCCAGGAGGGAGCAGCCCCCGCGCCGCAGCCTCCAGCACCCAGCCAAGGCGCACAAGGGGGTGCTCGGGTGCGAGCCCCTTCAGCCAAAAAACGGAGCTAAATCTTTTATCTAAGTCTGAGCTCCTGCTGCCCGTCACGGACTGCACACGCTCGCCTGTCAGTCTAGACAAGCGTTTGTATGTGCAATCAGGAAAACTAAACACATGCAGTTATGAAGATTAAAACTCCAAACAGAAACGTGCGCCGAAGCATTTGGCAACAAGCAGGATTGTTAAATTGTCCCCACGAGCCAGATTTTCAGTAAATCAGAACGGCTCTGTGAAGGCTCTGTCCCAGCGTACGCGCAGTTATCGGCGAGCTCAGAAGCAGACTGGTGCAGCAGGCGTCAGACGCGGCGCGCTCCTCGTGCCACCCCAGATCCCGGTGACCAGGACCCGACGCCCACAGCTGGCACTTACAGAAGGGAGGAAATGGTTCCGCGTGGGCTCTCCCTGAGCGACGGCAGGACTGGGAGCGACTGCCGGGGCTTTTCCCAGTTGGCTCTGGCCTCTAACCCAGCCCTGGCCATAGCACGAGGACAGAGCGGGTCCGGGCCCTCCACTGCCTCGGATGGCCCCGGGTCCGTTCGCTTCCCAGCAATAGCTGCGCCAGTTCGGATCAAACCCCGCTGTGCGATAACGACATTCGGGTGGCATGAGCCAAGCGCTGGGAGCAGCTGAGCTCTCCCACTGCCTGGTGGGCTCAGGAAGAGTTACAGGTGTGGGATTTGGCTTGGCTGCTATATTTTGTCCTCATCTATTTCCATACGAGTTTCAGCCTAAATTCCAGCCGGGGCACAAAAATCATCTTAAAACGGGTTTTAAAAAAAAAAAAATAGAAGGAAAAAAATGCATGGCTGTCTAACCAAGCGCAACCCACGAAAGCCCTACCTGGGGGCTGCCCACAGCCGCCTCTCTCCTGGGGCCAGGCGGCCGTGGAGCAGCGGGGGCCGGGCGGCCCCGGGGGCCGGGCGCGCAGGCGGCCGAGCAGGTGGCAGCGCAGGCGGCCTCTCCCAGCTGCTGCCCCGCGCTTGTCAGGCCGCGCTATCGTCACCGAGCGCAGATGTCGGCTGGGCAGCCATTGCCCGCGAGTCGCTGGCGGAGCCTTTTTT
>VXAL01003120.1:777048-907610 GCA_013399475.1 Chauna torquata | reverse complement strand
AAAAAAAAAAGACGACGACTAAAGTATACAAGCTCATGAAGTTCAGCATTAAGTATCCACAGCTCTTAAATGACATGAAGTGTGTTAACAACCTCTGGGTTCTAGAAGGCAACAAATGACTCTGAGTCAGTAGCATGCCCTTGCAGTAATGAAGGCTAATGACAAATAAAACTTTGTTAGAAAAAGTCTAGCCAGGAAGACAAAGAAACTAGTTATTTCCCAGCAATCAGCATTTTGGGGAAAATTCTGGAATACTATGCTGGTTTGCATCCACCCATGCAGGAAATTTTGACAAAGTGCAGTGAATCTATTGAAGGGCCACTGAGATTGCTGGGGAGCTAGAGCACAAAATGAACAAGGACAGCCTGAGGAAATTGTGCTTGTTTAGCCTGCAGAAGAGAAAGCCAAGAGGAGATCTATCTGTAGGCTTCACCATCTAATGCAGCAAGGTATAGAAAAGATAGAAAGACTTCTCAGAGACACACAGTAAATAGGACGTAAAAGGCACATGTTGCAGCAGGAGAAATTCTGAGAAATATAGGGAAAAAATTGTTTCCCTGGTTAAGGTTCCCAGAAAGAGGATGGGGAATCTCCATCCCTGGAGACTTTTAAAGCTGGTCTGGCCAAGACCCTAGGTGACCTGGTCTCACTTTGAAATTAGCCCTGTTGTGAGCAAGGGTCAGACCAACAAAAACTCTTGTGTAATCCTGTTATTTTAGTGTTTGCACATTCACAGAATGAGTGCATGAAGGCCTTCAACTGTGACCTTGACTAACATGACACAAAATATTCTCTTTTAAAAGATATTTCCTCCTGCCTGGGAATCACAAATGCCTTTGCGCCTGGTGTGTCTAAGTGGAAGAATGAGGGTTCAACTGTATTTACATATCTTAGTACTTTTTTTTCCTCTTGGAGTTTAACTTCTATATTTTGTAACTGAGAGCTACTCTTTAATCTCTGGTGTCATTTTAATGCAAATTTCGTTTCTGTTAGAAAATACTCCAGGGCTTGCCCAGCATAGCTGCACAGCACAGACTGAGTGCTCCTTAAACGTTAGCTCCATAATTGCTGGTGATATTTTCCAGGCGCTGCATTTGGACGTCTTATTGGGGAAATCATGGCATCAGTCTTTCCCGATGGGATCCTCTTTGATGGTATTGTTTATAAAATCTTACCTGGAGGGTATGCTGTCATTGGTGAGTCTTTACATCTTTCTCTTTTTTAAACTGGTCCCATCTCCATGACTTTTCTGGCTGATGTGATATTCTGTTTCCATATGACAGTCTTTCCTCTTCTCTCCCAATTCCTTTTCCACCCTACCTGGGAAAGGTGCAGCAGCTCTGACAGGAGCAGTGAGCCACACTGTCTCCACTGCTGTGATCTGCTTTGAGCTGACAGGTCAAATTTCTCACATCCTGCCCATGATGGTAGCTGTCATTCTTGCCAACATGGTGGCCCAGAGTCTGCAACCCAGTCTCTATGACAGCATCATCCAGGTGAAGAAGTTGCCCTACCTGCCAGATCTGGGCTGGAATCATATAAGGTATAGTAGTAAAACAGAGGTGGAGGTGGGGAGTATTGAAGAAATAAAGCAAATGAGAGTGAGAGCATGGGAGAAGAAAAGGTCATGAAAAGGAGGCAGAGCTGCAAAGAAAATAAAAAGACAGAATAGACCTGGGGTGAGAAAAAAACAAAAGGTGGAGTAGAAGTAAGGTTCATACACAGAAATGGAGAAAAAAATTTTTTTTTTTACACAGAAAGCACAGGTTTGAATCATCTTCAATATTACTGAAATTCTGTAAATATTACAAAATTGCTTCAGATTTGAAGTTTGGGGGTTTGGGATTTTTTTCTCCACAAAATGTTTGAAACATTTTACTTGGATAGTTTGCTTAAAACAAAATTCAGTTATTCATATACCTGTCTCTATGTATAGCATATATAATATACATAGGTATGTATATATAAAACATATATACGTAGGTACATATATATGCACGTAATTTTATCATGAGGGGTAATGGAGTGAAATACAACTGTAATGAAAATCCAGTTAATCTATGTTGATCCTGTTGCGAAGTTCTCCTTGATTACCCTTACAGAAGATTATTTAGCAACTTTATAGAGAACACTTTTTAAAGAAGTGATCATTTTATATATTTCTTTGAGGAATTTATCTGCTAGACATTTTTAGTACGCCAATTCTTCACCTTGCTGTCCATAAATTTACAGCAAATACAATATCTTTGTTGAAGATATTATGGTCCAAGATGTGAAATTCATCTCCTCCAACTGTAAATACCGAGACTTGCAAACTCTACTCCAAAGCACCACTGTTAAGACTTTGCCTTTGGTGGACTCACCAGGTAAGCAATGTAGAGAAACTGGTCCTTCCTGAAGACTTTCTCAACTTAGAGCCAAAGAAACTGGCTTTCAAATTACACACTTTGAAGAAGATAGTGTGACCCACTACATGTAAAAAAATCATCCTAAAAGTCTTCCACTATGGATCATGTATGACAGAAGGTTGTTTCAACTTTGTCAGACAGGTAAGCTGGAGTGTGGGGAGTGAAGCAGATACAGCAGGTAACAGAGGTGTGTGGGAACTTTGACAACAGGGAGTCTTGTATAAGCAAAGAGCCTGCTTCTGATGTGGTGCTGAGGAGTGGCACAACTCAAGGATGGTTAGCTTCCCACAGCCCCACAGCATATTAGCAGCAATTAGTGGAGCTGGTCAATGCCTCTTTTATAGCTTGTGATAGTGCTAGTCAGAGCACTTTGAAGAGTTTGGAAGGAGGAAAGGGCAGCATGTGACAGGTGGCATTCAAAATCTTGAGGGGGCTTAACGGTTTCGCTACTCTCTTATGCAGAGACCATGATTCTTCTGGGGTCTGTGGAGCGATCTGAACTGCAGGCACTCCTCCAGAGACATATCAGCCCAGAACGGCGACGGTGCATCAACAGAGAAATGCAGCAGAAGCTGGAGGAGGCACCTTACAATGGACACAGCAAGGGATCAGGGGCAACCCTGCCAAAGCTGAAGCATGAATCTTTTGCTTATGTTGATGAGGATGAGGTTACAGATGAGAAGGCAGAGGTAAGGGAGAAGAAACTGCATTACAGACTGCTTAAGAAGCAGTAAGACATTTGGAAAGGCTGAGAAAGAAATGACACAGGGAGGATCTTATTTTCTCTCCTTTCCATAACAGCTGCCTCAGCAGCCAAGTCCCACTCCTAGTTATCCAGAGGAGCCCAACGGCCCAACAAGTCCGCTTAAACAAACACCTGAAATTTTGGAGCCACAGCAACCCCCAGGTATGGTAACTTCAGGCATGCCCCAGCCATATTTCATTATGGAAGCTTTAAAGTTTGCTGTTTGTACATGTCTGTGCAAGGTGTTGGCTTCCCAGACACTGAGAGAAGGAATTGGTCTGACAGCTTTCTCTGCTTTTCCTGTATTGAAGGTACTTTGCTAGTGCACCTCATCATCAGTGTAACATATCCGAAATTATCTTCTGTTTGTGATTCCCCAGAGAGCATGGCAAAAGTAGACCCACGCAGGCTGCTCTCTCTCTGTCAGTTTTCCCAACTCCATTATTTGCAATAACATCTCCTTTGACTTTTTCTGAAGGTTCTGCATGGAAGGGTCCCATCTCTTGTCTCCTTCACCCTGTTCTTTTTGTGTTGCTCCACCTTTACGAGCTTTGTTTCCAAGACTGCGTTCATATCTCATTTCTGATTCATATATCATGTATATTTGATACAGGATGGTGGTTTTTTTTCCTTTATGTGTCTTGAAATATACAGACTGTAAGCACAGTGGTGTAGCCAGATCTTGAGAATGGATACAGCTCTGGCTTATGCTTTTAGGCACCCAAAGGTTAACATGTAATATAGCATATAGCACATTCTGGAACCTTAACACCGCTCATCTATGACCAAACCTTTAATGCATAGGAGAATCCACTTTACGCTACCAGGGCAGTAGAGTGGTGGAACAGCCATTCACCTTCCTTACCAAATCAGAAAAATAACCACATCAAAACAAGGACATTGTGTGAGACACTTTAAGAGAAGCTAGTGCTGAGTGATCAAGGAGTGATGAGGAAATGGAGCAGAGGTGACTTCATGAGGCTTTCCCAGCCATAATTTTTAGTTTGGCTCACAGTTGTCATTGTTTCTGACCAATCTTCCTCCACAGCCTTGTTCACTTCACAACAGCACCAAACCTTGTCTTCTCCCCTTTTCTAATTCCTGACTGCCCTGCCTAGGAGAATAATTCTGCAGTCATTTTCATTCCCACCATTACACTGTTGGCCCAGCCCATGGACTTCTTACCCATTTGCACCTATCACATTCGGTCTTGTTGATATGTCTTGCCTTTGAAGTCATTTTCAGATTTCCTTTCCATACTCTTCCTCTAAACCACATTCTCCTTACGGATTGCAGAAACCTCTGCTCACAGCAGTTTCTCCCTTGTATCAGATTGTTTGCTGTCCTGATAGTCCGCTTCTGTTTTTTCCTCAGGGACACTGATCTATGAATATCATCTGTGAAGGCTAATTTGTAATGGTTTCTTTCCTCTCCTTGAGGAAAAGATATTTATGGATATATTTATTCTGGCAAGCCCCAGCTACAATCTTACAAACTGAATGCTAGATTGTGTCTGGCTGAACCCTGTCATACACAGTGTAACATGTCCCTCATATTATTTCCCAGCCTGCCTTGGGCAAGGAGATGGGCATGGGGCTTTGTATTTTTGTCTCTCATTCATTCTTGTCTCTTATCCATGTGTTTGTTTTCATCCTTCAGGCAATTTCTGGAATTTGAGGCAACTGATCCAGCTGCTCTTATGTCCTTACAACCATCCACTTGAAACAGAGAGTGCTGTCCAGGTTAGGGATACAGAAAGCCTAGCAATACCCTGAAGAGAGAAGGAATGTGATGGAAATAGAACCTACTACCCAGAGCTATTCAGCATCTGGCCAAAGGGTGGACATACTCATGGTCCTGAATTTTGACAGTGTCAGTGGGGAGCTGCCTCCAAGAAAAGAGGGTGTGATTACTGTGAAGGAGTGTGCATTTTGCTAATGAGCCTTTTGTGCTCAGGTTTAAAGGCTACCATCACGACTGAGACTGGGCATATTTTTCCCAGCAAATAACATCATTTTGGCTAACCTGGAACAAACTGCAATTCTAGTCCATTTGGCAAACAGTTCTGGGCAGATAAAAATTAAAAGATGCTTTTGCCTTGTGCCATATTAAATGCTCTTAGGTATTTGAAATGTCCGAGCAGGATTGGCAGATATCATGTAGAGCCTATGGAAGACCCATCTGCTCTAGGGCAGTAGTTAGACCCCATGTGGAATATCTGAGAGCATATAAAGCAGTACTAGATGACCATATTTAGGCACCTGAATTCCTCCACCAGTGTTCCATAGTCCATCTTCTTTGGCAAGGGAAGGAGAGTAAGTATAGAGTGCACCTTTTAATGTACAAGTATGAAGAAAATCTGATAACTTAGTAATACGTTATTTGGAATAAAAAGGGGACCACAAGGGGTAAGAAGGCTGTGTACATCTTTCCTTTCTGTACTCTGTGAAACTGGGTACTTCATCTATCCTGAACAGTGTTTTCTCCTACAGGAGCCAGTGGAAGTCATTGATACAATGACATCAGAAGAGGTAAGACTGGATGCTGAAAGGGTGGGACATCAAGTGAGTTTGCCCATTCCCTATCATTTGTGATTCTTCCTGAACTCTTACAACACCAGCAATTGCCACATAAAGCCATAGATAATGCCATTTTCTTCTTAGACTTCTACAGTGGGCAAGTCTCACCCAATAAAAGAAGAGATTGTTCTGCTAGATGTACTGAGTAAGGCTCTGAGTAATATGATCTAACTTTGCAGTCAGCCTTTCTGTGAGCAGGCTGTTGGACTAGAGACCTCCACAGGTCCCTTCTCATCTAAATCTATGGCTCTATGTTGTTCCTTCATTCTTTGCACAATGGAATTACTATGTTGTAATGACAAGGGGAAGGTGCACTCAGAAAGGAAAGCTAAGATGTTCACTCCCTCTTTAAGCAGGAAGGAGCAAAACTTCACCTTCCCAGAAAACCTCTGAGGTACTGCAATTGACCTGTTCACACAGGGACTTGATATCTGTCAAGGAAGGGATGGGAACCTGAAGGGGGTCATATAATGGGCAAAGCAGGTGAACGATCTACATAGGATGGAAGAATGATTAACAGGAGAATGGGCCTGGTTTAAGTACACAACAAGCAACACTACTGATTACTGTAAGAGTGGTTCTCTCCTCCTTTCCTGTGTCAGATAGATGCTTGGGAACAGGAGGAGCTGAACAAGGATGTGTGCTTTGACTGCTGTCGCATAGACCCTTCCCCTTTCCAACTGGTGGAGAGAACTTCCCTGCACAAGGTGGGTGCAGATGGATCTCTGAGGCATGCTCCCTTTTTCTCCAACCTATCTATCATTGCAAGTCTAGTCTATGACATTTCTTCTCCTTTTCTTCACCTAAAACTGACTCACCTTTTCCTTATCCAATTTTAATTATCACCAGCTACTTCCACATCCAGATGCAGAAGTAATTTTGTTCCTATATCTTTCTGTGTGTATCTCCAGTCTCCTGGAAAACGAAAGGCTAGAGGTTAAGACTTTAAATGCATTTATTAAAATCACTTTTGGACACCACTTAGGATTTTCCAGCCACTACATTAACAGAAGCAGTATATGTTATACTGCTGGGGGTGTTACCTGGAGATGTACACACTGGTTTGTTGGTGCACAGCACTGGAATGAGCACTCCTAGATTTCTCAGGGTGTTTCTGACGGGGTGTAGAGTCTGCCTCAGAGTGTGAGAAAAGTTGCTTCAAACCAGCCTATATCATAGGCTCTTCATTGACCTGAAGCACAAGGAAAGAGGAAGCTAGATCATGCTGATGACCAGTGATAGGACCCAAGGGAATGGCATGAAGCTATATCAGGGGAGGTTCAGACTGGATATTACGAAAAGGTTCTTCACCGAGAGGGTGGTCAGGCAATGTAATAGGCTCCCCAGGGAAGTGGTCATGGTACCAAGAGGCATTTGGACAACACTCTCAGACATATGGTTTAATTTTTAGGTAGTCCTGTGTGGAGCCAGGAGTTGGACTCAGTGGCCCCTTCGAACTTGGGATATTCTATGATATGACTCTAGAGTCAATGCAGGATGGCTGAGGGAAAAACAATCATTATATATCAGGAGTAAGAGAGGATTGGGTTTTCACTAAATGGAAAGAGAAATTGGTCTATTGAAGCAAAAGTGCACAGTGCAAGTTTTTAATCAATATTTATTTAATGTAAACTGTCAGCATACGCCTTGCACAAAATTAATTAATTACTATTATCCTAGCCTTTAGCAAAATAAGAATAAGCTAGCATTTACTTAAGATGAGTTTGGTGTTTTCTAAAGGACTGGCTGAAGTAATGTGAAAACCACTACCATTTGAGAATATAAGGGTTACAAGAAATGATACCTGAAGACTGCAAATGAAGAAGGTTTCATACCTTTTTTTAAAAAGAGCAATTTGCTCTTTTTCAGAGAAATTCTGAAATAACAGACAAAAGTTGACTTGTATGCACAAAAAATGCAGGAATAAGTAATCAAACTATTTGAGGTATGCATAGTTAGAGCTAACTAACAATACTGACAATGGAAAAAATATCACAGCTCATCATGATCAAATTGCAGTTAACAAGTTTGATTTTCTTTCATCTTAGGATAAAATGTCTTCTGCCTCAAGACTGACATTTTCCTTAGTTTACACTTGAACATGACATTCAACATCTCATGTGATGCTAAAGAAAAAGGCAAATAACAGCTCTGAACGAATCACTTCATGTAAGGCCACAAGTAGAGTCCAGCCTAGAGCTTAGCTTAAAGAAATTAGAGGTTGAAAACATTCCACAGATGAGCACTGAGAATGCTGAAAGTTTCAGAAAGCCTGATCTTTGAAGAACAGTTAAATAATGGAGTATATTTAGGCTGAAGAAAAGATGGATAGTAGTGTGATACCTGTCTTTTTCAGAAAGTTTTGTAACAGAAAGGGAGTAACTTGTTTCCAGTGTTCCCACTGCACTGGATAAACAGCAACAAGCTGAAGTTTTGACAGGAAATATTCTGGAACAGAGAAAAAAATCTTCTGGTGGTAAGGAAAGTACTGGAATAAATAACCTAAGTAGGTTCTGACAATTCATACTACTATGTGATTGTCTAATTTCCAGCACCAAAATGAAAAAGGATCTGCACAAGTCCCTAAATGTACAGGGAGTTGCATGTGAATCTCTCTTTCCAGATGGAGGATGGGAGTGATATTGAGAATGTGCTCTACATCATCGACACACTCCCAACTATGGCTGCACAGCAGGACCAACGGGTAGCATTTGGTAGCTATAAAAGGGGAATTCAAGCCGTAGTTTCTCACTGGGGTAACTTCAGACTTGTATGCCTTTGGGATTCCCATTTCTAAATCCCAGGTCTAGCACCAGGTATCACATTACCAGTTTCCAAGGTCCCTGAAATGTTTTTTTGTGTTTTTCCTCATAGACACATACATTGTTTTCATTACTGGGCCTCAGCCATGCCTATGTAACCAGTATGGGGAAGCTGAGGGGAGTGCTGGCTTTGGAAGAGGTAAGTACAGACCCTCTCATCTCCTAATCAACTGCAAACATCCTGTGGATCATTGCAAAACACTTACAGGTTGGGGATCCAGCTAGGAATATATATAACTGTGATCACTATGTTTTCAAACCAGTGTTGAATTCTGAGTCAACACTTTGGAATGGTATTTCAGAGAAGGCAGCAGGTGTTATTTATAGGCACGGTAGATGGTTTGTCCTTCTCCTGAAAGTATAGCTCTTAACTGAGTGTCTATTACTGTCTCAGTGGTACAGAATTTGTTATTTATCATGGAATAAGAAATTATAATACCTGTGTAAAAGATGATCTCCTCAGGCCCCAGAGGTGGAGTTGTGACTATATTTGTGAGCCCTTTAGCCTGGAGAGCTGCTGAGTGAGCCTCAATTTCATTCATTTTTCTCTGAACTTTTTTTCTCTTAACTTTTTTTTCTCTTTTAATAGCTTCAGAAGGCAATAGAGGGCTCCACACGCTCTGGAGTTCGCCTCCGACCTCCCCTTGCGAGTTTCCGTGACACAAACCGGACTTCAGTCAGCAGTGAGAAGGTCAACCAGGCCACTCAGGTGTGGAACCAGCAGGATAGCTGCATGGTGGAAGCACAGAAAGCAGCAGACTTGGGAACAGAGAGCCCACTGCCTCCCTACTCACACTGCCCACAGCCCTCTCACTTGCATGATGAAGGGGAAGGCCTGTGCTCCAATTACGCCACTGATATTGAGTTGGAAGAGATGGAGCTGCCAGGACCAGTTACTGAAAACATCTCAGACATCCTCAAGGACATTAGCCTACGCTCCACTGATCTGTATGAGGATGAAGATGAGGATGAAGATGTCCCCTTGTAGCTGGTGTGCGGGGATAGCCCATCACAATCTTCGGTTGAAACAGTGTCCTTGTGTGTGCTCCTCAAAGAGAAGCTTTTGGATGCTTTTTGTAATCCCCACAGAGGATTGATTCAGCTGTGGGAAGGAACATAGGATTGACCCTTTTTTCTGCTGCTTTATGTGCAAATACCAGTTGGGTTATTGAACTGTATGGGTGTGTACAGGAGTCAGATACAGACTGCAAGACGGCTAAGGCTAGGCTCATAATGTTTAAGGCCTCTGCTTTCACTTGAGGTGAGCCAGTATCTATATAACATGTCACAAAGAATCTTAAGAGCACGTGAATATTGCAGGACACAATCAAAATGTCCTGGGTCAATCTGCCATGTAGAAAGTAGAGGAGTAGCAGCTCTTCTCATTCTCCATTGGTGTCATCCTTCCAGTCACACTTGACCTGCATGCGCCAGTGCAAACCAGACCTCCAGCCAAGGAGTACATTGCTGCTTCTGTCTGCAATCCTATCCATGTTGCTACAGCTCCTTTTGGCTAGCTCTTACCTTGCACCCCCCAAAACATTCCCATCTAGAACATATTTCTTCTTTCTTAATTTTTACTCTGGGATTTTCCTGGGTGGAAGTGCAGTTAGGAGCTTCTCAGTGCTTTAGCTGAGCCAAGCCCTAAAAACAGGTGGGAGGAAAATATTTGGTCTACGTCTCATGTCTTGAATTCAGCCAGGGCTCTAGGAAAAGCACTGAAAGGGCGGAAAGCCCCTTTGCTTTCCCATCTCTGGAATTTTTGAAAAGAATGGGAAAATCTTGAGTGGGGGCATCCTCAGTGTTGGAGGGAGAGAAGTAAAACAGCATGCATGCACCTATATTTCAATATCTGTGTTCATCTCTCTAAACCACTGTTCACAATTTTTACAGAGTTATAGTCTTAAAATGTAAGAACTTAAAAGAAGAATTATGGAGTGTTAGCAGGCTGCCAAGAAATACAGCAGAGGGAAGCCATATTTTCTACACTTTGAAAACAAGTTTCTCTCTAAACACTCGTGTTCTTTTTCCTGGTAATTCTACCCTACGTACTTTCCACATATTTCTGCACACCTCAGATCTGAGAATTCCAGCTCTCACTTTTGCCAGTGTCTCCACCCTGACTAAAAGCAGAGACCTCAACCCTTGTCTGCAGTATCCCTCTCCACTCCAGATATAGATCTGGAGGAGATCTTGACCTGTATCTTGCAAAGACGCTACTTTAACTAACTGTCCTTGTGGGGTTTTCTCAGTAAACATACAGAATTTGTTTTTGCCTGTTCTGCAGCTTTCCTCTAACATTCTATTTCTCTTTCTATAATGTTTTTGGTGTGTCTAGACACTTAGATGCAGTCCCAAGCAGTCCATTGGATATGTTTCCATTAATCAGCATCAGAGAAGAAATTCAGGCTCTGAGAATATGTTCTTAGCAGTATCCTTTTGGATATTGAGTGACATCCCCTTCCCTGATATTTATTAAACATTATCTTATTTAGAGTGACCAGTTTCACCTTAACAGATGGTTTTCCACAAGCTGTCTCAGGAGCAAGTCAAAAATACAGTTATGTCTAATGCAGTCTCCCTAGGAAAATTCCCTTCCGGCTTTAATTCCAAGGACTGACCTTGTACCAAATTCACTCTTATGATACTCATGGATGTGGGAAGTCTGTAACAAGCTGATGGTAGAGGGAAATCTGTCTGGCTAGTCTCTTGGAAAGGGAGAGATTTGCTTTTGTTCTCTGAAATTCAGAGCCCACCAGCCTACTCTGTATTCTTTTACATGATTCTTCTGTTTAAGCTATCTAGGGACAGCTTTTCCCTGCCAAAGTGATCTTGACTTCTCTGAGCGTCACTCTGTCCTTGTGAGAAGACAGTGGCGATCTGAGGGCAAGTCTCTTGCTCACACCACCTGCCTGCCTCCACCAGAGGGTTGGGGCACATTTCTGACTGCCAGGCATTAGAACACAGCCTCCCTCCTACCTTTGTGTCACCTTCCCGTGCCTGCCAAGAAGAGACAGCAAAACTGCTGTTTTTCCCAGGTAACTCTGATATTCCTTTGTACAAGCAGAGGAGAAACAACATTCCTTCTAAATATCCATAAATGCACAGTGAGTTACAACACTCCAAGACCAAATCTGATCTGAGGGTCCACACACGCTCAGAAGGGACAAGTTTCTCCAAGTCAGCCCCTACCTTACTACCAGCAAATACAGACTTGGTTCCACCACATTTTGCAGCTTAGTCAAACAAACGCACTGTGACAGATAAGATAGGGAGAAACTTAAAGGCTAGAGTCAACACACCTCCCCCACCTCTATCCTGAATACAGACATACGTTCTGTTCCAGTCCCACACTTCTCCAATGATGTGTTACAGAAGAACAGGGATCTGACTGGATGAGAAAGCAGATGGAGTCTAAATCAAAGCCAGAGAGTGTGTGAGTCAAGACAGACAGATTGTGAGCTGGGGGAGACAAAGCTAAAACAAAAACGATGCACATGGAAGGGCTTGGGAAGTTCACAGTAAGACACAAGCTAACCTGGAAAGGTTCGTGAGGTTTGTCACCTGAGGGTACAAGGACACAAACACGCATGCCTGCACATGCACACACACATATCTCCTCCCTTCCTATTGCCCTTAGCTGTCCCAGAGTAACTACAATGAGTTGGACTGCTTTCTGTGGAGAAGCAGAAAGATGGATGTTGTTACTGCTGCTCTTTGGAGACATCACTCAAAAGCTACTCCAGGTATGCCCCCACCCTTCAAGCGGAAGCAGTATTCATTTGCACCATTTTCTCACCCAGGAAAAAGTATGCATACTTGAATGGGTATAGGGAGCCAGGAGGATATCACACACACACAAAAAAAAAAACTACACAAATTACAACAATGGCTTGCAATGTCTGAAGATGTTTCTGCTTCCATTTTTTGCTAATAAATCTTCACTGAGCTGATGCCAAGTACTTTAGTAAGTGTGAAATATGCAGTTAGTTGACAGTGAACCTTTGTCAAGAAAACTCTAAGCCTGCACCCTCTCAGGCAATCCCAATACCCCTCCATCCCTCCACTCCAAGTTTACAATTGAAACCTTTGTTGGGCATACAAAGCGACATTGATCAGTCACTATAAAACCTGCATCTCTCATCCTATCAAAGTACCACAGACTTGGCTACCTACACACAAAACTCATTTTTCTCCCAAAACAAACTCTCCTCAGATTTTGTATCAGCAATGAGACCTTCCTATTCATTTAGAAAATCAAATCTCAGCTCTACCCCAAAAAATCCACTCACAAGCCTTGAGAAACAAGAAGCTCTGAGGCTGTTTTGAAGCACAGAAGCTTGCTCTTCTTCTACATAACCTCTGCAGTTGCTTAGAATCACTTCTTTTGGGCAAAGATTCATGTTACACCAAGCTTGTCACTATTACTCAAAGCACTAAAATAAAGTTGGTCTTGTTCAGCATTTTCAGCTCCAAGCACCTGCTGAACTACATTTGGTACACAACATATAAGGAAATACTCTGAGAAGAACATAGTAGTCAAAAATCTCCATCAAAGCAGAAACTTTTGGGAAATTCCCCCCACCATCACACACACACACGCACCCACGCACACACACTCACAGAAGGCAAAAAAAAAAAAAACCTTTTACCTTATATCTTCAAGAAAAACATTGTCCTAACCACAACTAAGTGCCAGTTTGCTGATTTTCATGATTTTCAGTTAACAAGTGCAAGAAGTTATCTATGAAATTCTAATCTAGCAAAAAGTTGACATTCCTTCCTTTTACATGGCATTTACATTTGAAAGCAGAAGTCTTGTTTTTAAACTCATAAATATAAATAAGTTAAAAATAAGGAAGACAATTAACAAGACAACAGAGAGGGTTTTGGGTGGTTATGACATGGCTAAGAGACTTTGTCATGACTTCAATGAAGGAAAAAACACATGGTGATGGACTACTGGACAACCAGAAAAAATTGCTTGAAAAAGAACCATGTAACTTTTTTCGGTTGGCACATTATTTCAGACAAAAAAAAAATCTAGTTTGCTAATCCTATGGACAAAACCACTTAGTACACACAGGAAAAGAGAGACAGAATCAAGAGTTCATAAAAAATAACTCCCCCAACACACACCAGTTATGCAAACACTGTATAGAAGTGTGTGTTTTATGGCCAGACAATACAAGCCAGGGCAATAAACAGCTAAGCAAGTAAAGACCACTCTTTGCCAAATTAGTCCAATCCTAGTACGGGTATAATTAAAAACACAGTATTAAATATACTGTCACAACAAGCACTGAGCTGTTCATGGCCACACAAACAAGGATCTGGGCACAACTCTACAACTTAGTCAACACTGGAGACCAATAATTAATATTTCTGCATACAAGCCATGAATGAGCATTAGTATTTTTTTTTATTTTAAGCCATATCATGCAAAAGTTTTAAGGCTTTATTTGTGGGAGGCAAGCTTAAACTGGTCCTGACCATAACTGCAAGTTCTCATTGTGTCCCCTTCCCATACTGGACAGACAACCAGTCAACATGTACGAATACACACACACTCACAAACATCACCTTTTTCAAATCATGAGTGTGCAACAGTAGACAGCTCTGCAATTGGGTTGGATGTGCTTTGAGCCACATCTCTCCCTCCCTCAGCTTGCTGGAAGTCAGTAAGTAATGATGCAGCCCCACAGTGCTAAAGACAATACAGTAGACACCCACTGGGATTAGTGTGCTGGCTAACGAAGCCAATCTCAGACAAACCTACTACTAGTTCAAACACTGGGCTTTCAGATGATCATTTGCTCACATCCCAGCACTTTTGGTGTGCTGCTTGTGCAATATCTTGTGCTCCATAGTAAAACTAGTTACTGAAACATATCTAGCTAACTTGAAGGATTGGACCTGATAGAGAGGACAAAGTACGCTGAGGAAATGTCCAGTAGCAAACTGACAAAGGAAACAATGTAGAGGAAAAGCTTGTAGAGCATCCACATGATGTAGAGAATTACTTGCATTATAT
Source organism: Chauna torquata (assembly GCA_013399475.1). Classification (NCBI taxonomy): domain Eukaryota; kingdom Metazoa; phylum Chordata; class Aves; order Anseriformes; family Anhimidae; genus Chauna; species Chauna torquata. The sequence goes on along the minus strand of VXAL01003120.1, from coordinate 893,022 downwards.
GAAAAACAATCTAAAAGCTGTTAATATTTGGCTGTTTACTGAATAGCTACTCATTTAATTCGAAGGACAGATGATAAAATACAGAGCTACTGAAATGGTGTTCAGAATTGAAGTCACACAAACTTAAATTAGAAACTTCTCAGTTATTCCACACAGAAACAAATGCAAAAGACAGTAACGGGAAGATTATCAGAAATACAACTGCCAAAAAATAAAATCATCTGCTTTTTTTGCCCCCTCAAACTTCCATAGTCTACTTAAACAAATGGGCTGTGAAAAGAAATGGGAGTTGTGAGATGGTTGGATTATGACCAAATATATCACAGAATCTTATGCTTAAATCAAATTTGCAGTTAGAATCATAGAATCATAGCATATCCTGAGTTGGAAGGGACCAACAAAGATCAGAGTCCAACTCCTGGCTCCACACAGGACCATCCAAAAATCAAACCATACGTCTGAGAGCATTATCCAAATGCTTCTTGAACTCCAGCAGACTTGATGCTGTGACCACTGCCCTGGGGAGCCTGTTCCAGTGCCTGATCACCACCTCAGTGAAGAACCTTTTCCTAACATCCAGCCTGAACCTCCCCTGACGCAGCTTCATGCCCCTCCCTTGGGTCCTATTGTTGGTCGCCAGACAGAAGAGATCAGCACCTTCCCTTCCACTCCCCTTCATGATGAAGCTGTAGGCTGTGATGAGGTCACCCCTCAGTGTCCTTTTCTTTTGGCTGAACAATCCAAATGACCTCAGCCACTCCTCATACATTTTGCTCTCTAAACCATTCACCATCTTCATAGCCCTCCTTTGGACTCTGTAATAGTTTTATATCTTTCTTATACTGGCACCCAAAACTGCACACAGTACTCGAGGTGAGGTTGCACCAGCACAGAGCAGAGCAGGACAATCACTTCCCTTGACCAGCTAGCAATGCTGTGCCTCATGCATCCCAGGATGCACATGGCGCTTTTGGCTGCCAGGGCATACTGTTGACTCATTTTCAACTTGCCATTGACCAGAACCCCCAGATCCCTTTCTGCAGGGCTGCTCTCCAGCCTCTCACTCCCCAGTTTGTACATATATCCAGGGTTGCCCCATCCCAGGTGCAGAATCCAGCACTTGCTCTTGTTAAACTTCATATGGTTGGCGATTGCCCAGCCCTCTACTCTGTCAAGATCTCTCTGCAAGGCCTCTCCACCCTCAAGGGAGTCAATGGATCCTCCCAATTTAGTATCTTCTGCAAACTTACTTAGTATACCTTTAAGTCCTGCATCCAAGTCATTTACGAAAACATAAAAGAGAACTGGCCCTAAAATGGAGCCCTGCAGAACCCCACTACAGACTAGTCACCACCCTGATGTAACCCCAATTACTATAACCCTTTGAGCCCAACCTGCCAGCCAATTGTTCACCCATCACATTATGTTTTTGTCTAGCCATATGCTGGACATTTTGTCCAAAAGGATACTGTAAGAAACAGTATCAAAATCTTTGCTAAAATCCAAAAAGATTACATCTACTGCCTTCCCTTGGTCAACTAGTTGGGTAACCTTGTTATAAAAGGAAATTAAGTTCATTAAACAGGACTTTCTCCTCGTGAACCCACGTTGGCTTTCAGGGGTTTTTCAATAACTCCCAGAATAATCTTCTCCATAATTTTACCAGGCACTGAAGTGAGACTGACAGGCTTGTAATTACCAGGGTCTTCTTCCTTGCCCTTCTTGAAAATTGGGACAACATTTGCTAGCTTCCAGTTGACTGGGACCTCTCCAGACTCCGAAGACCATTGAAAACTAATTGAGAGAGTTCTTGTGATGACATCGGTCAGCTCTTTGAGTACCCTGGCATGAATCCCATTGGGCCTCATAGACTTACACTCATCCAGCTGGAGCAGCAAATCCCACACAAGTTCAGAGTTGGCTGAGAGTTTATCATTACTGCAGTCACAGTCCTCCAACTCAGGGCTCCAGGGGTCTCAAGGCCCATCATCGGTGTTGAAGACAGAGGAGAATAAGGCATTAAATGTCTCTGCTTTGTCTATCTCCCTATTTGTGAGTACATATCCTTGTGAGGACAAATCCTCATCAAGTACCGGACCAATGTTATCTCTGGTCCTCCTTTTCCTGTTAACGTATGGCACAGAAGCTTTGAATGGTCTGAAGATACAGAAAATACCCTTGCAGCTGGCAAAGTGCAGAGCCAGTGAGGCGTATAGCAAGAATTGTCTTATAACCTTTTTATTTACTCTTTTCATTAGTGACTTGAGAGCTTTTAAGACAGTAAGACGAGAGAAACATATAGTAGATTTGCCATCTAGTCTAAACAGAGGAATAAGAAGAAAATGGGGATGAGAGACTGGGACAGATACCACAGAGTGAGGTTCATGCTGGGGCTAAACAGCTAAATCCAGAGAAGTACTTAACTGAGGGATAAATTTAGACTAGTATGATAAAAGAGTTCTGTTAGGTGAAGCATTCAGCATCTGCACACCATCTTTGCAGCATAATGTGAAATTAAGAAAAAAAAAATTCGTATACTGAAGGTACTACTTCCAAGCCCAGAGACATGTTCTTTTCCCAGGGACGCAGGTCTTAAATGTATGTGGAATAACTGATTTCATTCAAGATACTACATTGCAAGAAAAAAATATATAGTGACAGTTTAGATGCCATTTGGAAAAAAAAAAAAAAAAACAGGAGTGAATACTAGGGGACTTACAGGACTGGAGGGAAAAAAAATAAAGGAGTTAAATATGTATGTCTTAAGTAAGTCACAATTAAATATATGAACATAACTAACATAATTATGTAGACATACATACTAAAGGATAGGTGAGAATCTATTCAGTAGGCAAACGCAGGTAAACTGGGAGGAGATTAATTTCAAACAGAAGAAGGAAAGCAAAGATTCACTAAAAAGTCCTGATTGTGAAATACAGTATGCCTTACGCAGATCAAGCGACACTGCTTAGCCCATGAAAGAACCAGTGGAAAAGTGTAAGTAAATATCTTCACAAGAAAATAAGTATCTTTCATGTCTAGAACTCAGAATTCTCATACAATTAACGAAGTGCTACTGGATCTGGCCTAACATCCTAAATCCCTTTAGGAAGAGGCAGATGATACAACAATATTGGAATTGCAGACATGCTCCTTTCCCTTTGGACCAACCAATTCCCCAACCTACTATGAGAACAGCAGGCTGAAAAGTGCTCATTTTAAAGTAAAATATGAAAGCAGAGTCTTGCTACTCATGGTCAGTGCCTGTGCCACCCGGCATCAGACTCCTCTTTGTGTCCTTTCCTAAGCTGCTGCTGTGAAACTTCTGTCCAACTGTATAGGGTGTGCACATCACCAATACCAGGATAAGACTTGAACGTATTGTCTGGAAAATGCCGTTCCAGTGCAACAGAAAAACTCACTCTGTGCTAAACTGGAGGATCCTGTCAATGTGATGCTGTTCATTACCAAATTTGTCACAATGGCCTGGGATTTGTTTCATAGTAGCCACAGGCAAAAGTGAGATTTTAACCCTGTATAGGAACATGTAATGTTCTTATCTTCTCAATGAGAAATAGTATATCATATGTTTCCTGTTCTGGGATGTTTCTCCAAGCCACCATGGATTCTTTTCAAGATCCTCCATCAGACAATCTCAGTGAGACACACCCCTCTTTCTAAGATCCTCCTTCCTCAGACGCAACTCCCCTGGAACCAGTCCCACAGAAATAAAACACTTCCACCAGCCAGGATGGCAAGACCACATTCTGTTTAATAACAACTCCATAAAGGACTGTACATGCTATTTTGAGCTACCTCCCCTGATTTAGTGTGGTTGCTGCCACATACAGGCATGGAGGTGTATAGTGCCATATAGTTTCCTAAGTCTATATGTAGTGTGTGTACATGTATGTATGTTAGTACATGTATGTATTTATATATATCTTTGTAGAAGTGTTATCTCATAAGTCACATTATCAAAACATGCGAAGTATATTCAACAAAAATTTTCAGGCAAACATGTTTTGGAGCTGGAAGACCAAAGGCAAATCAGACTCATTTTAGTTATTAAGGGCTAGTGTGGGACAAAGTAGGGATGAAAGCTTACAATAGTGGACCCCTTTCTCTTTTTGTTTTACTTCCATTCAGTACTTTCCCCCAAGACATTAATGCACCTCTGTAAAGACTAGCTTGAAAGAATACAAATAACCACCATGCAGCTTCCCCCTTCAGAAAATGTGTATGGATTGGAGGGAAGGTCTTAAAATTGCTTTGCTACAACCTCGACCATCCCATACACTTACGATAAAGCAAATTCAGACACCGAGAATACAACATTTGAAGCCTCAAACCTTTAGTTACTTTTAAAAGTGCTTCAGGAATCCGTTTCCCATGCCACCCCTGAGATTCCCATCCACCACCCTCGTACGTTCCAAATCCTCAGTCTGGACCCTCCCATATGTGAAAAGAGCTGAAACAAGGTAAATCCTTTTCCCTGTGAAATTATTTTTGAGTCCCAACTTTATAGTATAGGGATTCCCAGAGACGTCCAATCATGCACAACAACCACAAATCAGAGAAAAGAAATTGAAGCCAAACGAAAATGTATACCTGCAAAAGAGCATTTGGCTTGCTACATTGCTCACATATGCAATATCTGAAAAGACGACAAGTCCCTCTGTACTTGCCTCATGTAAGCCCAGCAGAGCTCTAGAAGAGGGTTCTTAACCTTTTGCCCTCCAATGCATGACCGGATTTCCATGCCTAATGAAAATGAATCCAGAAGGCTAGTGAATCTGTACTAGATGCTTTTATCTTATTAGAAGTAAATCTTAGTGCACAATGTTGTTTCCATAATGGAGAAAATCCTTTTTAGATGTTTTTGTGTGACTAGCATGGATATTTGTTCCCTTAGGAGAAAGCAGAAACGAGACTAGCACATTTGAAACGTCCCCAGTCAAAGGAGATGAGGAAAAAGCTCAGTAACATTCTTTTCACAGAACACTGCAATCCTTCTCTTCCTAGAAGACAGCAGCTACCATTCATCAGTAGGTAAGTCCCTTGATATCTGCACTGAGAACATTCTTACTTGAACAAGTTTCCATAATTTTAAGAAACAAGTCTCTACAGTTTTAATATATTTACTAAAACTTTCTCAGAGAGTCCTGGCCTGACTAAATTTTTCTTTTTCCAGCAATGTGTATCTGCACTGGCAAAAAACATCACACCTTTTTCTCTTGGTCTATATTACATATGAGCAGACCAACACTGACATTCATTCAGATTCTCTTGATTGCCAAGGAAAAGATACCACTTTGTTCCCTATGCTGGGGAAAAAATTAAGTGCAAGTATGCAAATAGATGTGAACGTTCTAAGGCAGGTTTTCTATGTCCATTCGTTAACATAATAACCATTTGTCTTCATCTCTACCCCAGCCAATTCTTGCTCAGGCTCCATGATACATTCTGAAATGAAGAAAGACGCTCTGGCACAGATGTCCAGCTGCTCTCTTCTGTTCCTGTGCAGATTCACTATTATTTAGTGTGGGAAAAACCTGTGATATAGAGGAGGTATCTGACATTGACTTTACAGCCTGCATTCATATTTCAGACTGTGCTTTAATGACTGTAGGCTGTGCTACCCATGCATTAAGTTCTAATAGGCACTACTTTACTAACATTTTCCCTGTTTATTTTTCCTTTCCCCGAGCCATGGCATAGCAATCTTTCCCCAAATTGCTAAAGCGGTGGGGAATCAAATTCACAATGAAACTGTTACTTATTTATATTTTTGTAGGTATAAGGGCACCAGCTGCTGATAATCTCTGTGTTGGAATTGATTTATTTTTTCTTTCATTTCTTTTCCTTTCCCTTTTGAAAAAAGTGAAAGTTAGTTTAAGGGAAATGCTAGATTGTTTAGAGTTGTCTGAGCAAGGAACAAGGGAAATTCCATCCAGAAGAAACTAGAAGGAAGAGTTTTAGACTGCATGACAGTAGGGACTTTGGCAAACTGAACAGGTTGATGTGGCAAAGTCACAAACAACTAATATCCTTGTCCTGCTCTCCACAATACTTAGAGGTGGATTTATTTTAGTTTGTTTCTCTTTCTAGGCAATTACCAATGCAACAGTAAAGGCAAACTGAGCTAAATTTAGGTATTTTGCTTTTCCGCTAGAGACAAAACTCACATTAACTTCATTTGGACAATGAGTAAGTTCTTATTTGGAGTATTTCTTATATGATTTCCCTGAAGAATTAAGCATATGGTGAACTGTTTTTCAAAGACAATGAAAAAGATGCCAGCAGCTGCCCAAATTCAGGAAGGTCTCTTTCCTTTCACTCTGTCTTACAGAAAGTGTGGCTTAGACTAAGGACTGCCATGAGCTATGCCTATCCTGGAGATACAGCTTGTGTAGCAATTCTCTACCTGATCCCCTTCTGCCTGGAGTGTGCCACTAAGCTTCTTACCCTGTTCTGTAAACATAAAACTTCAAGCTTTTCTTGATCTTTTTCCCAAGCCTCTCTCTCAACTTCTGTCCCTCACTGACTACACATCCCCTTGCTATTGCACTGAGCACACAGTTGACTACAAGTTTCTCCTATTGCACTCTACCTTGCCACGCCTCCATATCTCACACCTCTGTCAAATGAAAAGAACAGTTTCCTTCCCTTCAATCATCATCTCTGGGTCTTCAACTGACTTCTGTTGCTGGACACAGTACATTATGCAGAGACTCTGCCTAGGTGTGAAAAGCCATTCTGAATCTCACACTAGATTGGAACTGGCTTAAAGACAGGTAGGAACCTCACCTCCAACACCTGCGCTTCAATCCTGCACAAGGCTCTTCTTCTTGCAATTACAGGAAAAGATTCATCAGCATCTTTAGCTGCCATGGAGAGTAATCACTGGGCACATCAGAGATTTGTGCGTACTAATTTTATGAATTTCAAGGGTATGTCAAGTTACTCATGGCCTTGTGCCTGGTTGCAAAGGATTATCTCAAAGGAGCCTGTGGAAGGGGAGGGAACACTGAAGGTAACAGCAGGGCATTAAATAACAAAAAGGACCACGTGAGATAACAGCATACCAGAAATTCTAAGGAAAACCTGGGGTGGGGGGGGGTACGTATATCCTCCCTGGTATCCCGTGTGGGTTTATTCTTCTTGGACAGAAATTTCACAATCAGTTTAGGCCAATTTAAGTTGCATCTGCAATCAGAGAAACAACCTTCAACATGACCATCTGCACATTTCACAGGACCTCAGTGATGCTTGCTTCACCATGTGAAACAATACAAGTTCCTGATCCCACTGAAAACCTTATTTTGATAGGGGACTGCGTTAGTTTTCAATGGTGCCGGTCCCTGAGCAGCCAAATGAGTGTTAGTACTGGTGCTTCTTAGGCAGCAGAGGTGTACAGCTGGTGGTGAGGGAAGGGAGGAAGTGTGACAGCTCCTTTTAGCAACTTACACTTATCATGGAGATGCCATTTCAAAGCACAGTTTACCTAACCTGATATAAAGGCCAGCTACTGAGAATAATGCTCAGTCTCCCTCTGCTCACAGCTGTTCCCTTTTCCCTTTTGTAGTAGGGCATAAGTGGCCTGGCTTGCTATGAGGTCAGCTGTGTATCAGTATCTGTACAAGGACTGTGGGAGGTGAGTACAGTTAGGGCAGAGAGCTGCCTCCTTCACAGCAGCTCACCATTTGATTATCTTGGAAGTATGATTAAACTCTGTTTTCTACTGCAAGCTTACTATGAAAGGTGATGTTAAAATCTTAAAGGGGTAAGGAAAAAAAGAGGTAAAGGGGAAGTGATTTGTCAGAAGAAGTTGCTGATTTAGAGACACAGAAACTGAAAAAGCAGATTGACTTTTCCATCCCAGAGTCTGAGGTAATGGGGCTAAAGCAAATTCACAAGGTTTGTGAAGAAAGCTTAAAGTTTATATAAAGAAAAACTAATGTAAGCTTCTCTTGTATGATCCTTGACTTTGAGGCTTGGAGTGAGCAAGCAAAATGATTCTCTGAGTCATTGTAATCCCAGGGTCCTGAAGCAAAGGAACCCACCCTGTCACACACAGCAGGGCCTGCAGAGCTCATATGACTGATGAATAGGAAAGATGCAGCCCATTGTGCCCAAACATGAGGGACTCCCCCAGATTTTAGGTAAAGAAAATAAGATCTGCCTTCCCCATAAGTCATACAACCACAGGGACAGAAGCACTAGCACTACATCATTCCTGACACCATCACTGGAAACAGAGCAAGGCGGACAATTAAACAATCACTTCATATTCATCAAACTACATAAATGGTCATACAGAGAAGAGTTACAGCTACTGCTAGATCGGTAGAGGCCCAAACCAATGACCTGGTGGTCCTAAGGTGCCTCAGTTCCCTAGTCACTTTCTTTTATCAAGGCCTGTGGGATACAATGCTCATGTACCATTTGGCAATTCCCTAACTCACTCGGTTGCCCTCAACATGTGGGCAAGCTAGATGCTATGCCTTAGCGATGAAACATGCCCACCTCCTATGTTTAGTTTGCTCTGAGGCAGTCACTTCCCATGCTTTATTAGGGCATGCTCAAAGTCCTGGCCCAAAGGTGCTGAGCCCACTGGCTCCAGTGCTTGCTCCAAATCTTAACATAATAAACCTGCCAAGATTTTGCCAATCTTATTTCCCTAATTCCCCTCCAATCCAGTCTCTGGGTTTACATGAAGTAGTGTAACTGATCAAAAATAAGCAACTATAGGAAAAGAAACATAGAATTTTTTTACAGTGGAATCTGAGACCTCTTTCAATCAGGGTCACTTAAGTTTAAGCCTTCATTCATGTTCAGCATAATAACAGCAGCAGCTCCTTTTGAAGACAAAGGCTTTGAGGTGGTGGTTAAAAAAAAAAAAAAAAAAGGAATCTTCTACCTTTTCTGCTTCAAGAAATCTCCGAAAACTATGTAGTGCAGCTCTGCTCTAAAAATGGTCTGTATAAATGAACAGTAACAGTAGAGCTCAGTTTCTTAGTAACTCTAGATCAGGCATACTCAGCTTACCTTTCCTTCTTATTTTCAGCCTCACAGTTTCAATTTGGGCTCTGAGTATTTGGCTGGAACCTCTCCAACTCATCCACCCTCACCAGCATAAAGAACTGCAGGCCACATTTTGCTCACAGAGCACCTGTGCCTTCCATATGCTTGAATAGGTGTAGCTATATAATAATAGCTTTTTTGGAAAATGTACGGTAGGTTCCAAGTCTCTCTCGCTGATATTGGATACACAGAAGCAGCAGGCCTGTTATGTAAGAAAAGGCCAGGTTATACAAACCATTTTCAGTTATATTCAAACTACTTTCCCAGTTCAGATTTGGATGCTCACTCAGGTAGCAAGTGATTACGGTTGGGCCTGCTATCTCCAGTCAAGCTCCTTGCAACCAGAGAGGCAGATACATTTCTCTTTCGGATTGTGGAGAGGTCACAGAAAACAGCCTTTTTCTTCTTTCAGAAAAAGGCTGAAATTTTATTCACAGAAAGTCATGATCTTCATGAAAAAGCTTTATAGAATTTAGTAAACTTTAAGATTTTTACAGAGAGTAGTCTTCAGACCTGTCAGACTTCACAGAGAATGAGAAACCTACAGGTTTCTAGAGATCAGGTTACGAAATTATATAGCAGGGATATAGAGAATATATATATATTCTCTATCCCACTCCACAGAGGCTGGAAAACTCCACAGATAGGCCTTCCCTTGCTACTGAACTCCACAGAATTTTCTGTAAGTTCAATTTTTTTCACACTTTTTCCTGTGTAGATATTTCCCTGTCACTCCCTTATATGGAGAAAATGTACATCTTTTAGACATCAACCATACACCTTAGTAAATGTACCGTATGTCCATATTAAAAGAAAAAAAGCCCTGGACTAGTTGGCCTACATGTCCCAGTCCTGCAAACAACATGGAGAGATTCTTCGAAGCTACTCTGAAACTTACTGTAAACATCCAGATTGGTCCTGGAGAGGTACACAAGAACAAAACCTTTCAGAGAAAAGAGCAACCAAAACCTAAATTTCCTCCCTCAAAGAAACATACCAGACCTTTCTGTTTCCCTGAAGTATTTAAAAAAAAAAAATAAGAAAAGGTTAACACTTGCTCATTTGTAACACTTGCTCATTTGTCATCTGCTGAGGTGCCCTTGGCACTTGCTCTGTCCCCTGTTCTGGTTCGTGTGATTTCATATACCCTCGTCCATGACTAGACCCAAGCCAGTTCAGGAAAATGAGCTAGCATTGTCCCTGCAAGGACTGTAGATCGTCTTTATCAAGCACTGCTGCCCAGGGGAGGTTAGCACCTGAATGTGCAAACATCTGTACAGAGATATTGAAAGTTCATCCTTCAGGAGAGCTACCTCCTAAGACAGATGTAAGCAAGCCCAACGAAATAGGTAAAAAAAATGGTCTCAAAAGTTTTTCTCTCTTACCTACACCAAATTATCAATCTTACTTAAATATCCCAGAAGTCTTTTACTTTAGAGGAGCAATGGGGAGAGAAGACGGATCCTCTTGAAATGGACTTGGCTGGAAAGACTTGAGAGTTCATAGAGGAGTTCCCTCTTCACGCAGTTGTCTGTGCAATTGGGAGAAAGCTGAGTGGGGCAAAGTTCTACCTGAGGGTCCCATTTGTACTTTTCATAATTCCTGGACATCATCTGCTTTGCTTGTCAGGAGCTGTCTGAACTCTAATACCTTATGATACTGTTTGGTCACATTTCTCTCTCAGACATTCTTCCCTGCAAATACACTGGGTCTAAACCTGGATCAGGAAATGAGCACGTATCACTCTCCTGTCATCCAAAAAAAATACAACAAGCCTGAAGAGGAGGCAAAGAAGAGACAAATGTTTGATGAATTGAACAGAGTAGATATGAATCAGAGAAAGTGGGAAAGAGATGCCCCTGGGACAGTGTGCAGGTAAATTCGTTCCTCTGGCTTGTTGGATCTAGCATCTGATGTAAATCCACGCTTTGCTGATGCTTCATTGCAAGAGATACTGCAATTAAAACTCAACACATGTAATTTCTGCTGTTCTGTTCAGTCCTCCAGCAAAATCAATAGCCTTGTACAATTTTTTCTTTTGTTTTCGCTCCCATTTATTTTCTGGTAAGAGCTTAAGAGGAGACAGTTTTTCACTTTCTTTTCAAAGTCCCTCCTGTGCAAAAGGAAGTCTGTAGCAACATGGTGAGCAATTGCGAGAGACTGAATTCCCACTAGTCAATGAACCATAATTTTTTCAACAACAACAACAAAAATATAGAACCCATACAAATAGGAAAAACTCGTAAAATCAGCTTCCTCCACTCCTGAAAAAGAGATGGGATGCAAAAAGAAACAGACTGAGTATTGAGCATTATTTACATTGCTTGGGGGCAGGAAAACAAAAGAAGAAAATATAGGCAGGAAGAAGAAACTTCCTCTCTAGTCCCTTTCCCCCATCTACATTTGGCACTACAGAAGGAGTGACAGAAATGGCAAAGGTGCGATATTTCTGATAAGTGACAACTGGATTACAAGCCTTTACCACTGCTTTTTTAGGAACTCTTACCTGGCAATATAAAAAGTTTTAAAAAAAGCAACAACTGAAAATTCCACTGTAAACTGGAAATCTGTGATCTCAGATGTACACACTATTCCTGGACCTGCTGCCTAGTCTCTGGGTTTCCCCATGCTGCTGGCAAAAGAAAAGACAGAAGGATGCAGCAGCAGCACCAAGATGGACATGTTCTCAAGCTCTCTACAAGAATCAGCTTTTTCTGACTGTCTCCATAGCTGAAAATATTCTTTCCACTGGCATCCAGTGCTCAATGCCAACTATACCACTCTTGCCAGCTCCTGGGAAGGTAGAAATGTCAAACAGAGAAACAAATAAATGAAAAACTAGAAAGAAACCAAAGCATGAATATCTCAGAGCAGGGTTAGATTCGTATCTGCATCCATTCTCCCATGCCACAGGAGAGCCATGCACACAGAGCCACACCATCTGTACTGCAGCATGGTCCGTGCCTGCAGAGAGCAGTCTGTATCCATTGGGCCTACAATTTCATATCAAGGTGCTATTGAGGATCTGGTTACACAGCAAATCTTTCATCTCAGTACAGTCTATACTGAATACAGCCTTATTCTCTTCATTAGCCACTGGCACTATTCTAGTACAATCTATATTTGTAAAGCCATATCTTCATTTAAAACAGTCTATATTCATATATTCTATCAAAGGGCATCATGTCCATAAAGCAACATCCATTCTGCCAGGATGGAACCTAGCCACATAGCCACTCCCTATATCAGGTCTGTCTCATCAGCCACATCCCCAGTACCAGAAGAGTTTGTATCCAGAGCCAAGACTTTGTATTCAAAAGATTTAGAAATGATTAACCAATCCAGATCTCTCGAAGCACCTCACATGCATTGCCCAGAGCAAAGAACATCACAATATGTGTCCATGGTGGAGGGAAAGAAGAAGTCTTCATTTGTCAATCACTTTGAGATTTTTCTCTTGTTTAAAAAAATAATTAGATGTCAGGAATGGAAGGTGTGTCTGCTTGGAAGTACAGGGAGCTGGAGAGAAGAATCCCTATCATTTCATTCCTTGCCATCCCTCTCTTTGTTCAGTAGCGATGAGAATTTCACAAAAAGCATCAGTTGTTTGTTTCTCCCTCTTCCTCATCAAAGGATTGCACCCCAGAGGAGGTGACATCTGAGACTTTGCGGCTCAGTGCAGCATGTTCCAGCTCCTCTCGAGGAGACAGTGATTCCAGGTCCCGGCATACTACATCATCCTCCTCTGGAGAGGGCTTCTTATTTAGGAGAGGAGCCTTCTCCAGACGTGGATTCCCTTCATCCTCAATGTGGTCCTCCATGTAGGTGCTGGACTCAGCCCCACCCCCGCCCTGAGCAGTCTGCAGGGGCCACACGTGGACCAGCCCTGTGCTCTGGATGAAGTTTTGCTCCTGCTGCTGTTGCTGCAGCTTTTGCTGCTGGAGAAGGCTGCTCTGAATCAAAATACTTTCCTGAAGGTTTGTCTGGGACTCATCAAAATTCTGGCCTAAGTAGGAGCCAGTCGCTGGGGAAGCGATGAGGGACTGGTCACTGGTCTCCCAGGCATCAGATGAACCTAAGCAATACATGCCCTGTGAGACATAGGAATGAGGCCAGCTATCATACTGCGTCTGGGCCATGTGCTCTGCAGGAAAAGGAGGGAAACACACAGTTAGACACTGTAGACCAAGCTGGTTCATTCAGATAGCTTGGGTGTCTGTACATGGCATTGTATTGGACAGTATTGATAAATACTTTAGAGGGGAGGAGGGTGAAGAGGAGAGGCAGTTCTAGGCAGTAGGCATATGAACTTGATCATACCCACAAGTGACTGCAAGAGCTGGTGGCTCTCCACAGTTGTGCCCAGAAAGCCAAAGGAACTGAGCTTTGGAGCCTCTCTGTTAATGTCAGATTCCTTGGACAGCAAATAGGTGATGCCTCTACTAGATTCCAACCCTGGAATTTGAGGCTACAGAATAAAACAGGGCAGATGGAAGGAGAGTAACACGACACCAAGAGCAGAAAAGGGGTCTTTCAAGATTAGCGAGAGGTGCTGGAGCTCACCTTGGCTCTCCATTAGCTCCTGATAGTTCTCAGAGTAGTTGCCTGCTGGGTTCTCCTGATTTGAATTTACACTCACATCCTCACCATCCATGGAGGACCAGGCCATGAGAGTCGCCTCTGATATAGCAAATTGCTCCATCACTCCTGTGCCAAAGGAGACAGGGAGGGGGAGCAATGATGTGTGAATGTCTCCACCTCTCACCACCCTCTTAAACCTCATCTCTTGGTCCCACTGTCCCACTCTGGTCCAATCTCAGCAATGCCCATCACCCATAGTTGGCCCTCGCCCTCTCCACTTTGTATTCCATTGGCAATACTCCAACCACAGTCTCTCATCTCTTTCTGCCATCTGAACAACGCAGAGGCTCTCCTGAGTGTGTTTTTCAGGTTCCTGCATGTTGGTGTCCCAGGGTTTCTGTTCTGGGGCATCCCAACCAACCCAATTTACATGCGAAAAAGTCAGATCTACCTGCAAGGAACCGGGCCTCCTTTTCACCGTCACTCAGGTCTGAGTAGGCATCAGCATCTTTGCGTGCTGTCTCATGCGTGTGCTGCTGCTGCTGGCTGTTACCTTTACCCCAGCCTTGCCATTCAATCATGTGAGCCACACGGCCTTGGCCCATAGCCGTTGGCTTTGTGACATGGTCCTTCATGCTGCGGGATATCCCTAAGGGGCCAGACATTAGAAAACAAGGAGGGGCTATTACACAGCTCCAAGGTTGTCTGCCACTCTGTTTACCTCTCTTGGATGTGGGGTTTCTCCCCTCCTTTCCTGACAGGGTTCAGGCCTTGGGCTGGGTGTCTCCCACCTTTCACTGTATCCCTCTCCAGGAGAGTTTCTCCATCTTTCCTTGGACTGGTTCTCAGGAGGGGGAAAAAGAGAAACCCCAAATATGAAAGACCATTCCTTCCTTGCCTAGAATCCATTTAGGACAGAGTTGGGCATAAGTGATGAAACCTGGAAGTGAACAAACTAAGAAATAGAAAATTGGGTTAAACCCAAGACAGTTTGAGGGGAAACAATTGAAGATGTCTGAGCTGGGGTGCATAGTGAGAAGCAAAATCTGTTCTTTGAAAGTGCAACAGCTAAGAGATTTCTATATCTATAATCATGGTGGTGGAGACTGCTCTAAGGCCTAGAAAAGGCACGAGTCAGAAGGGAGCAGTTGGGAAAGCAACAGGGAGCTATGGGAAGAGACACAAAGGCTTGTGGAGAGAAGCTGACAAGGATAAACCCAGGTGTTAAGGACCTCACCAGAGAAAGATGATTTAGCCAAAGCCCCAATCCCATAAGCATTGGAGTTGCGTTTCAGCTTGGGGAGGATGGAGGTCGTATCTTCCATGGAGAGCTGAAAAGAGAGAGAATATGAAGAAATGATATACAGGAAGGTGAAAAGAAAGTGAATGGAAGTAAGAAATCAGTTTAAGAATTCCAGAAGGTAGGGCGAAGATGAGGAGCAGAAGCAAGCAACAAGAAAAAGAACAAAAGAGGGGATGGAAAAATTAAAGGCTGTTCAACCAATATTGGATATTGCATGGGACTGAGTGAGGCAAGGCCAGTGGCAGAGGTAGAAGTACGCTGTGAGATGCCTCCCTTTGGCTGCTGCCAGTCCTCTACGGATATGTTACACTGTGCTAGCTCTTTGTCAGAGAGGCAAGGCATGGCTGACGGACAATTCAGGGAGCTTACAATGGGGAGCTGACAATGTGATAGGCAAGACACACTAATATGAACCACATGACAGATATTATTTTATACTTGCTTTTGGTGTTCATTTCCTCTCATATTTTATGTGGTCTTAAAATGAATGTGACTGTATCAGTGGTGTGTCCTGTTTCATTCAAGCACCTACAACCACCAGTAAAGAAACGAGGTCTGAAATTCCACTAAATTCCCTTTACTCTCTTCTCTATGTTCATCCTCAGTCCCTGAATAACAAAGGGCAGGCAGCAGTCACAAACATCATAACACACAATCTCTCAAGATGAATTCATCAGGCTTCTTCAAAGATGCCAGGCATTGCATTTGAGGCTAAATTTTCAAAAGGGCTCTTCATAACAAGCATTGCTTCTGCTCTTCATTTCAACCTCTGAAAATTGAGTCCATCATGTTCATACTGGGCATCCAAACACAAAAGTACCCAAAAGTAGTGACCATGACAGTGGAAATTTTAAAACCTGACATGAAGCAAATATTTGGTCGTAGGCACAGACCTTATGAAAGCTGAGAGGAGCAGTAACTAGGCAGTCACATAGTTGGAGGCAAAAGAAGGCATTGTAAAGATATTGAACTGCATATAATAGCAATCAATTGCGAAGCTAAGAGAGGAAATTTTCTCTGAAAACTGAGTGTAAATGCAGTGGTTGAGGCATCCTCTAACTTTGCAGCCAGGAATGTGTGTGTGTAACACCTGAACTGAAGCTATCAGAAAGCAGGGAAGAACAGTAAAAATTGCAAGGTGTAGCTGAGAACACAGTCCTTGTTCCATGATGCGTTTCCTTTAATGATGAAGCTGGTTAAAGAATGTCAGTCTTTGCCCTCACTGGTCATTCCTGCCTGGGCACTGCTGTTCATTATCTGCCCATTTGTTTCAAAACAGCCTGGGGACTGTGCTATGAGCCACCTCATGAAAATGACCCAGAACAGGAAGTATCTGCAGAAGGTCTCTACCACTACATCATTGGACAGCTATGGCACAAAGGCAGGAATGACTAGGAAGAGAAGGAAATTCATGAGCTAGCTTTGACACCAAAGAAGACATACAGAATTACACTGAGGAAGAGAAACAGCCATATTCAGAAAGAGCTCCGTGGATGCAGAATGGGTTGGAAAATGGGAAATTGCAATCAAGGAAACCTTCTATTATCTTTAAGGAAACATGACTGCGTGTACTTTGCTTTCAGCTATACAGAAGTGCAGTGAGGAAAAACCTGACAAATTTATTCTAGACAGTTGCTGCATGCACTGTAATTTTCCTGCAGAATTTGTTTCTCTAACTGAGCCTAAGCAAAAGATCCCAAGCCATAAATTCCATAATGAATGAGATGTCAATAGGGTGAGGGTTGGTAAAAAATGCAAGTCCCCTTGATATTCTGTGACCCAAATGCTCTCAAATCACAGATAACCAGAAAATGACACCTGTTTAAAAGTTTAACAAGTATATGGAATTTGAAAATGCTTACAACTACCAAAAATGCAGCCTCTAATCCTACCTTTCAAAGTGTACAAAACTATCAAAGCTGATTTATGTGAACACACTTCTTCATCCCTTAGAGCAGGAAGAATAGTTTGATAGCACTAATATACATTATTCCCTTTTCAGGATGCTGGTTTTGCATTAGTGAAAAAAAGAAAAAACCACATTTTTTCATGGCATAGGTATTAAGAGCAAAAAGGAACATATGTTATCAAATGTGTGCTTGTTTCTTCTTCCACTTGTTAACTGAAGTTAACTGGTACTGACCATCTCCCCCAGGGAACAGTAAAAATTCCTTTACTTCTGTATGCAGCTGAAAATGATAGATACATTTCTTCCAAACTCCTGGAAAAGATCAAATGATGCTCTAATCAAAGACTACTGATTTTTTAAACATGCTGGATATACTTCTTTTTTATCTAACAGTGGCCAGAAATCTCACAAAGAAAACAATGGAAATGACACACATTTATCCCAAAAGGATAAAGACAATTTCATAGCCACCTGGAGAGCTAAATACTTGCCAGGCAGCAAAAGCCACAGAGGCAAACAAAAATTCATCAGTGTCCTCTGAATCTTAGACAATGCCCAGAATTTCAGTGGCAGTGAAGACTTTCAGTCATGTTTCCATTCTGATTGCCATTATATCCAATGACAGACAAATCCTGGGCTTCCTATGACTAGAAATATGAACAGTAGTGTGGTGCATACTCACATTGATACCATCCCAGGAGAAATCTGTCCGTGCTTGCTAAAGAAAGCAAAAAAGGACATCATGTTAGTGTAACAAACAAGTTGCAAACAGCCATGCATCTCTCTAGTAGTTTGCAATAATCAACAGCCACAACTTCATCTGAAGGATTAAAAAAACTTGTGTCTTTCAAGCTGGCTTCATTCCCTGTTGTTGATTGTGGTGTCTGGAAGTACCATGGTATTTAAAGGTATGCAAGAAAATATGATGATAAAGAGAGTAAGAGGGAGAAACAGAAACATCTTTTTGTAAGACTCCCCTTCTAACAGCTCTTCTTTACTATATACTGCAGCTGGCACCTCAGCATGGGAGGTGTATCCATCTGAGGCTAACACAAGGAGGAGCTACACTACCTATGTATTTTTAGTGTAATACAGCAAGTCACAGAATGATTCTCTCCTGAAATTATTTTTTCTTGCAGTCTTTCAGTTTGTCCATTCTGACCCACTTTCCCTTTCCAAATCAGATCCATTGCCCATACCAGTCATTACAGCAATAATTCATAGTGAATTTCCTTCAGCTGCGAGGACTTGCATCTCAACGTCTTGGTTTTGGGATATGAACACTCAGAAAAATTTAGATGAATCAGTTACAGCTAAGGTATCTATTTACATAAATCAAAACGTTCTATGAGGTATAGTTTATGCTCATTGACTTTTCGATCTGTATTTTATTTTTAACTGAGTTTTCCATACAAGGTTAGGCCTCACAATTTCTGTCAGGATTTTGTGAAACTCCAAGTTTCTTAGAGTTCCAAGCCAGCAAAATGTACTAAGGAAATAAAATACCTACGTGTTAGTACTTTGTAAGATTATGCAAATTGTATGTTATTTGTGAACATTATTTGTGATTTCCCAAATGCTATTTGTTATCAAATTTTATCAAATAGCTTTGATATTTTTATTAAACAGGACTGCATACCCTGAACCTCACAGAGCTGAAAATTCAGGTATCTAAGCTACAATAATTCAGAACAGGAAATGAATCAGTCCTTGAGATACTAAATGGTAAATCAATTGGTAGTGAGTTACTACTGAATGCACTCCTAAAAATCAAAATGGAGACAAATATCTTTCTTCAAAAGACTGTATGGCTGTACTGCAGAAGCTGGGACAGCCATAGCGCTGGGCATTTCAGTGAACCCATTATTCAAGGAATGCAGACCTACAGGCTTGTCAGAACTGCCCCAGTTTTATTCATGTTCTGTTCTACCCTAGCTGTGAGTGGTTAAAAGTACTTTTACTTCCAAACTCTTACTCACTCTGGATATTCTAAACAGAGTGACTCAACTCTATTCAACACAAGCCAAACTGCACAGACATGGAAGTCTGATCCTTGGGTGCATGCTGACATTCTGGTCCTCTCCCACATGATGCCCCAGTGATGCACAACACTCATTTCTGAACTCAGAAAGAATCAAAACATTCTGGTCCCCCTGGATAAGTGTGCCTGGGACTCACCTCAGTGGAAGGACGATGGAAGCTGCTGCCATGCAGTGAACTGGTGCTGTCCATATTGATTTGGTCCACATCTTTCAGTCCCTTCCAGTCTACTGCAATCACCTCATTTCCTGTGGGAACACATCTAGTCAGACTTCCAAATGCCACTACAATGTGTTTTAGCAGTCTTAAGCCAAGTCAGCTTAGCATACAGGAGAATCATCGACTTTAAGGCCACAATGGCCTTAAACCACACCTTCCAATTTTAATCAGACCACCTATACATCATCAACTATTACATTTCACACAGATATATCCATATGAAGACCAGTCATTTGTGTTGCTCTCAGGCAGAATGTATGCTTCTCTAAAGCATAGCTCCTCAGAAGAAAAGAATCTAGTCATGATGTGTGACTGAGAAATAACCCATTCTTTTGATATCCTGTTCCAATATTAAGCCATCATTACTTAAAAAGGCATTTCACCTTTCTAACTTGAATTGGTTTGGCTTCACTGACAGGTGCTTGTCTTGCTTTGCCTTTCTCAGAAAGATTAAAGAGCTTTTTAATACCTGTTATTACATTTTAGGAAAGTTATTCATACACTTGATTTTCTTCTTGACAAATTAAACAGACTGAGATCTTTAGGTTTCTTATTGTGTAGCATTTTTCCAACCCCCTTAATAAATCTGTCTTTTTTTTAAAAGACATCTCGAATTTTTTAGTTCTTCAAAATCCAGACATAAAAGCACGCTTAATAATGCAGGACTGCTCTCACCCATTCTGCTAATAAAAGCAAAAACAACTGGATCCTCCTCACCACATTAACCCATTGTGCCACAACCTTGCAATAGACTCTCACAATCAGCTGTTTGTTCACTGTGATCCCTATGCATTTTGCACAGCTTTCTGGGATTGTCACCCATTCAAAAGCAGAGTCTGTACTGTTTGATTTTAGATGCATTTTAATACAACTTAACTTTTATTTAAAATAAATGTTAATAACATAAAATAGAAATGATTAAATTGAAAGAATAAAGATAAAAATAAAATGCTTAAATATGATTAAATTTTAAAATAAGTGAAACTAAAAGCAAAATAACACTTCAAATAGCCAAGGAACAAGGACTGCTCTGTATGACTGCTCCGACTATATAGATATTTATCGTGCCCTCAGTCCTTGTGCTATCCTCAAACTCTGTTAAAAATTATTTTATTCCTGCATCCATGTCATGGAGGAGAAGGTATATTGTGCTTAAAACTGAGCCTTCTGGAATCTAGCAAGAAGTAGAGCTCCAATAATGATCACTGATTCCTGGATCAACTGAGCAATCTCTAGTCTATTTGAAATATATATTATTGAATGTGAACAGTGCTATTTTCATCAGCTTTTAGTTTTTATTTGCTCTTTGTAGCAAATTTCTTTGCCACAGACATATGAAAGCCCTCCTGCTTGTTCTAGCAGCTCTGGCACATTTACACTCGTTCATCACTACCTGGGTGGTGGGTGGAGATATTCTGACAGGCAAGAGGTAATGTGCAATCCTCTGCCCTACACAAGCCTGTAGGAGGCATGTAGATACTTATGGGTGGGAAGCCTGAGGCATTCATCAGCTAGAATTCAAAACGCAAAAAAGTTAATTTGGTCTCTTAAAAAAGGTTAAGTATGGTGAGTCAAAAACCAGCAGAAAGCAAATGTTATTTGATTTAGTGTCCACCACACCTTCATATCTCCTCACTTCCTGCTGTGTAAGAAGATCTCTCTTTCTGAAAGAATCAAGTCATATTTTCCCCTTCACACTTGAAATATGTTTCTGTTCATCAGGATAATTGGAACTGAGTGCTCTAATAGCATCCCTCATGTGCTTCTGATTGGCTGAGTAAAGCAGAAGCTGTTCAGGGAACTTAAAAAACAGATTCCTCTACTGTCTGCTACAAAGCTGAGCATTAGAGGTCAGACAGCCAGATTTCAGGGGGAGGCAGGACTTGGCTATAACGAGCATGGACAAACACTGCCTTTCAAGGATGTGATCATCTTGACTGATTTTCCTAACAAATACATGCATGTATTTGTCCTTACTGAGCTCCACTATTTATCTCTAATTGTGATTACTATTAGCCATGATCAATTCATGAGCGACAAGTGTACAGCTGAATTTCTGTTAAACTCTGATTAGATCATTCAGCTTCTATCTGCAGGCATCCTCCTTCGCAGGGTATAACGTTAGGTTAAGCGATAAAAGCTCATCTGCATACCCACAAAGGAGCACAGAGAGACAATTGCAGAAGGGGGAGCCCAAATAGTACCCTGGTAGGCTGCTCTGGGCACAAAACAGGAGCCATCATCCCGTAAAAGGTACATCTCCACACACAGAGAGGCACACAGGGGGAAAATGGCAGGTGGAACTAGCAGGAAGGGACAACCTGTCCAGGCCCCTCCCAAGGCTGTTGCAAGGAGAGCCTCAGCCCCATGGTTCAGAAGTAATGCACATGAAGATGAGGCAGGGGGAGAGGCTCTCTGGAGCAACTTTGAAACTGAGGGGGGTTTCGTATGCCCAGGGATATGGGACCCATTATGCGATGCAGGAGAAGAGCATTTGGGAATTGCAGTAGATTTATGCGATGTTTAGGGGAAGAACCAAAGGCAGAGAAAGGGTGGGATCTAGGTGGCTTGGGGAGGAACATGAGAGAAATAGATAAAGGGATAAAAGGGGTTCATGATATTTAATCAGGTTGCTGATCAATATGCTTGTCTGGCCATGCCCCGCACTTCTTCTGTGTGGTCTGTCCTGTCTTCTTGTTAAATTCTATTTTCTGGCACAAAGGATGCTCTATTCCATGTGCATGTGTTTTGTGACAGCAGTCTAAGTGCCAGGAACTGGAGAGACTGGAGTGAGTGAAATCCAGTGGAGCGAGTGAGGGTATGAAAGAGTACATGATCATTAATGAAAATGAAACTGGACTGGTTGGCAAGTAGGTGAAGTGCCAAGTGTGTCCGTGTGCCCCTGAAGGTGAGACCACAGTATAAGCTGGCTACTGGTGTTGGCTACCGTGTGTCGCAAAGCTGTGTGTGTGTGTATTAAGTGAGGGGTCTGTACCAGCAACTAGAGTGGGACTGTGGCCTCGGGATTTGTACGTCCAGGTGCCAGCAACTGGGGAGATTGGGATCCAGAGGCAGCTACTGGGCAAACTAAGCATCCCAGCTACAGGAGGGATCCAAGCTCCACATAGTGGATCTACATGATGACCAACCAGAGAGAGGAACAGGATGAGGATGCTCATGCTGTTTGTGTTTGTGTGAGTGCTGAGTGTGTCTGTCTGTGGTGATCTGTGTGGTTGGCCATGCGCATACATGTATATGTATGTACAGATGTTGCGTGTGTGTGTTTGAGTGTGTGCCTACCAGGGATACAAGCTCAGCCTTGCTACTCATTGCACTCAGGGGGACAGAGCTGCAGCAGTCTTGCCACCACTGGGCTACCAGATTCATCCCTGCTAACATATAAGGGCACTTGAAGTTTTGCACCTGAGCTTTCCAGCAGATCTGGAGACATCTCAACTCACAGGTCTTGGCAGGTCCCCAAGGCCAGGCTGCCAAGACTTTCTCTAAATCTTGGTGTGCAAGGCCTGTATGGGACAGTTCCCTCACTTTCTTTGGCTGGGGAGTACAGTTGCAACTAGCTCACCCTGAGCAATCAGTTCTTTTATCACTATATAAAGCCTTGACACATCATTGCTACCTTCTACCCAAGCTTTGATTATGCTTTGGCCTTCCTATTTGGCAGCAGTTTCATTTCTTTCTGTTTTGTTTTGTAAAGCTATGGCAGACTGCACTACCCCTATGAGACTTGGCAATCTTGAATTCAGCAAAGCAAGAGAAAGAAGTCTGGGGTGTGCTTGGATTCAAGTGAGAGGGGTGAGGCCTTAGTGGGCCCACTCACGGGCTGCTCATTCCTAATTTGGCTGGAGAGCTATTAGGTTTGGGGTTAAAATCAAAGCAAAACTTCTAGGGCTAGAAATATCTCTAGCAAAGGGAATTGCCTGATATAGCCCTGAAAAGCCCAACTGCCAGTCCCAGGTGCATCAGCTACAAGTTTTGGTGGTGGCTTAGAATAAATGTATATGATCTTCCTTGAGCTGGGAAAGGGCAGAGGGGAGAAGTGGGTGGAGGGCAAGATAGAGGCACTGCAAGGAAGTGCAAATCTAGAGAGGGCAGGTAAAGGAAGGATTGGAGGGGTTGAATGTGGTCAGGATGAGCCAAGGAATCAACAGAGGTCAGGGGGAGGTTGAGAGGGGAGTTAGAAGTAGAGAGAAGTTAGAGAGGGAGCCCACCTCTGCTTACTGGGATTCGGTTGCCTCTTCTTGTAGAGGCAGCCCGTGCTCCTTCGCTCTATCAACAACCCTTCTGTCACAGTAGAAGGGGAGGGCTGGGGCATTCCTGCTGCAGAGCTGATATAGTCAATGATACTGGACAGGCAGAAGAGATGCTACCACTCCAGAGCAGAAGGCAGCGGTACAGAAGCCTTCATTACAGGCTTCAACAGCAGTGCCATGGCTGTTTTATCTCCATTTATCCTATGTCTCATTCCTATACTCTCAGTTGTTTCTGAGCACAGTGCTGTGGTGCTACTGCAAGTCTAGACATCCTGGCACACAGCGCAAACAGGCTGCAGCACTGTTCTGAAAAAGCACTGCAAAGACCCCTCTGACACACAGAGAGAGACCAACCTGAGGGAGTCAGGTGCCCAGTATACGCAACTTGACAGCCCCAAAGTTTGGCAAAAGACATTCAATTTTTGATCTCAATACTGCTAGCACACCGATAATTTCCATGAACTGTTAGACTGTGGAAAACAGTATTCTGGCAGATGGTGGCATCAAGTAGTTGAAGTGCATTGACATCAAACTATTAATTTTCTCAAAGTCCACACTTGCTCTGTAATAGTAAAACTAAAGGCCTATAAAATGTATTTACTGCTGTTCTTCTTCAGTTGAAATATTTCCTTTACCTAGACAAGGGAAGAGAACCAGTAATACATGATCTTGCATGCGTTATAGTCATAAAGACTAAATAATTCTGGAAATTCTCGGTCCAAACAGTTTCACAGGTACTAAGAAAGAAAGATGTTGGGAGAAAACACCTCTTTAATATCTATTAAATGCTTTTAAAGGCAAAAATATCTGCTGAAGAGTTACAAAATCACATGCTGTAGCTGAAAAGGAAATCTCTGGGCCCTAATTAGTATGGCGCCTGGGGAAATGTTACTTTCTCTTATTACAAGTTGGATAAGGTTAGCATTGCTGTTTTTTCTGCAGAGAGCAGAAATTTTATCTTTTGATATTGGTAGGCAATGTTAATGTTGGTAAATGCCAATATTTAGAGTAAATGGTTCAATTATTCTTTCCCATTCCCTTCTTTTCCCTGAACAACTAAGAAAAAAAACAAATGTAATTGTATTAATTATGATCAGTCTTTAAATTGTTTTTTCCCTGATACCAATTTTGGAGGAGCTGTTGACTTCCTTGAGGGTAGAGAGGCCTTGCAGAGAGATTTTGACAAATTAGAGGGCTGGCCAATCACCATCCATATGAATTTTAACAAGAGCAAGTGCCAGATTCTGCACCTGGGACAGGGCAACCCTGGATATACATACAGACTGGGGGATGAGAGGCTGGAGAGCAGCCCCGTGGAAACACACATCCGTGGATCTGGGGGTTCTGGTCAATGGCAAGTTGAACATGAGTCAACAGTGTGCCCTGGCAGCCAAAAGGAACAACAGTATCCTGGGGTGCATCAAGCACAGCATTTGCTTGCCTGTCGAGGGAAGTGATTGTCCCACTCTGTGCTGGTGCAACCTCACCTCAAGTACTGTGTGCAGTTTGGGGCACCACAGTATAAGAAAGACATAAAAATATCACAAAGTGTCCAAAGGAGGGCTACAAAGATGGTGAAGGGTCTAGAGGGCAAGTTGTATGAGGAGTGGCTGAGGTCACTTGGTTTCTTCAGCCTAGAGAAGAGGAGACTGAGGGGTGACCTCATCACAGCCTACAGCTTCATCATGAGGGGGAGTGGAAGGGAAGGTGCTGATCTCTTCTGTCTGGCGACCAACAATAGGACCCAAGGGAGGGGCATGAAGCTGCGTCAGGGGAGGTTCAGGCTGGATGCTAGGAAAAGGTTCTTCACTGAGATGGTGCTTGGGCACTGGAACAGGCTCCCCAGGGCAGTGGTCACGGCAGCAAGCCTGTCGGAGTTCAAGAAGCATTTGGATAATGCTATCAGACATTGGTTTGATTTTTGGGTGGTCCTGTGTGGAGCCAGATGTTGGACTTGATGATCCTTGTGGGTCCCTTCCAACTCAGGATATTCCATGATTCTATGAATTTTCATCATACTCATGGGAGTGTAGTATCTTTGTCAAATAGAACATCATCATGTCCTGTCAAACGTGGCTGAAATGAAAGAAGTGGAAGCTACTGGGAAGGACTGACAGATAGCATAATCACAAAAACCTTTTTCTTCCCTGCATGCTTTACAGAAAGCCACTTAAAGCTAGCCTAAAGGGCAACATCAAGGAAAAGAATAAGCTTCTGTGTCAGGTGAAGCATCCATGAGGTGAACCTCAGATGAAAACAATCAAATTCTCCCAGGTAAAGCTCAGAAATCAACCTGAGTTATTTGCACAACTGCATGAGTGTGAATAAGGAAACACAGAAAGTAGTTAGCTGCTGTTGGCTTTTTCAGAGTGTAACTAGCAACTGAACTGCTTGTGGAAGATTAAGAGAAAAATGCCTGTTTTCATGGATGAGAAAAGGTTGAGCAGTGTGGTATTCAACAAGGCATCTTGGTCTCCACAAAACAGATGTCCTGGAAATTTTTGATCAAAAATGAAAACACCTACAGTTCTGAGATGTCTGTAGGATTAGGCATCAGACAGGTGGTTCTCAGGATCTTTGCTCTGGATTTGGGTAACCTAAATTATTTCCCAGACCTTTCTGGCTCTTTCTGCAGATACGTCCCTTTTTAGAGCTGTTTAGGAAATAGAATTAATGAACAAAGCTCCCAAGGCCAACATTTTCCTTCTTGACTGGAAACACTTTCAAACCAATGTTTAAGGTTACTGCACACCATGTCCTTGCAACTAAAAAGAGATGAATACAGAGCCTAATGTTAGGCACAGATAGTTCTGTTCTGAGAAGCAGTCGTGTCTTTTAAGCTAAGGAGATACTGCAAAACATAACACATCCAATTAACACAACAACAACAACAACAAAATCTCGAAGCCCTGTCTCATTTGCAGAACAAGTACCAGCCAGCAGCGGTGGATTTATCCTCCTTCTTCAGTACTTCTCTGAAGTGCAGAGAATGTGTCCCCAGGGGACTCATTCAGCACAGTAAGTGCTGAAGTAAGTGAAAATGTCAGTATGAACCAAGGTAGAAGCCTTTTTTGGTGGGCCTGTAGCCAACATAGCAGAAGTAATATGCAGAAGGCAATTTCATATCTTGCTCTCCCTATGTATTTAAATTTTAATCTCTGTGGCCAGTATGTCACATGAGCACTCTCTCAGAGCATAAGAATACCATTAGTTGTGACATCTATGTCCTATAGTTTCATCTCTACCAGTGAGGAAGAAGGACCATCCCAGCTACTGCCCAGGAGTCAACCAGCAGATCACAATGCACCCTTCTCCCTGCACTCTGGAGCAGGAAGAGAAAGGTATCACTACCACCTCCTGCTGACTGCAACCTAACAGTTTCGGGCTCCTTTCTCCTTACCTGTACCCCCCTCAGCTTTGGGGTATCACTTTGGAAGCCCTGAAGTATACAACCAGGTGGCTACATCCTTCCCCACCACAGCCACCACACATTCAGTCACAGTCCCCATCAACCACCTCATTTTGGAACAGCAGCACTGGTCAGAGTCCCTTCATTCTACAGCCAGGAGGCACAAAGACTGCTGCATCCTTCTTATCACCCTCCCCCCAAAAATAAAGTGTGGGAGTTGCCAGAGGCAGTGATGCCCTATGCCATGACAATGGCCACCAAACCGCAGCAGCTTTTCTTCCTGCCAACACAAGCCACTCCATGGGAGGCAACAGACAAAGGGCCTTAGTTGGAGGCTCTTCTTTTTCCTCGAGCCTCTGTAAATCCTCAGTGTAGAGGTGATGCTAACCTCTGTCTCATCCCTCCTCCCAGGGCTGCTCTCCTCATCCTCCCATTGTTTGCCCTGAAGAAGTTGGTGTTTCCCATCAGCCCTATCCTGCAGGGCTGCAAAGGACTTCTCCCTCTGCCAGTGAATCTCCACCCAGATGCTGGTGGAGCACTGCAGAATCTTTTATCATTCAACATCAGGAATCTTCTTGTACATCCACAGCCCCTCAAGGGACATTCAGGGCTTTCCCTGCAGAGCCTGGAACACTTCTGAATTGGCTGCTATCTGGCCCAGGAAAGGATCACTAGCCAGTGAGGAATGGAAGTGGTCACAACATAAGCAGATACCCACCCCAGCTGTGGAGAATCCCACACAGGGAGGAAGAGAGTTGTTTACAGGGAAAAATTGTTCCCTCTCATGCCTCCTTCCTCTGTGCATTAATGTCTGGAGCCCCTGTCATTGGAGCGGACAGATATGAAAAGCATACCTGTGAGCCTGACATCTCCCATCCCTTGAGTGAAGGCAGACCTCCTCCACATCCCCAGAGGAGGCCACTTCAGGCCACAGCTGGACCCTCAAAGACAGCCAAGAGGGCAGAGCTGGCCACAGCTGGCTGAGCGGAACAAAGCCATTGCTGTCATTCTTCTGTGAAGGCTCCAGCTACGGGATCTCAGAATGGTTCCCCCCATCTTTGCATCTTCAGTCACTACAGTTAACATTGAATCCCAATATCCTTGGCCAGTGGGGGAAAAAGCCACCTTCTTTGCTATCTGCTGAAGACTAATTGCTCTGGGAAAAAGATGCAGCTGACACTTGCCATGGCAGACTACAACCTCATCTTCATCAGTGAGGGTCCTATTCAAGGAGGGAAGGGGATCCATGGGGCAGAATGCTTCCGTGTACCCTGGGGACCACAGTTCTGTCTACAGAACTTGCTGGTATCACTGGAACCACCATTGCTGGCCAGCAGGTTCCTCAGCTCCCTTTCTTCTCCCCGCCAGTGAAACAGCTCAAAATCTCACTATTAAACCCCATGGAATGGAGGGAAGATCTCAAGCAGGGGCTGGTTGCTCTCCTTGCTTTGGGCAGGAGGGTCCTCTATTATATTCCTGCAGGAGACCTTCACTGATCTAACTGCCAAGCCAAGTTGCTGCAGGAGTAGAGAAGCATGGTCTGCTTTAGTTGACCCATGGATAAAGGATCTTGCCACGACCTCTGGTGGAACAGCAACCCTGTTCACCTTAGAAATACAACCCAAGGTGCTGGAAGTCACTGAGAATATGCCCATCACCTGATACACATTTCACTCTGTGTAGAATGGGGGTCAGTAACCCAGTTGATGTCTGTATCCTGATATCAGGCCCACAACATTATAATTCTACTCACTAATACCTGCCTTCCTTGTTGGTCTGGTTCCTCCAAAGTGCTGTTACTGAATAGGGACTTTAAGGTAGACCACTGAACTATACTCAGAGGGGTATAACTGAGTATACCACACCCTGGAGCAAACTCCACATATCTCACTATGCTTCCTCCATCTCAATCTGAGTAGTACAGCATAAGCTACTCCTGGCCAAATAGCATCTGTTTTATGCAACAACATGTTCCAAGACTGTTTTTCTCACATCACCATCCATGGTACTTGCCATCACCTCCTGTAGGATGGAGCTAGCCTACCAACACTTTAACAACAACCTGATAAAGAATATGAGCTCTATAGCAGCCTATAAGGAGTTCTGGATCAAAATATTAGAGAAGAGGCATGCATTTCTCTTGGCCCAAAGGTGCTAAAAGGTAGAACAGGAAGTTGTGGGCCAAGCTTTCCTCCTACAACTACATGAAAGCACCAAGGCAGTGGGGGAATTTGTCAAAACAAACAGGATATTCTAAGGCTGGAGAGGCAGGCTGCCCCTTAGGAATTTAGCGGGTGTCACATGCAGCAGGTCATTCTCTGGGTCCTAGAAGAACTTCAGGTCCAATATACCATTGTCTGGTTGCAGATCCAACTCCTTTGGGAGATGGATCGTGGCACTTTCTTCTAGAATAGAGGTGACAAAACCACATTTTTTGCATCCTTGCACAAATCACAGCAAAACCTATAATGTAGCCAAAGTCTGTGCTGGTGTCTGTGGTCTACCCAGACTAGAACCACATGATACCAGTCCAGAGCAATGAAACTGTATCTGATCTAAGACCACATAGAGACAATCTGTCATTAGCTTTTCTTTGCCTCCTGGTCCCCCAAGCAGAAGAAAGTATTTAACAGAATTAGATAATGGCTATTTTATGGGGAACCCAAAGGCACGCAGTTTCAACTCCTGCTTCACAGGGTTTCTCCATCTGCTGTGTACAACTACAGAGTGCTTGCTCGACAGGGTCCTCTTGGCTTCAGATGGGGAGTGAGTCAAGGCTGCCCCATTCCAGCCATCACCACTCTTATCACCATACAGTCCTTCCTCTGTATTCTCCGATCGGTCTTGTGTTCAAAGAACTAAACTTGTGTGTGGTCATGTGGGTGTACACTGCTGACATGCTTCTCACAGTCAGTGAGAAGTACTCAGAAGACCTGGCACAAAGGCCTACCAAGTAATGTACATAGCACCTTCCTCTGCCCAAGTCAAATGGGTCAAGAGCTCTGTCCGAGTGTTTGGAAACAGATGCTAAGCAGGCTGCTAGTAAACTACCAGATGCACTCCACACCAGTAAGGTGCATGCCTCTTACTCTGAGAGCCTACCCCTGTGCTACCAGCCACCTTCTGGCTACTAGCTGGGATGAGAGGAAGGCCAGAGTGGCTGCAGAGGTGGGCAGAACTGATGCAGCAACTTTTCCTTCAGGGAGGGTGCTGGTCATTAACCAGTGAGCGCTGATCATGCTTCAGTACTTTATCAATACCCTGTGCCCTAGCCCTGCAACATTGACCAGCCTCCAAGAGAAATTACTGGAGTTCTGGACAGAGTTTTTATAGCTCAGGCAGTCCAACCTGGACTGTGCTGACATACACCTTCCTCCACCACTTCAGAGATGTCTGTCATTCTACACTACTGACACAAAAGGCCTCTTGCAAGACCTTCTTGAACTACTGGTCTTTTACAAGGCCCTCCTCAGAACCCAGAAGCTCCCTGGTGCAATCAAGCCACTCATGATCACCAACAAGAGTGAAGGTCTTTGCCGAGCCCCTGCTGCACAAACCCCATCCCCATGTGCTGGCAGAAACTTCCTCACTGCATAGAAGGATGGTCCCTGCAGCATCACCAGAACTGGGGACCACTGGGTCAATGAGACTTGGTCAACCCCACCCCACAGTGCTTGCCTGGTGTACAGCGTCAAACATCCAGATTATGCC
This sequence comes from Chauna torquata, assembly GCA_013399475.1. Taxonomy (NCBI): domain Eukaryota; kingdom Metazoa; phylum Chordata; class Aves; order Anseriformes; family Anhimidae; genus Chauna; species Chauna torquata. Next base: position 862,492 of record VXAL01003120.1, on the reverse strand, counting down.
ACCATCTCCTACCTCAGGCAAGTCCCACAGGAGGGTAGCTCCCTCCAACACCTAGATCTATGGAGCTCCTTCTGAGGCCTTCGCCTGTAACTCCCTGTTCAACTCATACATCACTCTGGTAAGCTTTGAACAACCAGATGACCTCCCTTAAGAACACCTCTATGCATTCATGCATCAGCTGCTCCACTTCCACACTGTCACATCCAATCCAGATATACGGTTGTAGAACCATTCATTGTCAGGAGAGGATGAGGAGGCCTGGTGGCCAGTTTCTAATCTGAGCTAATTCTATGGCCCACTTGGAACACCAGATGGAAAATCCTCCACCTGGCAGATGATACAAGTTTGTTCACAGGATCCCCTGCCTCATGTCTCTTCTGCAATGAGAGACAGACTGGCACCAGTGTACATCAGGCATGCAAGTCTTCTGACTCCTCCAGAACTTGTTATTTAGATTCTTGCTGTTCTTCTTACCAATTTAGTTGCACAGCTCCCATCCGAAGCCATCTATCTAAATTCTGATACTTTTAATCAGCTTCTCTCTGTTTCTCACCAAGCTGGTTATCTGCAGTTGCAGGAGGAGGAATACCCAGGATCCTATGATCCCTATGAGTCCTATTTCTATTCCCTTGTTCTAGGCAGGGCATCACTACGCAGTATCCACTAGTCCCTGTATACCATGGGAATGCAGGAGAGCTCTGCTCACTGCTCCTCTCTAGTTCTGTATTTTTCTATTTTTAGTCTATTAGTCTTTACTCTGCTCCTTTTTTCTTTTTCTTTTTCTTTTTTTTCTCCCCTAATAATTGTCTTTTTTTCATTCTGGTTTCTTTTCTGTCTTCTTTTTCTTTCAGGGGGCAAAGGGGGATAAGCATTTAGTATTTGTTTGGAATGAGTATCAGCATGTCCCTCAGATGGGAGTGGATATGTAAGAAATAGTGTAAGAACAGGGGAAACAGTAGTGATATTTTCCCAGAATACTTCTCCCAGCCTCCAAGCAATTTACACCTCAAGTAGTTCCTGAAACAGAGATGTTGCCTCTGTATTTAGTCACCTTTAAAGGAGTTTTCTTCTATTCATCTGTTCACTTTTTAAACCAAGGAAACCTTTTAGTACCCACAGTATCCTATGCCAAGAGTTCCTCAGCTTAAGTATGGATTATGTGAAGTGCTAGCTTTTGTTTGTTTGAAACTTGTCACTTTAGTTTCATTTGATGTCTGGATTCTGTCTTTAAAAGAGATAATGAAATATTCTTCCCTTTTCATTTTCTCCATGTTGTTTATATTGTAGAGAAAATTCATGATTTTATAGACATCTGTTGTAACTTCCCCTAATCATCTCTTCTCCAGACTTGAGAAATTCCTCTCTATTTAAATGGCTCCTCAAACATAAGCCACATCATACCTTTGATTGTCTTTGCTGCCTTTTTCTGAATCTTTTCCAGTTTGATTATGTCCTTTCTGAAATGGGAATGAAAAATCAACAACAACACATGGTATTCAAAATATGCGCACAGCATGGATTTATGTACAGTAGTATAATGCTGTTTCTCATTTTATTCTTTTTTTCCTAATTATTAACATTTGATTGGCATTGCTCTTGCTACTGAGAATTAAGGTATCCATTATAACTCCAAAATCTCATTTTGGATAGAAATAGTCAACTCAGAACCTCCATCATTGCAAATGTGACACCAGAATGTTTTCTTTGTGCATCATTTTACATTTATCTACAACAAATTACACCCATAATTTTAACCCCCAGTCATTCAATATCGTAATATCTTTTTGTAAATCTCTGTATTCAGTGTCGTTTGCTCCCCCCAAAAATTTACTCTCATTACGATGATACCTTGCTACCTCATTATTTTCCCCCTTTTTCATACCATTCATGGATATACACTGATCCGAAAAAAGATCCCTGTGAAAACTGGCCATTTCTTGCTAATCCTTGTGTCCTATATTTACCCAGATACTTAATAATTTTAGGAACTTCCCTTTGATCCAACAGGAGATTCATGTCTTTAACAGCGTTTACAAATGTGCTTTGGAAATCCAAGTAGATTATAGCCACTGGATCTCCTTTGCAATACACTTGTTGATGCTTTCTAAGACATATAAGGCATGATTTCCCTCAACAACAATAGCATTAACTCTTTCTCACTATATCTTACTTGTCCATGCATGCACTAGTACTGTTCTTTAGGGTGGCATTTATTAGCTTGCATGCTATGCATATCTTGTTTACTAGCTTATAGTTTCCTACATCTCAATATCTGCTTAAAAACTGCCATCACATTACCTACCTTCCAATCTTCTTGTGCCAAAGTAATTGTGAGACATTACATATCACAATCAGTAGTTCACTTCTTTCAGACTCAAATTCCTCCAGAAGTCTTGCATGAATACCATCTGATTACTTGTTATTATTTTGTCTACCTACTTTACAATCTCATTTACCAAGGCTTCAATTTGAAGCTGATCTGATGCATCCTCAACACAGAAAGATTCCAAACGATAAACCTCCACAAATTCCACCACAACAGGCAGATACAAATATGTATTATTTGAAGGTTTGGGTTTTTTTTAATTTGTGTGCTTGTTTTCTCTTATGGTCTTAATCTTTCTGAATCACCTAAAGCCTCTTTAGTAATAACATTAGGCACTAAATCCTGATCATTGTACAAGGCAAGTTACTTGACTTTTACAGGCTCTTTGACTGGCTCCTGGAGCAAATATTTAATTTTTGTGTCACACTCAAAATTCTTACCAGTCTACACGTAGGGTTAACTGAAGTCCATGTTACTACTAAGCTTCCTGCCTTCACAGCCTGTTTGATCTTCCTGTGGCTGTCACTGTTTCCTGTCACCAACCTGACCAGTGACAGTAAATGGTCAGTAGTATAATACCTAAAACTATTTTCCCTCCTTAGGTCTGGAACTTCAATCCACATACTAGACGTTTGGATCACCAAACTACTTTCTTCACTTCAGTTAAGAGTTTTTCCACTGAAACTTTCCCCATTAGCTGTGTCTGATCAGCATCTGTAGCTACAAGCTCATCCTCCCAGGATACGTAAACTATGTGTCCTTTTATAAGTCTAGTACACTCCTGGACTTGAGAACTTGCATCTTAAACTCAAGAAGAAACATCTCCATATCTAATTTGACCTCCTTAAAATAAGCGAGACTAAAGGTACTCCCTTCATTAATTATATTTTCCATTTCTGCACTTGAAATACAGCACAATTTTTTTAGAAAAACCTTGATTTTTACCTGTTCAGGTGACTGAGAACTGAGCACAATTCTTGGTAATTTATTCCAATAGTTAAGTATTTTTACCATCTGATTTTTGCCTTAGGTCCAATCCAAATGTGTCTGCTATGCTTCCATTGCATTGTAACCGTTTTCTGCTGGGTTGAAGAGTCAGATTGTTTTCATGCTTTTTCTTCACTCACACACTTAAAAACTGTCATTGAGTCACCCCTGTAAGTTTTTATTCACGGTTCACATATTTATTTTCTGACCATTCTTCTGTTTTGCAGGACTTCTCAAAGTGAGAATAATATAATTAGGCAAAGATAAATATTTATTTTCACAAATGCCAAATACAGAGAAAATACGACCTCTCTTCTGTTCAGTATTCAGCTCTTCATAAGTCAAAGAACCACATTAGCTTCTTTGTCTGCAGCATCACAATAGAAGCTGCTGATCTACTGACTATCTATTCAGACATCTCTAATCTTTTTCAGCGTGACTGCTTTCTAGCATAGACTTCTGGTCCTGTACGTACTGTTCACGCTGTCGATAGATATATGAACGCATATTTAGTCAGATTGAAACACACACTGTTAGTCAAGATTCAGTAAAACAATTGAATTAAACTGTCCCACATCAGTAATTTATCCTTTCCATTTCTATCTTCATTTTTAGCAGTTCATCTAATCTTTGTAGATTCTATGAAGTTTATCAATATTTTAGATCTCCTTGTTAAATCACAGGGTACTGACAACTATGTTGAGAAATGTGGAATCACATAAGAAACGCAAGCTTTTCAGAAATGATTCTTTGTTGTTATTTTGATGCACTTAAAATGTGCCATATTCATATAATATTAGTCAAAGAATCATGTAGCACTGATTGGTTGCTAACTGATCAGTGTTTTATATTTTACCAATCTAGTATCTTAGATTTATTACCAGGATCATAGGTGAATTTACTTCTATCATTGGAGTACTTGACTGCAATGAGTCTCATAGAAGTCATGACATGAGGTTAGCTTGATGGGATCTGTTCTGAATAAATCCATTCTTGACTGGCATCTTGTCCTTCTAATATTTTATTGGGAATTAAATCAGATTGACAAAATAAGTACCTAGGTCATCTCACAGAACTACTAAAGTTGTGATAAAACTCAGCTGCTTTTCACCTACAGATCTTCCTTACTATTTCAAGACTTACTGAAAAAAAAAAAAACCTACAGTTTTGACTTTTTATCCAACTGTTTAAAAACTCCTGAGTGCAAGTTATCTAGAATTGGCTATTTTAAGTATGTCTGACATCATTGTTGTTTGTTGTTGGAGAATATATACCTATTAAATGAGCTGAAAACTATTTTTCTCCTACTTCCCCCCAGTAAAACAGGCCAAAAATATGCATTGATCAGTTCACTTTTTCTGCTTCAATACACATCAGTCTCTAGAAGTCATTGACTCCCAGCTCTATCATGCCAATGAAATACTATTCATTACTTCAATTCTCCCATCAGTTCCTTTGCAATTTCTCTCACAATTCTCCCATATTACTGCCTGTAAGAGTTCACAGACTCTGTATGTTTTCCTTCAGTTCTATTCCTCAAAATCATATTGGTAGTGCTGTCCACAAAAAAAAGTTTTAAGGCAATCAGCAACATGCCGAATACAGTTGTCTTATACTGACTGTTGCTGATACATTTATCTTGCACTTTTTTAGTACGGCTTCCTTAGAAAACTAGTCTTATGCAATTGGGCTACTTGTTAGCTCTCTCCGTGCAGCAACTTTGAAACCACTAACTTATTTCAAGTAAACCTGACAAGGGAGATAGAGGTCTCAGAGATGATCAGTTTGTAGCCACTACATGACAACTGGCTCCTAGGTCAGGGACAGAGTCTCTGTTCAGATCCTTATTGGCAGAAATAAGCTCTTATCCCAGAGCTCTTTAGTTGACTTTTTAAAGCGATCAGATTGAGAACTGCTCAAAAGAAGAAAGGCCAGACTTGGAAGAAGTAGGAATAATGAAGCAAGATCAAGCACGGAGCAGTCTGATCAGGTAGGAAAGGTGTTCCTTTGTCCCCTTTTCTGCTTTTCTCTCCCTCAGGTAAGAGAGGAACAAGATACCCAGATGCCCTTCTTCATGTATTCCCACCCTTTTTCCCACATTGTCTATGAAATAGAGATTTCTACACAGAGCCCTGTGCTCCTTCCCCTTCCACCTGTTTGCATGCAAGTAAACAAATATATCCCTGATGCCATGACTCAGTTTCCTTCTGTATTACCTTTTCCTCTCCTAGATTTCTCCCTCTATTTCTTTTCACTGGCTCACTTATATGTTGAAAGGGAAGGAGGGAAGAACCGGACACTGGCTCTCCTTGATACGTACTCTATACACTACACTTGCCACACCAGATCTCACTCCACACAATCTTCAGTTCTGCTGAGGGACAAATGAGAAGAAAAATGAAGGGGGTGTTCACTGATTCCACCACCTACTTACACCTGCTCCTGCCAGTCTCCTATCATGCTCCTACTGCCAAATCTGAAGTACAGGAATTGGAAGTGAGTGGTCATTGGCTCCATTTCTCCTACTGTGGATGCTATAAGCCATTCATTTACACTTCATATAGCACAGCCAGTGAAAAAGCAGCATAGGAAGTACGGGCTCCTCCAACTTTTCTAGCATCTGTATTGCTTCTCCTTCTGACAGGATACTGACCATTCCATGTAGAGGGAAATCCAGCAAACTAGCTAGCTATATTTGGCAAGTCAGATTTGACCCAGAGACTGACAAATTAAGAGCACTGCCTTTTCCAATCTACATGGTCCACCCAGTGACTGATGCCCTGTGCATGAGCCTAAGCCAGCTCAAGATGTTTTCTGCACAATTGCCAGACTAAGCAAACACCTGGAGGTCTTCAGCTGATAGCTGAGGTTATTACGGTGAGGTGAGGGAGTCTGTAGCACATGGTATTCTAAGTAGTTAAAGGAAAGCAGTCATGGGTGGGAAAAGAATAGTAGGAGTGTACTAACAATGTGTAGAAACTTGAAGTCCTCTAACAGCACATGACTGAAGCACTGGGTCAAACCTTATTCATAAGGTCAACCACTCCAGGCTTTAGGTCCTAAACATAGGATCATGGGATAATTCAGGTTGGAAGACACCTCTTGAGGTCCAAACTCCTGCTCAAAGCAGAGTCAGCTATGAGGTTAGACCAGGTCACTCAGGGCTCTACTCAGTCCAGTCTTGAAAACCTCAAAGAATGAACACTGCACAATCCCTCTGGGAAACCTGTTCCAATGCTTGACACTCTTCATGGTCAGGAAGTTTTTCTGATATCCAGTGTAAGCATCTCTATTTTCTCTTCCCCCACACTCCAAAAGTACTACTAGTTTTTAATTTCTTGAAATATTTTTCCACCATTTCATGTCACTTCACAAAACGTGTTTGCTGCAGGCTTTTGTACAAAGACATCTGAGAAATTAGAGACACCACTGGGAAAAACAGAGAGCATTCTTGACCATAATAGGCTTGAGCCTTCCATTTATTTAAATCTGTTCAAGGAATTAAGAGAGATCTTGTCACACTAGTCAGAACAATTAGTTTTATATATCTAAGCTATAGTCAAAGGTACACTTTCAATGCATTCAGAAATGGAACTGTAATACATTCAGACATATAGGCAGGCCTGAAATATCTTAAATTTGGCTAATTCTGTTACTGAAAATAATCAAGCTGATCTTTGCATATAGTTGGAACTCAAATATCTACAAGTTTCCAGCTGGATTTTGTAGCTTTAACTGTCCAGCAACCTCAGTGAAAACCTCCTTTACATTCACTGAAAGTAAGTCCCAATTATCATGAAAGTCAGTAGGCAGCTCTCTGGGACCTATGATGGAGTGAGTAACTATCACCAATACGCATATCTGACTTGTAACTATTATCAGAGGCAGAAGCCAATTGTGATGCTCAAAACGGCTCTGGATTGTTGTGTAATTGACATAATGCCGTGTAACAGAAAGCACATTTATGACATTGAGGTGTGAGTGGGTGCATCTGTGGAGAAGGTGACTGGGTATCCACTCAGTCATTCAAGATCACTTTGCAACTTTTCTCATACTCTAGGAAATCCAAATCTGATCATCACCATTGTGATTTCTGTTGTCCCCTAAGAGACTGAAAGATGTTATATGACTCCTTTTCAGTCTTATACTTACGGAGCTGCTCTGCTATGACCCTTTTGACTACTTTTCCCAGGGAGAAATAACTGGAAAACTCATATTTAGGCAAGAAAATGTGAAGTCAAGGAAAGAAAATGTGAAGTTGCACATCACTAAACGTGCAAACTATGACATCTAACTCGATCATAGTAAAATGTCCCTGTGGGAGATGGAGAAAACCATGTGGTTTGTTTAAAATTGGAATGGAAAAAGGCCCAGAGCAAGCTCATGGCACAATCCTGCATTGGCCCCTGTGTGGTGAATAAACTAAATGTGACTGATTATGAGCTTTCTAGCACTAATTAAACCCCTCAAATTCTGAATTCAAAATCTGCTACATGCAAATTCCAAGGTAAAACCAACAAAAGCATGCCATCCTTCTCCTACTTCTGGGATCCATCTGGTCTTGGAAAGGCAATACAGAGCCTGCACATTAAACTAATTCTGCAAAAATCTAACCAGGCGCCATACAACAAGAACACAAAGTTCTACTCATGCTAGGGCATTAGTTTCCAATCGCATCCTAGAGCTCAGACCTAGCACTTACATGCACTGCTTTCCCAAAACAGGTCTGAAGAATCCACCCAATATCTCCAGGAAGGCTGGAGTGAAAAATCTAGGCTGTCAAGTAAGAATTGTTCTGAACAAACCTCCCTAGGTAGGGAAGTCCAAGTAAAATCCAAAGATCCAACCTGCACCCAGTCCAACCTCTAGGACTCTAAAGAGTTATATATGAATGTATATCTATGATATATATATATGATTGATACTTACAACAGGTTAGTTATACTGGCTTTTTGTAACACGGATTCCAGGTCAGAGATCATAAAAACGCTGCCATGCATAGGAACCACCTTCATGGTTAAGTATGAAAGCAGTGTTTCCTTCTGAAGTCAAGAGTGGATGCTACCAGGTGTGTGTTTATTATTTATTTGAACAGTGTTGTGAGGAGAGGGACCAGGAATTAATGCTACCAGTACAACATGCACTGTTAGAAGTGGTATAGATCATTTCTCAGCTAACAGGATAATAATGCCCTTGGCAGTGTGTATATGTAGAGGATATGGGAAAGGCAGGAAAAGGAGGCAATACATGTTTTGAGATGTTAAAGCATACAGACCCAGGTGAGTTTGAAGAATCTTAACAGAAAGATTGCAGTGACCTTTGCCATGTGAACATTACAAAAAACATAAAAGATTTCTTCAGGTCATGAGGACATCCGAGACTGGTAAAAAACATACACTAGATGTGGGAATTAAATCCCAAAGTAGAAATTGTAGTCGGCAGTTTAAAGTTTGCTTCTACAGGAGTATATGGCTTCCTGGAAGTGCTCACAGAGGGCTTTCCTACTGATCCAAGAAGTGTCACAGCACCAGGCTATGACACAGTCCCTCAGATTTATTTTGGGGATCTGGTTCAATTTGCTTGCTCTCAAAGGTTTCATTTTCCCACTGATGTCACAGTGCCCGTGTGCTTTGTGGAAAGTCTTGAGAGAGAGGTGTTTCACCAGATGAGCTGTTTTTCTCTCAGAGACTGTTTTGGTGGCTTGAACGACATGTCTCCATGTATCTGATGCCTTTACATGTGGTTTGCACAGAAAGAAATTTTCCTGTGGGGAGGAAAGTGTGCCACTGGTTACTGTCTTTATCTGTAGAGACCTGCACTTAGGGATCAATGGATCTTTGGGTATCCGCATGTATGTAGGAGGGACATCCATGTTTACACAGCCTAAAGGCTTGGGATTCTCTCCTGAAAAATAAGTGTGGCCCAGTGGAAATATGCTATTCCTCCCACTGTGTCCCCTCGCAATGGCTCTGCAAGGAGGATGGGATTCAGTTTTGTTTGCTGTTCTCCGTTGAAGTCTATGTAGGAGGAAGGCGGAGAGAAGACGTGCAGATCATGCAACGTTGTGTATACTTGGATTAAAATAAACCACAACCGAGCAAAGGTGGGAGCCACGGGCCGGCTGATCCCACTTGCGGGATGCACTCTCAGCACCCACCCCCTCTCCAGAGGCACTGCACTGACCCACATGTTCCGCGACGTTCCGCCACGGGTGACACGGGGAGATACCCCCTCACCCCCAGCCCCGGACACGCCCCACAGGCCTGCGCGCCGCTCCCCCCGCCCCCGCGCCCAGCACCTAGGCCAGCGGCCGGCGGCTCAGCGGCGCCCCTTGCCCCGCCGCGCCGCGGAGGACCGAGGCAGGGGGAGGTGGGGAACCGTCGCGCGCAGCTCATGGCGCTGAACGGGCCCTCGGCAGCAAGGATGGGCGCTGCGAGAGACGACCCACCGGGCCGGGGGCCGTCGTGCGATCAACCGGGGGCTGTGACTGCCCGAGCATCCTCTAGTGTCGTCCCCGCCAACGCCTTACCCACAGTGCGGGATCCGATGCAACCCATCACTCCGGCAGGTCTCTGGGAAGAGGCAGCAGCCTCGGCAGAGAGGAGGCGGAGGAGGTCGGAAAAGAGCCGGTCCCTTCAGCGGGAAATGCCGGGATGGCCCAGCCGGGACCGACGAGGGGTCATGGTCAGGTACAAGCGCGAGCTGCCCCCGCCGGAGAGACGCAGGCGGGAGGGGATTCCGCGGGCCAGGCTGTCATCTGCCCCCGCCGCACCTTCGCGCTTTGTTCCGCTCCCCTTGCGGCTCCCTCGCCGCGGCTGCGTCCCTGCCTCCTCCGTGCCTGCCCCTCCGCCCGCTCCCCCCGGCGGCTCCCGGACGGGGAGGCGGGCAGAGATTGGGTAAACAGCTCCGGCCCGGCAGCGCGGCTCCGATTGGCTGCCGTCCTCCGCGGCCCGTGGAGGCAGGGCTGGGCCGGGCAGGGTNACAGGTGAGCAGCGGGCGGTGGTGCTGCACTGGCGGGCGGCGAGCAGGTGGGGACGAGGGCAGGCGGGAGGGAGCAGGGAGGGCGAGCGTCCCCGGAAGAAGAAGCGAGGGGCGCGGAGATGCTGGAGATGGAGGCGGCAGGGCGGGCGGGCTGGAAGGTGGCGACTCGCGATGGTTTCCCGGTAACTACACTTGCAAACTTGATTCAATTAAAGGCAGCCCCCCTAGCGGCCGGCGGCAGCCGGGTCTCCTGGGATGGGCCTGGTTCGCTCGCAGCTCTCGCTGCTGGCCGGGGCGGGTGGCCTGTCCCCCGGGCCACATCCCCACCGCTGCCCTGGGGGACTGCGGGAGCCGCCGAGGGGCGGGCGGTTGCGGCCCGCAGAGTGGCTCTGGCGACAGGCTAGCCCGAGAAGACGAGGGTCCCTGGTCCCAGAACCCCGGGGAAGCTGTGGCTTCCTGGAGGACTCCGGATGTGCAGGTGGAGATTTGCAGTGTTACCCTCTTTCCACCCCTCTGCAAAACGGTGAAAGATGCAAGCTCAGCCCAGTGGGAGAGCGTTGAGGCCTTTCCCTTGCCCTCCATGCTAGCATCATCATCTCCAGATGAAGATGTTAGATCTGCTCCCTTCACAGCCCAAATTCATCCTCACCTGATTGCAACAGGCAGTGTCCTCCTGATCCACTTCCCCAGCACCACAGATCCTCCCCAGTCTGCTCCTTCTACCCTCATGCTCTGAAATGCTGATGATTTCTCACAGTTGCTTTGCGTTTCCTTCATCCCAAAGCCTCTGATCTCACCAGCTTCCTTCCACTCACCTCTATTAACAGCAAATTGAATTTTGCTGATCCCGAATGAGTTATTTTGTTCTCATCCTTGAGCCTGAGAAATTTGGGTTGTGTCTGCATCACTGAGAAGTCACTCAAGGCAGCTGAACAGCCCTGATTAACAGCAGTAATGGGGAATTTGAAAGTTCATTCACCCACACACAACTTATACTAAGCCTAAGGAAAGGGCAAAAAAAAAAAAAGGGGGCTTCATGTAGAGAGAATATATTTTGTCTGAGCCTCTGAAACAATGAGCAGGAACTCTACCTACACGCAGTCAACTTAAAAAGTAAAAGTTACATGAGGAAGGACATGTGCAGGAAAAAAAAAAAAGGTGGCAATGTCTGAATATAAGCAGCTATTATATCTTTTCACCTTCTCCATGGTATTGAATATTTACTAAGTATGGTGAATGTGACATTCCTGAATTATAAGAGATTGCAGTCTCCTCTTGTGTAGGTGCCTGAGGCCAATGAGAGTCTGGTATGGTGCTTTAATGTTCTTCACTGGATACAGCACATTATGTCTTCACTGAGGATGAAATTTCTCACAGTCAGAATTCTTTCTCTATTTGTCTCCTCCCTCCCCCATATATTTCCAAACCTATCAGCTTTCATGCAGTTTTTTTGAATGACTCAATAAAGACATTTTCCTGATGTGTGTGAACTCTTGAAAACTAAGTTTTAAAAATGCTGGGAAACCACCAATCTTATGGAACTTTATGTTACCCAGAGGTGTTTTAGCCTCTCTGAAGAGCAGATCCATATTGACTGCCAGGTCTAAATGCAAGGACAGGGGAAACAAAAGCAAATTGAAATTGGAGAAGTGGTATATTAAGACACAAGGCCTGTCTAAGAGAAGTGCGTTGTAAGTTAGTGACTGCCCAGCCAGCTGTTGTCCTCCACAGTCTCATCTAGGTAGATTGATCAGGATAGCTGTCCTGAGGAAGTTTACCGCAAACCTCACCAAACAGCTTTTGCATCTTATCCTTGCATAGAGATGTATTACTAACACAGCTGTGGGCGATTTCTTTTTAAGTCTTTCCTCTGTTTCGTGTTTTAATTTTAATCTCCTTCTCTCCACCCCCAATATAAAACTGTTATTCTGTAAACCTCCTTTCTGTACTGAGAGAGATCTCTGCACTGGTTCTTCTTCAGTGAAGGTTACAGGTAAGTCAAATTGACTCACCTTATTTTATTCACTGGGCTTGACACTTTAGCTTCTATATCACTTTGTCTCAAGCTCAACGTTATACCCCAGGTCCTAACAGGTGTACATTTGGCTTTCCTTTCATTAAGCTACAATAAAATCTACATCAATCTGTTCTGACCTCTGCCTCAGGGTATGATTCCACACGCAGGTGAGCAAGTCCTAGCACTTACCCCACTTGAAAATCAGCTTTCCAGTTCTTCATGGATTTGTTTTCTACTGCTTTAGTGAGGTAGTAGTTTACACAGGAATCTGGCAAGCACTTAAGCTGCTGCAAGGTAAGTGTCAGGCAAGCAGAGCAGAGAAAGAACTGGAAAGGAGGAGGACCTCTCCCTTCCAAGGGTGGTAAGTGTCCACTATTCCCACAAAATTATACCGAAGCATCTATTCATTCACTCCACAGAACTGCTAGCCTGCCTCATGTCTGTCTGAAATGTCCTGATGCTACAAGCTCTCTCCCCCTTTTTTTTTTTTTTTTTCAGAATCAATATCATTTAGCTGTGGAAGTACTACCTGTCTTAGCACCCACAGCCATGCTTTGCCATTTTTAACATAGTCAGTTTAATCAAAGGATCGTGTCTTCACCATCTTTTGGTTCTTACTTATACATTTATTCATTACGGACCTTGTGTACATAAATGTACTTTAAATAGAGGAATTCATCTTCATGAGAAGCTGGAAGACTTTACTAGACTATCAGTAATTCTGACACAGCTGCTTGGCTCTTCAATACAGTGGGTTCCATGCAATAGGGAGCTTATCATCAGTGAATAGTTTCTAGTTTTTAATAAGCCAACACCTAACTTTTACTTCCTAAATTCACTTAAAATACAATGCTTATAATACAGTAGCATAAGAAAACAGTAGCTATTTTACATTCTGAAAAAAATACAGCAGCATCTCAGGTATCAGATATAACTGTTAATTGTTTTTAAATACTGAGCAGTGTAAGACAAGGGACTACAACGCTCATATACTGTGTTTAAGAGACATTTCTGCTCTTCTGACTTTTGATTCAAATGAAGATTTTGTCAAAATGGTCACCAGTAAGATTCTGGGTTTGCTATCAAATGCAGCAAGATGAAATTCTTCTAGATTCAGGCTATATCTGTTAACATCCCTTGATGTCTTTCACAAACAGGGCAACATGATTTCATGAGTATTAGCATGTAGGAGGGAAGTGAAAGGACTGAATCTTTGAACAAGGGACCAAAACAGAGCATAAAACTAAGCTTCCCCGCACATTTTCTGTCTTTGCTCTTCCGGAACGGCAGTGTACCTTCTGCTGATGCTGCAAGGGAGAGGAGGTAAATGACAAAAAAAAATGTTTCTTTGAAAATACACTTTCTGAAAGGCTCTAAACAATTCTTTAAGCTTTGCAGGTACTTTCTTAAACAATTAGGCTATAATTTCATGTGGAAAGTGTGGACAAAATATGTTTTGTCTAGTGCTGATTTAAATGCTGATCTGAAAGATCTTCGTAAATGTAAGTGTTCACACAGGGTTAGGAGATAGGGACATTTAAGCATCTAGAGAGAAAAACAGTGAGATGGGTTGAAGATGGGCTGAAGGGCTGGGGGTAGTGGTCAGTGGTGCAAAGTCTGTTTGGATGCCAGTAACAAGCAGAGAACCCCAGGGGCAATACAGGGTCCAATCCGGTTTAACATCTGCATTAATGATCTGGATGATGGAGCAGAGTATACCCACAGTAAGTTTGCTGGTGATGCAAAACTGGGAGGAGTGGCTGATACACCAAAGGGTTGTGCTGCCATCCAGATGGACCTCAACAGGCTGGAGAGGTGGGCTGAGAGGAACCTCCTTAAGTCCAACAAGGAGACTTGCAAAGTCCTGCACGTGGGGAGGAACTACCCTAGGCACCAGTATGTGCTGGGGGCCACCCAGCTGGAAAGCAGCCTGGCAGAAAATGACCTAGGAGTCCTGGTGGTCAGCAAGTTGAACATGAGCCAGAAATGTTCCCTTGCCATGAAGAACAGTATTCTTGGATGCATTAGGCAGAGTATTGCCAGCAGGCTGGCGGAGGTGATCCTTCTATTTGACTCGTTGGTGAGGCCATACCTGGAGTACTGTGTCCAGTTCTGGGCTCCCCAGTACAACAGCGATATGGAGCTACTGGAGAGAGTCCAACAAACGATCAAGAAGATAACCAAGGGACTGGAGAATCTCTCTTATGAGGAAAGACTGAGAGAGCTCGGACTGTTCAACCTGGAGAAGAGGAGGCTCAGGGGGATCTTACCAATGTCTATAAATACCTGAAGGGAGGATGCAAAAAGGTTGAAGCCAGGCTATTTTCAGTGGTGCTCAGTGCCAAGAGAAGAGGCAGTGAACATAAACTGGAACACAAAAGGTTCCCTCTGAACATCAGGAAACACTATTTCACTATGCAGGTGACTAAGCAGTGGAGCAGGTTGCCCAGAAAGGCTGTGTAGTCTTCCTTCTTGGAGACATTCAAAAACTGCTTGGACATGGTCCTGCTCAACCTGCTCTAGGTGTCCCTGCCTGAGTAGAGAGCTTGGACCAGATGACCTCCACAGATCCCTTCCAACCTCATCCATTCTGTGATTCTATGAAGCATGGATAGATTCTTTACATAAGCTGGATATCTGAGAGGGACAAAGCAATAGGAAACAGCTACTTGCAACCTCCTAAATGATTTGTATGATGGGTGAAATTATGTGCCCCTCTGTTTCTTGTAGAGCTGAAGACCTCCCCCTCCACATACCCTGTTATGAGAGGCATGTTGGGCAACAAAGAAGGAAGAACACAGCTATATTCTAGCTGTCACGGGCCGTAGGTCGCTGCCCTGAGGAACTTCTGTTTGCAGAGCAGAGCTCCAGGACTGCTCTAATTTTTTCCAGCTAGACCAAGAATGCTGCTGGTGGAAGAGCAATATAAAGCTCCCTTTACCTTCTTCCTCCTCCTTTCCTGCATCTTTGCCATGAATGCAACAGAGAAATTGACTGAGATGCCCTAGTAAAAAAGTGTGTGCTCCTAGGTGAGTACTGCCTAGTTTCAGGGTTGAATGCCAGGCTGAGTTGTAGAGTTGGGAAATGACAGCGATCATCCCCTCCAACGGTTTCTTCCACCTGTAGTCCCTACACACAGGCAGAGTTGTCACTCTAGGTCTGAGTGGGGCAGGGGGTTGGGGCAAGAGTCCAGGGGGGAAGACGTGCTTCCAGAACAACAATAGTGACCTCGTGCCCAGCAGAGGGGTTGGTAATAGCACAGATCAAAGCAGTTTCAGAAGAAGCTCTGATTTTTAACAACTTGTTCCAAGTCCACACTGAGGCACTTCCATCAAAACCCTGAAGGCAGACTTCTGCTGTAAATTGTTAACTATTTTTTGTTTGCTTCTTAAGACACGCCTGTTAAACATTGTTTATCTTTTCTATAAGCCATTGATGAGTTGTATCTATTAAACTTACTTTTCTATATGTTCCCTATAGCTCTGCATAAATATAATATACCAGTCTCGTAAATTAGAAATACTGGAACAGCGTCTTCCTGAGAAATAGTGCTTATAAAATACAGAGCTATTGTCACTGTCCTGCTTAATTGGCACTGTACCTGCTTAATAAATGTATTCATTTCATCACTTAATTATCAGGGATTCAGACTGTATTACAATAAATAATGTGCCCCTGGCTTCTCCCTTACTTGCCATTTAAACCAGTTCAAATGAAAAAAAAAAAAAAAACTATATAAATCTTGCCACCTAGTGTTCCACTTTTAACTAAACATTGCCAACCCCAAAATAATTTAAAATATTTTCCCTCTTTCTATCATTCATCCTTAGTTCCCATCTCCAAAGATCTCACTGGCAACCACATCTATCCTCCCATGAAAAGGCTGAAAAATGATTGTTCACCTTCCTTTCCTTGTCTGATCCTTTTTTAAATCCTTACTTAAAATCCCATGGCATGACCAACTTATATCACAGAAAGATATGGAGAAACTTCATGTGTGCTTCTTGCAAGATGTGTCTTCAGCTGTGGAAAATATGCAGAGACCTGCTAACTTCTTGAGTAGGAGATGTTTACAAAAATACTGTCTGTATGAGATCAATGGAGGCAGGAATCACCCTCCAGGGACTGTTGTTCCAATATGCTTCTCTGCTGGCCTTCTGCCACTGGCAGTATGGATTCCCCAGTAAATGCTTCTTCTGGCAGAGATCTCTGTAATTGCTTCACTGAAGTAATGGAGTAGATACCACAAGAGTTAATTCTACATCAAGCTATATTAGCTACTGATAGGATTTTCATGTGGACTGAAAAGGAAATGAGATAACAAAATGACTCATACTGTTCTTTCTTGCTCAGAGCTCCTTCAGTGCAGGAGGCAAACAGGAAAGCTTTTTTATGAGGTACAGAGAATGAAACAAGAAGCACCAGCATAGTTCAGATCCTGAAAGGAGTGTAACATATCTGATATAAATGGAAGGCTGGGTCCTTTCAAGGTGGAAAAATACTTGAGGCTGTGTGAATCAACTACAGATTAGAAGGGACAATAGGTGGAGGTACCAGCACAGGATGTTTGCATTACATATTGCAATATAAGCTCATGCGTACCTACATTTACATCCAAGCAAATGTGATCTTGTTCTGCCTGCACCTAGAGGTCATAAAAAACTTTATGAGAATGTATTAGTTCAACAGAACTAATCAATACACCTTCTCAATAGAGTATTTATCAACAATTCCTCTTGGTGCTCAATAGTATTTTTTCCCGCATTGCTGAAGAGAGGCAATGGTGCCACTAAAAGATTATTTTTCCCCTTCTCCTGCATGGTATGTTCTCAAATTGGTATATGCTGCCAAAGTAGAGACACATACTTTGGATATCCTGGAATCATCTATTGGAAACTAAACATGGATGGAGTGTCCCAGGAAGAATAAATGAGGGGGAAAAAAAAAGAAAGGAAATTTCAGGAATGTGAGAGAGAGGGAACTCGGTGAATCTGTGGTAGTTAGAGTGCGTAGGTTGCTCACCATCAGGTAGCTAGTACCAACAGGGGAGGTCAGAGGAGATAGCTTTGGAGGGTCAAAAGGGGTATGTGGTATGCACTAGGAAAAGATACACCACCAATGACATAAACATGCAGTGTATATCAGGGTGCAAATATCTTTGATGCAATCTGAGTCCTATTTGGCCTTTTTAAAACCATTTACTTCATTCTTTACTGAATGTCTCATTCCCAAACAGTGAAACATACAGCAGCTACTTCTCATAAATGTTAGTTGAATCTATACTAGTGGTGTTGCTCAAACTGCATTTTTAAAAATAATCTGCAAGCAGTAAATGTGCTTTTTAAATTCCCACTGTTATGTAAAAAGGCACAGTATTTTTAGCCTTACAAAATATCAGTTGTCATCGTCTCACTCTGTCCCTTTGGTATATTGGAGATGGAGAACTAGAAGCTCTCGGAAACTGTAGATATTAACTCTTTAAAAGGAAAGGCTTTTCTGCAATATAGTTATGCAAATCTTAATAAGAACATACAAAAATACACAAAGGTTTAAAACTCAGAACAAAGAAGGCACTTCTTACTTAAAAACCTGGTGTTTCCATCCTCACTGCCAAATTGTTATGTCTGGAATAATGATGGTATAATGTATCCAGAAGCAAAATACCAACTTAAACTGCTCCCTAATGCTGACAGAACAGCCCTCATCTTTAAAAAATCTCCAGAAAGTAGTCTCTGCCATATAACTCTGCCGTATAACACTGAGCACACAGCTGCTCTGAGTGGGCTCTGGCATATCAACATTGACTCAAACTGTTTTTGGAATCAAGTCAGGCCTGCTGCTGTTTCTGGGGGATCTGAATAAATCTACCTGCTATACTAGGCTGTACTCCTTAAGGGATCCTGTGGGATCCAGAATATTTGCCTCTGTGCTGACTTCGAGGTGACCTTTCCATTTCTCTCTGTGTTTCAAGTCTTCTAAGGTCTAGTGTTCTCATCTGCTGACAGTCTCTTTAATAAGCACATTTGGGCCTTGCTTGTTTCTGTGTTCTCTACTGAAATCTGAGGAACAGGATCTTGTCAGGTATGGAAGAGACTGGTGAGACTTTTTGATGATACCCTCAGGTGCTTCTGGCAAGGAGGCATCCCCTACCAAAAGCAGACCAAGAAAGGAGAGCATCCTATCCTCAACTTACTGTGATCCTAGCTGACCCTTGAAAGAAATCTCTGGACTTCATGGTTTTTGTGGCACCAGTGCAGTTCAAGAGATGGCCGCTAGAAACTCCTTGAATAATAACATTTAGCAATGCACCTTAGAGTATATGGAGTCATATATATCAGTAAGGGAATGGCAAATGGCAAAGGTCCTGAAGTCTGTACACAGAATAGTACAGGAAAGACAACAGTCACCATTCTGGGCAGCATTATGTCCAGGAGCTGATAATCCTTTCATTTCTCAAACATCTATAGGTACCTTAAAGGAGGCTGTAGAGAGGTGGGCGTTGGTCTATTCTCCAACGTGCCTGGTGACAGGATGAGGGGGAATGGGCTAAAGTTGCACCAGGGGAGGTTTAGGTTGGATATTAGGAAGAACTTCTTTACTGTAAGGGTTGTTAGGCATTGGAATGGACTGCCCAGGGAAGTGGTTGAGTCGCCATCCCTGGAGGTCTTTAAAAGACGTTTAGATGTAGCCCTTAGTGATATGGTTTAGTGGAGGTCTTGTTAGTGTTAGGACAGAGGTTGGACTAGATGATCTTGGAGGTCTCTTCCAACCTAGACGATTCTGTGATTCTGTGATATCAAGGAGTGCTACCTTGGAACAATGTGACCTCCTCAGCGCTACTGGCCAGTGCTGAGGAGGGCTTCCTTTAACACTGCTGTGTCTTTATGCTGGCAGGTAGTAACGTGCTGTTTTTTCTTAAACTTGGTTGAGGCTGTGGCTGGCCAGCAACTGCAACTGGGTGCTGCTGCCATGAATCGCTAGTGTTTTTAAAGGCTGCAACTACTTTCTGGTTGTTGCTTGTCCTTATCCAGCATCTTTAATCTTCAGCCAATACTGTCCCGTCCATGTTTTTAGATAGAAAAGCAGTTTTAAATGGAAACAAGACACACATTGATTCAATATATATTTTTTATTTCCAGTATAATACTGTGATCAGCCATCATGATGTTTCAAAAAGCTTCCCAGTTCTTCCGTTTTCATATGTAGTAGGCCTATTCTCATACAGTAAGGCTCTGGAACATAAGGTGCAGTTAATGCAAAAGCATGTCTTCTGCATTTGAGGGGCATTAGCTTTTCTATGTTCCCACAGACTATTGCTCTTTCTATCTCCCAAAAGTTTCAGTTGGTTTTAATCTGCAGTATGTAAGAGAACATTTATCATACTTTCTCATTTACTACTACTTCTTCAGTTTACTGTCAGCTAGAAGAAAGAGCTGAAACAATTGTAGATGAGAAGAGTTACGGTCTCATGGTCCCTCAGATAAATAATCACTATGTTTAGGAAAGTGGAATATCAGATTCTGGGCAACAACTATGTAACTTGAAACTCCATTCCGTGCTTGGAAGTGTAGGGATTTGGAGAACAGCTATTTTTGAGCCAAGAGCAGACACAAACGGAGGCTGTAGGACTCTATAGTAGAGCCCAGTAAAAGAACAAAGCAGAAAGGAAGCAGCATACTGTAGGCTTCTCATCAGCGTATGCTGAAAGACGAAATGAATTCTGAGGGAATCATTCCAGCCTCAGAACCAAGCCAGGAGCCTGAAAATATGCAACATGAAAGAGTCAAAAAGATTCTACAGTTTAGTGTCCTTCTAATCTTGGCCACAAGCTAAACTCATAAATTTAAATTTAGGCTTTTGGCACCAAGGCTCTGATATCTGTCTGCAGCAATATCAAGTCTGAGGAGTCAGAGGCAATCAAAAGCACCAATCAGACCAGAACTTTGTCCATGTTCTTCAGAGCATTATCCCTCTCAGGACTTAGTACTCAGACCAGTGCCCTATACCCATCTCTGTCCCATTCCTCAAGAAGATGCATTTGCAGAGTGTAGTCTTACCCCAATGGAATGCCACCTTTTGAAACTTAGTTGGAATGGATACAGTATTTCATATATATGTTCAAATTTGGATCTGTATGGAGATTTCCTCTTTCTTAAATGAGAAAAAAAAAAAATTGGAGCCATTTTACTGCACTGGAGAAATGCAGGCTGTCCTGGTGTGTTCAGCTTCTCAAAGCAAGCAGACAACTGGAGCTAAGAGGGCACCTTCCCTTTCAGGGCCTTACATCTGAGGATGCTGTGGTTTTGTGATTATGCAGTGCCTGCCATTGTTTGGATATCATATGAGGCTCTTGAACTGTTTTAAATTTACCACACCCTTGCAAGAATCCGTAATCTTTGCTGTATTACTTCAAAAAACTGTTTTCAATAAAAACATATACTTTCTTTTATCAAGTGTCATTTTTGTTTTATATTATTAAAATAGAGGCTTGGTGACCACCTTGGGAGGACACAGTTTTGGTGACCATGGACATAAAAGCCAAACAAACAGGAAGCAAAAGGACTCGGCAATTTTTTTTTTTATGAGGTTGAATACTATGTATCAAAGTGTTGGGAAGAAATCCCATGTTTTCCTGGGTGGGAGGCCCAGGAGAAGCAACACCAATCTGGAGAAAAAAAATTGTAAATATCGCATTTATTTCTTTTGCAGCAGTAAGTCCAATACTGTCTCTGGGACCATCAGTCAATCTGCAGAAAATGGTTTGATAGAGCTTTCCTCCTAACCTGACCCTCCCTATTTTCATTAGCAGCCTGATGAGATTCTGCTGGCTCAGTTTTACAACCATCTTTCACTACCTGCTGCTCCCAACTATTAGCCAGCACTGTTGAAGACATGACCTCGGACTCAAGAATCCAGAGAAGTATATTTCCATATGAAGCCTGAACACAGATGATCTCCATGTAGATTTCAACTGGCCAAACACAGACCTAAAGCTGTTTACATGTGTCAAGGTTTTGGCTGGGACAGAGTTAATTTTCTCCATAGAGGCTCACATAATGCTGTGTTTTGGATTTTTGATGAAAATAGTGGTGATAACACACCAACGCTTTTAGTCGTTGCAGAGCAGTGCTTCCACAGAGCCAAGGACTTTTCTGCTTCATATGCTGCCCTGCCAGCAAGGAGGCTGGGGGTGCACAAGAAGCTGGGAGGGGATACAGCCAGACCCATTCTGACCAAGGACATACTCTATACCCTGTGGCATCATGCTCAACAATAAAAGCTGAGGTAAAGAAGGAGGAAGGGCGTGGATGTTTAGAGTGATCGCACTTGTCTTCCCAAGAAACAGTTACGCATGATTAGCCCTCCTTTCCTGGAAGTGGCTGAATATCTTCCTGCCGATGGGAAGCAGCAAATTAATTCCTTGTTTTGCCTTGCTTGCACATGCAACTTTTGCTTTACCTAGTAAACTGTCTTTACCTCAACCCATGATTTCTTGCACTTTTACCCTTCCAATTCTCTCCCCCATCCCATCTGGGGAGAGTGACCGAGTGGCTGTGTGGTGCTCAGCTGCCCGCCAGAGTTAAACCACATCGGTATGGAAACTGAAGTGTTTTGAATAAGGATAAAGGTCCCAAGTAAACTGTTTCATGAGCCATGGAAGCAAAGGATCAGGAGGTTTGCCAAGTACTTCAGACATGGTCATCCTCTTGTCCTTCATTCAGGCAAATGGAGAATGCCTTGGTTGAAGAAAACGTGTCTCCAGAAATGTACATCCACTACTGATTTCATTAATGCTGTCCCTCAAGACCTTGTCTGACATATTTACCACTAACTGGTGACAGACAGAGATGGCTTACAGTTAATACAGGAAAAGCCTTTCACATTGGTGTAAAATTTTCACGTTGGTAGTCAACTGATCTGGAAATTGGACTATGCCTCGTCATCCCAGCATACCTTTGGAGAACTGCATGTGCAAATTGTCAATGACTTGGTAATAAAATATTAAACATTTTTTGAGGACTTCTTCGGCATTTTGAAGGATAGCTGTGGCTACTGATCTCTCAATACCACTTTGCCTAGCTACAAAGCACTGGCAATGGTGGCCTGTTACTACTGCTATCCTATTCCCCCCAGTCAGTGGCTCTCATGCAGTGCTTGACCACTTTGTTAGATACAGAATGAACACCTCTTCAGTAACACCAGTCACACCTTTACATTTTCAACCTACTGAAAATCATACTTGGCTTGAAAGTCAGCTCTCTCCTAGTAAACTGTCACTTGCCACAGACTCCCATCTGCTACTGAAAGGACAGTGGCTCCACTGCAAGGCCCTGCTAATTATCCGGACAACCCCAGAAAACAGTCAAAGATTTTTGTCTGGTTTGTAATCATCCTCTTATTCATACTGGCAGTAAATTAACTAGCAAGCATGCTAGTAGCCGCATGTACTAAGCCTGGGATCTGCAGAAAACCTTATGTTGTTCCATACATCTTGCTTTTGGGAAGCTAGGTCTTCAGGGGGCTGCACCACTTTAAAGCTGTACTCAAATTATGTTTTACTGTGCAGTTTGTAGATAGCATTTGGCCTATTATGTTCTGCAAGCAGACTGTTGGACCATATGCCTATATTGTCTATTTTGTTTGTTTGTCGCTTTGATCCAGAGCCCTGGTTCCTTAAATCATCTACACTGTGTACATATTAATTTTTGCCAGGACTCCAATCTGGATTGAAACAATTACTTATTTTTGTGAGGCTCAAAAGAGACAGTAGTTTGCTTCAGGATTCACACCTTATGGATAATACAGGTGAAGATTATGCTAGGCTTCATTCTTCCTGACAAGAACAATCTTCTTATATATCCCAAATGTACTCACAAGCCCAACGTGCTTTCATGCCATGCCCTGGCACATGCTTGACACATCTTTGTAGTCATGCTACAAAAAGACAAAATTAGCGGTCTCCAAAGGCCACCCCTGCTTACTTGGCTCTCTCAACTCTTCTGCATGAAAATAATGGCACTAGGGTAGAAATGGGGACTGGAGAGACCAGGATCCTGTCCCAGAATAATATTACTGAGACTGCAGACCAGCATCTCTGTCCCTGCAGCACCGAGCTGCACCAGATACTTCTCGGGGAAGTCACCACAGAACTTCTCCTATCATACGACATAGGAGTCTCAGTATGACGCAGGGGAGCTGAGAACCTACTTCTGCCTCTTAGCCTTGTCACAGAGAAGGAGATCAGATGTGGCAAAGGAACCCTCCCCCCATATCACAGAAGTGAGGGAGGAACCCTCTTCCAAGGATATGACATCCTCCCCACACACACATATACATACTCAAATCATTCCTGGAATTTTTTGTCAAGGGTACAACAAGGTGTGCACTCAGTTCTGTTGAGTATATAAATCTATTTGATTATACTCCTTTGCAGGAAGGAGCATGGCTTATTTGTGCCATGCTTACAAGACTACGCTATGTAACAAAGAGAAGAGACTTCTACTATAAGATCACAGCATTCGCGATGGAAAGAGTTTTATACCACACAGAGGAAGAGTAGGTTCCTTAATTAGCAGACTGACGCATCTGTTTCTTTGACAGTCAGTTCTGACAAGCACTATTTGCACGGAACAACCAAATACATCACAGCTTGTCTTGCTGGTGGCAGGGAGTGGGGCATAAGGTTGTGGAAATGGCAAGGGTGTCACTGCTTTCCAAGCAGTATAGGTTCTGGCGGGCATCCATATTCAGCCACATACATGGACACGCCCCAATCACTCATCTGTGTTTCAGCTGCATCCCACTGTCTTCTTTAGGACTTGGCTGACTGGTTGAGATTTTCCAGAGTCACAGAGTCACAGTTCATACTGTACCTGGGGGAAGAGAGATCCACCAGGACAGCCTGTTTGCTTCTCAGGCACCAAGCATTGCAGCAGTGAGCAGGTGTGGGAGAGCCGTGTGAGGGAGAGGAAGCATGCCAGTGAGCAAGCCCCAGGAGCCATGGAGTTGCAGATCTCTTGCCCTGCCAAAAAGGGGAGAGAGGCAGCAGCTCAACAGGAAAATTTGGGGCCAGGAGACAAGGAAACAGAACTGAGGCTGATAACTCATCTGGGAGCTGAATCTCTGCCACAGCTCTGTCCAGGAAAGACCTGCAAGCCCTGCTGGAAATGTAGTTTCTCCCCAGAACAGACTCCACCCCAGACCCCTGCTTCCCAGGCTGCCTGATCAGACAGATGGCCTGTGACACTTTTTTTTTTTTTTTTTTGGTATAGTTAGAATACAAAAGTATGTACTTAAAAGTATTTTGAAGCATGTACATATGTGTGTGTATCATGCAATACTTTTATAGTGGAATTTGAAGATCTGCAATAAATCACAGAATCACAGAATGGCAGGGGTCTCTGGAGGTCATCTGATCCAACCCCTCCGCTCAAGCAGGGCCACCTAGAGCAGGTTGCCCAGGACCATGTCCAGGCTGCTTTTGAATGTATCCAAGGAGGGAGACTCCACAACCTCTCTGGGCAACCTGTGCCAGTGCTCCGTCACCCACACAGTGAAGAAGTGCTTCCTGATGTTTAGACACAACCTCTTGTATTCCAGTTTGTGTCCGCTGCCTCTTGTCCTGGCACTGGGCACCACTGAAAAGAGCCTGGCTCTGTCCTCTTTGCATCCTCCCTTCAGGTATTTACAGGCATTGATAAGATCCACCACCACCACCACCACCCCCGAGCCTCTTCTTCTCTAGACTGTACAGTCCCAAGTCTCTCAGCCTCTCCTCATAGGAGAGGTGCTCCAGTCCCTTGATCATCTTGGTGGCCCTCCACTGGACTCTTTCCAGTAATTACGTCCGTCTTGTACNGTACTTGGGGTCCCACGACTGAGCACGGTACTCCAGGTGCAGCCTCACGAATGCTGAGTAGCAGGGAAGGATCACCATACTTGACCTGCTGGTGATGCTTTGCCTAATGCACCCAAGAGCACCATTAGCCTTCTTAGCAGCAAGGGCACATTGTTGGCTCATGTTCAACTTGGTGTCCACTCACATTACCAGTCCTTTTCTGCAGAGCTGCTTTCCATCCGTGTGGCCTCCAGCACATATTGGTGCCTAGGGTGGTTGCTCCCCACATGCAGGACTCTGCACTTCTCATTGAATTTAAGGAGGTTCTTGTCAGCCCACCTCTCCAGCCGGTCAAGGTCCCTCTTGATAGCAGCATGGCCCTCTGGTGAATCAGCCACTTCCTCTGGTTTTGTGTCATCTGCGAATTTACTGAGGGTCCACTCTACCCCATCATCCAGATCATTAATAAAGATGTTCAACCGGACTGGACCCACTATTGACCCCTGGGGTACTCTGCTCATTACTGACCTCCAACCAGACTTTGTACCACTGACCACTGCCCTCTGGGCCCAGCCATTCAGTCAGTTTTCAATCCTCCTCACTGTCTGCTCACTTCAACAGGTTGTCTATGAGGATCTTATGGGGGACAGTGTTGATGACACTTGTCAGAGATCACTGAAGCTCTCCGTAGCTGTTGAATGAGCCCATTCCTGGGGACGGGCACTAACAAAGTGTGCTTTGCACAGCAGACTTAGTTTTGAAGGGAAACAGCAGAGACGCACTATCTATCTGTCTCAGGTATTTTGTTGTTTAGGGACTTCTCTGGAAGAATTCATGACCTTCGCAAATAACGTTCCTGACTGCGTGCCAGTTTCACAGATGCAAGAGGAAGATTGAGGCTCATAAAGACTAGAGGCTCTGCAGTCTCCAGTGTACCTCTCTGTATTTGGCTCCTTGGCACCCAGCCACTAACATGCATCCCACAATGAGAATGAGACACTCCAACCTGAAGCTACCTTTTGGTCAGGAGATAGAGGCCTGGCAAGTGCCTCTTCCCTTCCTTGCAGATCGAGGCAGACTCCTTCGGCAGGACAATGATATTAATGTGGTGGTAGCAGTTTGCCTGACCCAATGCCACAGCAGGTGTCAGCCTATGTCAGATGTAACCCTTTACATGGAGAATTATCATGCACTGTGCATGAGGAAGTGAGTTAGGAGCACACCAGGAGAGGCCTTTGCTGTGGGAGCACAATGGATTCAGGAGAGCTCTTACCAGGCTGCATTACATGCACTACTCTGAATGCAAGCAACCAGTCTGTTGTAGGTGGCCTGCCCTGGGCAGTGTAGGCCTGACCTCATCCATATGTCTTGGCCTGGGGACAAAATCAAACCCATTATATATTCCAAATTTTTCAGTGCCCAGACACAGCATTTAAATAAGATAGCATAGCACAGGTTAAGCTGATAACTAGCAGCTTAGAATAAATAAATAAAATGTGGTTAGACTAAAGAGAAATTGTATGATTAAAGAAGTATCAGAGATGCAACACATACGTCAGGACTTTTCATTGGTTAGAAAAACATGGACTTTTAAGTAGCACTAGTAATAGTGATTTTTTAATATAGATGAAAATTATACAGATTCAGATATTTTACATTATTAATGTAGTTAATACACCCATCCAGAATCCTTTCCTCTGACCTTTAACCTGCTGTTAATACTAAGATCTGTGGCTACCTGGAACCCTCTTAAATCTAGGTAAGATTTTCTGCCCAGAAAGTTTAATTCTCTATTAGTGTTCTTGGAAAGAATCCTTCTTTTTGCATTCAAGAACTTATTTTTTCTTCTCTTACATTTAGTTTCATTTTATAGCCACCTAACCACTGCCAGCATACTCATTTCTGTGCAGTATGTGAATTTGCCACATAGCTTCATTATTGCATTAATCTTTACTTACTCATTGTATTACACATCTGAATTGCCAGTAAGGATTTTTTTGTATCTGTCTCCATGAAAATTTAGTCTCTCTGAGGTGGGTTTCTTGAACTCTAAGAATTTCTAAGCTTTGGTTTGACAGCCAGCACTGGGCCTTGCTTCCTGTCACTGATCTCAAAGAAGCACCCTGCCAGAACTGCTTATTCTAAATCCCTCCACCATCTGCTTTGTAGTCAGCTGTCATTTCACCCTACATCTGCGGAGCAGAGTAGCTTTCACACCACGATACACTCTAAAATACCGGATCACTTTTTTCATGGCATGGGACAGCCAAAGGACATGCAGAGGGCTGCTGCTAATTCCAGAAATGACAAGAAGGTCAAACACATGTCCTCTGGCACAAGTTGAGTATACCTGCTGATCCATGTCTGTACCCAGGCAGCCAAACTCCTATTCAGGACTAATATTTTAATTCAGGTAATGAGATTGACTGCAGCTGTGTACATCTCAAGACACTAATTTGAATTTGCAGCAGAAAAATGTCTACTCTTCCAAGCAAAGAATTACACAAAGGTTATTAGCATAAGGAGGTTTTATATACNGGGACAGCTTCATTTCTGATTACAAAAGCACAAACTTTAAACGAGCTATATGGCAAGAACGAAATCAGAATAAAGTTTCTCCGTATGTATTCTGATGTACTCTGATTTGAGAATTCTCTTTCACATCTCCAGCATGCTAAACACTTCTCTGTTTCATATCTGTTTCCTCATAGTGAGGAGTTAACATAAAATGTCTAAGACAGCCTGCTTTTCTTTTTCTTATTCCCATTTTGCTTGATCTGCTTTCGTGAGCTTTTAATATCACCACATTGGTGAGACAATCAAACATGCAAATATCTGGATTTACGGGGATGTAACCAGAAATGATGAGAGGGTAGAATTTTTTCATATTCTCTCAGCACGTTTTTTAATCTCAGTCTGAGACACTCTTTGTTTTCTTTGGAGTCAGGGCTAGCCCCGGGAACAGTGATAAAGTGCTCTGAGATCAGGCTGATTGTGTTAGGTGTGCTGTGATGTTGCAGAATTTGGTTATTGATTCCACAACAAAATTTTTGTAGTTCTGCAATGGTATCTTTCCCTGAACAAAAGGGAAAAGGATTGTCTGCACTGGAAAAGTGACAGCATTAGAAGACCCAGCAGAGCACAGAGAAACCTTCCTTAAACTACACAATTACTACATGCAGTAATCACAGTAAGTAACAGGGAGTAAATGACACGCCTGCAAAAGTGGCAATATAACAATATTTAGCACCCACATAAAAATTATATATCCCTAAGCATTTAACAATTATAAGTCAATAGTTCAACAGCTGCAGGTACGGAAACAGCGAGATGCTCAGTGCTATGCATTGCTGTAGGTGACATTTGCAAATGGTGTGTAAAAATGAAAAACCTCACAGAGTGCCAAATTTTTCCAGCTGTATCAGCTGGTTAAATAAAATACGTTATCTCTTTGTGCAAACCCTGCTTATAAAATTAAAGATATGTTTACACTGGATTTCTTAAGCCTTGTTGAACCTCTCTGTACAGCTCTTTAATGTGAACATATTGCAGTAATGCACACTGGGAGTCTAACTGATGTGGCTTGTGGCTTATTCAGCCACCTGTGAGTGAATTACCAGTGCTGGAAGGTATCTTTTTCGGTAGGTGTCTTAGGAGCAGACAAGCTCCAGATCTCCGAAGCACTACCAAATACAGTAATTCTCCAAGGAATTTGCAACAGCAGGGGTATTAACCCCAGTATTAAGTCTGAATTCCACAGGAATGCTGTCTTTATTGACACCCATCTTTGCTATGAGGCTTTGAAGCAAGGAGAATTAAAAAAGATTTGGGTTGAAAATTACGTGCTCTGCTACACTGGGCCAGGCTCTCCCTGGTATTGAGCAGGACTGAGCCCCCATCCAGCACTGGGATAAAAATAAAGCCAGTGTGCAGCACAGGCAATCCAACAAACCAATTCAAGTGGCTAGTCTTTGATATAAAAGTTTAGTATTTGCCCTGCAGGCAATACAAGAAGAACAAGTCCCTTTTCTGCACTGTAGAGTCATCTGATGACTGCTTTAATTTTTGGAAGTTGAGGAGAGTGAGAGTCAGATGCTCTCCCAGCTGGTTCGAGCGAGGAAAAGGCCAGC
Organism: Chauna torquata; assembly: GCA_013399475.1. Classification (NCBI taxonomy): domain Eukaryota; kingdom Metazoa; phylum Chordata; class Aves; order Anseriformes; family Anhimidae; genus Chauna; species Chauna torquata. Next base: position 833,213 of record VXAL01003120.1, on the reverse strand, counting down.
AGCGACCTTGCCTCACCAGAGCTGCTGGATTTCTTCCTAAACTCCGGCCCAGGGACTGGAAGTGAAGTCACGGACAAGGGTAGCTCTGGAGTTGAGGAAGGCGGGCGGAGCGGGGCTTTGTGAGAACGGAATAAAGCGAGCCTGGGCCACGGGGTGGGCTCCCGAGGGGACGGAACGGGATGGCAGGCACAGGACCGCGCTGCAGGGCCCCAGCAAGGCGGCGGGAGACGGTTGGAGAAGAAACGGGAAGCCGAACGAGCATTTCTTCTTCGTCATCACTGACAGGAAAGCAAATACAAACCCTTCTCCGTAAAACTGGGGGGCGGGGTGCATACAAGATGTCAGCCCGGGGCTCCCACCGCTGCCCGAGCCAACCCGTCCCCCTCTCGGTGCGCTCATTCCCCTGTTACCTCATTGCCACATTCCCTAGCGAGTGAGCTCAGCTATTCACACAGCCTCTCTCCTTTTATGGTCAAACAACTTTGCCTGGGCGAGGCTTTTTCGCGAGTTGGTAGGAAGTGTTTGGACTCAGCAGCTCCCCCACCTTTCATTTCTGCTGCCTTTTCTGGAAGGCAGGCCGAGGCAGCCAGCCGTGCGGGCGACAGAGCTGCCGGGCTCCGGCCCCTCCAGCAGCGCCTGTGCGCCGAGCTGCGTACCCTCGGGCCCCGGTGACTTCTTGCCCTGGGGCGGAATTTCCCATTCGCGCTCCCCCAGAGGTGAGTTTCTTCTCTTGGCTTAGTGAAAAGCTTTTGTCAGCACCCTGCGCTCAGGAGGAATGCGCTGGCGTTGAACAAGCATGTGTGCAGGGTGAGTGTCTAGGGGATGCTGATTTCCTGACACTCCCCGCGCGGCACGGAACGGAGGCTGCCTCTTTGGCCGGGAGAGTTGTTTGCCTTGTAGAAAGTCTCCTAGTGTCTTTAGGACTGATTGGCTCCTTTAGATCACGACTCCTGGTTTTGTGTGTGTGTTTTTGGTTTTTTTGGGGGGGGGGCGCATTTCTGCAGAGGAGCAGCTCAACTCTGAGAGGTTCGTGCTTGTGCGAATCTGGTGAATTTTCTTCTTTCCTGGTGAAATGGAGTCAGCTGAACTCTCTTGTATAGCTCTAGCTGTGGGGAAGAGAGGGGGAGGATGCTGCCTGGTTTCAGTCGGGACAAGCCCTCTTTTGCGTGTGTATGGAAGAGTGAGACACCTATGGGGCCTTTTTCCAGATGTGCTTAAGAGACGAATCTGGGACTGTTTGTGCATGAAAATTGTTTAATATATGAGCTTCTGTCTCTCTGGGAGTACCCTAAGAAAGTGAAGATGCAAGTGCTTGCAAATTCGTAGAACTTCCTAATGCTTTAAATATGTTTGCATAGCTTTTTTCATTCTTTCTTTCTTTCTTTCTTTCGTTCGTTCGTTCGTTCTTTTTTTTTTTTCCTCTGCACAGGGAGGAGGCAAGCACAGCAAATGTGGAAAAAGCTTGTAGCTCTGAACGACCCCCTCCCCCCTCCTGGTTTCCTTCAGGCTCTACCTTGCAGCTTGCATAGCTGATAAGACTTTGCTCTCTTTGAAAATTTGTAGTTTGGGGATAGGCTGGGAGAACTTTCTGGAATTAGCCTGTATGAGAGGGTGAAAGTAAGCATAACTCCCAAATCTGATTCTTTTTTTTTTTTTTTTTTTGCTATAGTTCTCCTTTTGACCTCCTTCAGTTGGAGGGAAGTTGGCAAATAGGGGAAGTACAGATGCAGCATGTCAGACCACAGTGCTGGAATAGCTTGTATTGGGTCTCCTGTGTGGCTCAAGCCAAACTGCTTTCTACCAAAAGAGGTGGTAAATGACACTGCTCTCTCCCTCCATGTGTTCTTTCTTTTTTTCACTACCTCAGGAAAGCCACTGAGCTTTTGAAAGTCCAGCCTTCAGGCCAAAGAACTGAAACCTGTCTGGGTGTGTAACAGGTGGCAGACCCACCGTGGGACCTTCTGGGAGGTGATCCTGCTGCTGAGGGAGGTGTTTCTTGGTCCTGCTTCTCATTGTTCTCTGCTAGAGAGAAACAGTGTACGAGGCAACTAAGTATCCTCACTGCATCCTTTGGGGACATCTTTCTTCACAATTCCACTTGAGTCATCTAACTGCTGTTAATAACAGACAGAAAATCTCTCCCCTTGGGGAACATGTGAGGAGGAGGAGGATCTGAGATTAAGTCTGCTGGTCTGACACTCCCTGTTCCAATAGCTTTTACAAACACTGCCACAGGACTTCCATAAGCTGCGTGTTCCTGGTAAGGTTTAGATGATATTGGCAGCAGTGCAGGGCTGGGCAGGGGACTAAGCAAGGACAGCCTTTCTGTCTGTCTGGTCTGTGTGGGGGTGGACAGATAAACAGAAGTGAGGATGAGCGGGGGCAGCTGCTGGATGTAGACAGCCCTAAGCAGAAAGGGCCTTAAGTGTGACATAGCATACTGGGAAATGGGCTGCTTTGGGTTTAGGGGGATAGCAGCTGCTGGTAGCGAAGCCAGCACATTTTATGAAGCAGCCAATGTCCCAAGACTATCTCTGTGTTGGCTGTCCCCAGTATGGATTGTGATTAGAAATGACTCTGTCACTGTGGTGTTCTGCTCATAAGACAGCCAATTCTGGTAAAACTATACGATGTGGTCCATTGCACAATAGCGAAACAGTGGAGCACAAGACAGAGTCTAAGTGCCTTCATTAGCAGAAGCCTCTAAAGAAAGGCTGGAGGTCTTTATAACAGATTCAGTAGCTCTGGTAAAAACTGCAGGCTGGATGGAGTTGATCAGTCTCTTCTTACTTGCTAGTCTGTTGACCCCCAGCAATCTGAGGGATCAGGAACAGACCTTACTAAGTATTCTTCTGCCTTGGTCCCTTCCCATGCAGGATCATATGGGGCATGCTCAGCTTTTTGCTGCTCGCTGTTGCTGCCTCTTCCTGCGTTTGAAGAGCCCAGAACAGTTTGTCAAGGTGTATGCAACTCAGCCCCGCACAAAGGAGGGAAAAGGTGCAGCAACACAGACCTAAGGTTTGTCTATGTTGTCACACACTTGTGACCTGGAGAAACTGTTACAGGTAACTGTATCTTGCCATACTGAACTGAATCATGGGATCACTCTGAACTGAGCATGCAGGTCTCAGCAGCAGCCATGGGTGAATTAGTGGTGGACAGATGTTCATGGCTGTCCCAGCAGCTGTTACTGTGAGCTGACTGTGTGAGAGAGGCAGGCAGCGTGGAGGGGCACTGATATGAACATGCCAATTTGAAATGCTGGCTCAGAGCCAGGGGGTTACAACAAAGCATCTGGCTTCATGGAGATTTCCAGCACAGATGAGATTTCTGGCCTGGATTCCAGAGCTGAGGGAATCCTAGAAATGTGGCTCTCATCATGAGACCTGGGGCTCCTGAAACTGCCGACTTGTTGGGGCTATCCTGTGGCTATTCAAGTTTGGCAGTAGAACAGAGGGAGAGCAGAGGGCTTGTATGGCTGTGTAGCAAGTGGAGTGCTTAGCCCCCTCCAACCACTCAGCTGAGCTATTCTGGCATCCTGCAGACGGTCCTTGCACATGGCAGGGCTATAGCTGCACTGCTTGCTGTTCTGCTGTGCACGACCTGAGCTCTGTCTACAGTGGTGCTTGCTATGCAATGCAATCCAAAGGGGTTGACTTATAGGTGATTAGTGTGCAGCAGAAGCTGAGGGGGATGGCTCCAGAAATGTTGGCCAGACCTCTTAAGAAGCGCTTCCTGATGGAGGCGGAGCAGGCGGCTGGTGCAGCCAGTGAGGGGCAGAGGGAGCTCGTCACCGACTCCAGTGACAGGAAGGAGAGGGAGAAAGCAGAGGCGAGGTCCGAACAGTAGAGGGCTCTGGCCAGGGGATGTGACACAAGGGAACCCCTCACTCGACCTGTTGTTCTGCTTGTTGCAGCTACCTTGCATGCAAGGGTCTTGAGGTAAAGTGGGTGGGATGGTAGATTCAGGGGTGTGCCAGGGCTGGAGAGGCTAACAGGGGTCATTACTGGGGATGTTACAGGCTGAGGTCAAGAGGAAACAGATGACATTATCAGGTAAGTGGGGGAGAGGAAATGCTAATTCTGGAATTGGGAGAGCATTGGTGGGGGGAGGGCACCTTTCTTAGGGTGCAGGGGGCTGTCTGTGCTGGGTGATGACACTTGTTCCGGTCACCAGCTACTTTCCTTTCCTGCATCGTGCATGGAGGTGGGGGGGGGAGAGGTTCTCATGCGGCAAAGAGCTTGTTTTTCTCTGTGCCAGCATGTGGCTGGCAGGAACCCCTCTGTGGTCAGAGCTATACTGAGCTGAGATAGTGAAGCGTGCTGGCTCATTTGAGCTGTCTGTAGTTTCTGTTCCTCTTTTTTCCTGTGCTGATCCCGGAAGTGCTCTGTGCTCTGCTCAGGCCCCTCAGCCTCTGCCCAGACATAATCGCCTGTATCCCTCTGTTATATATTCCTTTATATTAATTTCCACTCTGGCCCAAGGTTGACTTCATATTGGTTTCTTCTCTCTTCTCTCTTGCCAGGGGCTGAGAAGATGGCCTCCCCAGGTACCCCAGGGACCCGCATGACATCCACAGTCAGTATCAACATTTCTACCCCTTCCTTCTATAATCCACAGAAGAAGTTTGCACCTGTGGTTGCCCCTAAACCCAAAGTGAACCCCTTTAAGGCTGGGGGTGCATCAGAGTCATCGCTGCCACAGTCTCCTGGAGCTGGCACCCAGCGTGCCCAGATAGGAAGGGTGGGGGAGATTCCATCAGCTTCTGTGTCCGTGGTGGCAGAAGGTAGGTGAGGCCTGGTATAGCAGATGTGAATATGATTCTAAATTTTCAATGTGAGGTCTGTACCTGTGCTAATCATGAAAATAGGCTCATAACCACTACAAATGAAGGATACTCTTGCTGTAGATGCTTGCAGGTTTCAGAGTGAGATAAAAGGATTGTAAAGTGATCTAAAATATGTGGCATCTCAATTAGGAAAGGAGTCAGGAAGGCAATTCTGCATTGCACTGATGTTTTAATAAAGCTGGAGGAATGCAATGGACTTTTTTTGTGGTATTCCCTGAGTGTATAATTGTGTAACTGCAGCAATATTCTGGCCAGGATGTCTGAGAGCAAGTATGTTGCAAGAAAGGTGACCCTGGTGGTGATGAATCATTCCTTTCTTTTTCTTACCAATTCATCTCAGCTCGAGTTGGTTGTCGCTGATTGTAGAGACCCTTCTTGTGGACTCTGCAATTGCCATCTTTGCTGCTAGAGATGGGAAGGTAGAAATAATTGCATGAAAAGGGTGGAAGCTAACAAAAACAGGAAATGTGACTTAGAGTTTGTCTGGCTGAGTTTTATACTTTTTACTAGCGGGTTGGGTTGGGTGTGTTTTCCTGTGTAGGGTAACTTCTTGCTTTAGCATGTGGGTTTTTTTTCTTTTTTTCTTTTTTTTCCTGTGGTGGTATGGTTTGGGTTTTTTTGTTTGTTTGTTTGTTTTGTGGTGGTTGGTTGTTTTTGTTTCCTGAGTCCTAAGGAGCAGAACGTTCCTGGTTGTGTACCTCCCCTAGTTGGAAATGATCAGCATGGGGCTATCAGAAATTTCACTAGGGACCTGTTGCTCATGCTTAATGCTGCATATTACCCCAAGATCCTATCAGGGTGCATCTCATCCAGGATTGATACGTTCAAATAATAACCTCTGTTTTAATTTTTTTCCCTTTCCCTGTCTAGCATAGACTGTGTAACACCAATGTTTCCTAGGTTAGTGTACTAAGTCAGTGGGCAGCTAATCTAATGGTAGGAAGGCTGGTCCTGTGCTCAGAGACAAATGACTAAGCCATTTTTTCCATTTCATGAGACATGACAGCCTCAGTGTGTTGGTGCTTCTGTCTCCTAGAATTGCACCACCTACTCTGGCGACTTTTTGCTTATACGCTGTTGACTGGAATCTTGTGTCTGGTCTCTAAGGTCTCATCCTAGTTTTTGTGCTTTTCTGCTATACTTGTGTGGGTTAGGAGTGTGTGTGTAGAAAGTGTCAAACTGACACAAATATATTAGTTCAAGTACAAAAGCAGACAAATAGATGTTAAAAATTATTTTTTAATATATAGTACAAGTAGAGGATTGGATGTTAGTTGGTCTACTTCTCCTTTCCCTGTAAAGCTTATTATGGAGGAACTAGCTTGATGGAGGTTAGCAGAAGAACCATTTGGCTTAAGCTGCCATGTCACCATCAAGTGAGGGCTGCTAGCAAAGCTATACTAGCTTTGTGTCTTACCTGAAGTACAGACAAATGACTGAAACTTGGTCTTGACTCAGACATGAGAGAAATACGTCTGATCTGATCCTTCTCTGATGCATCTCAATGATCATTCTCTCCCTTTCCTGTACACTCCTCAAAGAAATGGTAGTATAACATAAAGCCATGGCAATGGGTTTCTTTGTTTTAAATGACAGGATGGCCAGGTTAATATCACTGTAGAAATGTTATATTTAACATTGATCATTCTATAAATTTGGTGTAGTAACTTTGTAGAAAACTTTTGTATTTGTGCGAATAATTCGTAAAGCAAGCTTTTAGTGCATCTGTTTGAAACATTGTGGCAGCAGATCAGGGTTTCATTTCTACAATATTCTTTATCTTTTAAATAAACCAAAAGGCAAGCATATATAAACTTGACCCTAAATTGTAGCTTCAAAGAAAAAATACCAGCCTTGTATTTTTTTTTTTTTTTCCTTTCCCATAAGCAGAGCAAGAAGGCTTGGAGGAGGTGCTGCATACCAGTGCAGTTTATGCATTCTGGCTAATAAGATTTCAGCTTTCATTTTTCTGAAACACGCAATATTGTTTCCGTTAGGTTACAGATGAGAAGTCCTAATAAAGTCTGTGGACAACAGCTGCATATAAACATTAGACAACTTGATAACTGCTGTTAAAAGTCGTACATGGAGCAGCAGGAGTGATGGACTTGTTTTTTTTTTTAACATACTGCTGGTTGGGACTAGCTAGGAAGAGGAGTGGGTGTTCAGTTTATCCAGAAAAAGGGATGTAGAAGTTATGCCTGCTTGTCTTCAGTATTCTTTGCTCCTTGGATGATGAGAGAACGTCTTTCTCCTTATGTATGGTGAAGGGAAGAGGATTCACGCTTATTTAACTTGTGTTGTAATAGACATCTCTTTTGCCTGTTCTACGTGCTAGGGACCAAAGAACAGGGCGAGTGAGAAAGGACACTAAGACATATTTCTGAATTATACAATAACTTTTTCTAGTGACTAATTGCAGTAGCTACTGAGGAAAGCTTATATGATGGCAAATAGTTTGTACAAGGTAAAAGCAATCCTGTGGAGTTCAGTTGGCCTTGATGGGTACTGGAGACTACTAGCTGTAATACCTTCAAGACTTCTTGTGGGGTTTGTACAGGCTAAGAGTAAGAAATGATTGAGACCTGCTTTTATTCTTATTCTTCCTCATAGAGCTGCCGTTGCCACCTCCTCCCCCAACTGGAGAGGAGGCAAGTTTCTCCTCAAACTGTGCTTTTCCCCCACCACCGCCACCCTTTGAAGAGCCTTTTCCACCAGCCCCAGAAGAAGCTTTTCCTTCTCCTCCTCCTCTTCCTCCTCCTCCAATGTTTGATGAAGGGCCTATGAGCACAGTACCTGCCCCACAGGTGAGTGATGTCAAGGGAAATATTTCTTGTGATGCTCTGAGTTGGGACAGCTTCTCAGTACTTTCTGAACTCAGCAGCAGGAAGCCTGGAGATCTGGGAAAGTGGTACCAGTTTGCTCAGCACCTCAGTGTCTGCACTGTCCTTTCCTATAAGACACTGGAGTAGGCTGTAGAAATTCAGCTGATACAAAGGCAAAGTCCTGCACTGGGGATGGGACCACCCCATGCACCAGCATAGGTTAGCATCAACTGGCCAGGGAATAGCTCTGCAAATGAGGGACCTTGGCATCCTGGTGGACAGTGAATTGAATGTGAGCCAGGAATGCACCCTTGTGGCAATAAAGGCCAACCACATGCTGGGCTGCATTAGGAAGTGTAGTTAGCAAGGCAAGGGTAGTGATTATTCCTCTTTTCAGTGCTACTGAGGCTGCATCTTGGAGGACTGTTTCCAGTTGGGCCCCCCAGTATAGTAACCCCACAGAAATACTGAGCTAGAAGCAGTCCAGCAAAGTGTCGCAGCAATCACTAGGGGATGGAGCACATGATATGAGAGTTGGGTTTTTTCAGCTGGCAGAAGAGGAGCAAGGCCAAAGGCAGGGATCTAACTAAAGTCTGCAATACTGAAAGGAGGGCTGGAGAGAAGACAGATTTATCTTACAGGGACACAACAAGAGAACAAGTGACAATGGATACAAGCTGCAGCAAGGGAAATTCCTGTTGGACAGAAGAAAAACCTGTTCCCCACCAAGGGTAGCTCAACACTGGCACAGGTGCCCAGAAAGGCTGGGAAATCTGCATCTTTGAAGATGTTCAGAAATCACCTGGTCAAGGTCCTGAGTGACCTGGCCTAGCTTGGGAGTTAGCCCTGCAGTGAGCAGGGTATTGGACTGCAGACCTCCAGCAGTCTTTTTCCACCTAAATCTTTCTGTGATTCTCACTTGCTGGACTGTGCATTTTTTCCACTGCTGGTAGATCCTGGAGACTGCCCTGTTTGTCCTCACTAACTTGCTATCTGCTCAGGGCAGGAACAGACCTGAACCGCAGTGCCAGGTGCCAAAATCTCCTATTGTAGGGGATACGCACAATTCTCTGACCGCTCCTGTAATGTGCTCTGCTCCCTCTTTCCTCATGGATGGTGGTATAGGTACGTGGCAAGATGAGCAGCATTGATCTCGAGATTGACTCACTGTCCTTAATCTTGGATGACATGGAGAAGAATGACCCCTTCAAATCCCGGGTGAGCTCTCCAGAATGTCACAGGTGGAAGGAGAGATGACTGGTTTGCTGAACTGAGGTAGTGAGAAGGGCGCTAATGAAGATTAAAATGTCTGGATAAACCACAGCAAGAAAGCCTACCTGAAGGACCAGAAAGCGTAGATGTTACATCTTTTCAAGACTGTTAAATATGTAGTAGTGTGGGGACTCTTAGCATTATGGATCTGGGATAGCTACTGACTTATTGCTATAGACAGCAATATTTCTCTTCCACCTTGTTGATGACTGCTTGTTTCTCTCTGCTTCTTCCCTTTACAGATATCTCCAGGATCCACAGGTTCTCTGGAGAAACCATCGGCCCCAAAGGCCCATGTGGAAATCGCATCTGCACCCAAAGATCTTCCTCATTCCTTTCCTTCCAAGTTGACTCCAAAGCCAAGTGGAAGCTTGTCTTCCAAGCCCCCTGGAGTGGATGTGACCTCTGCCCCAGCCCCATGGGCAGCCCCACAGCAGCGCAGGGAGCCCCTAGCATCAGTCCCTCCAAGCCCCTCTCTCACTCCTGCTCAGCCTACCCCTAAATTCATACCACCCTCTGTTGCTGGCTCTGCTAAGTCTGGATCCAAACCAGGTGCCACTGTTCCCATGGCTCCCTCAAACTCTACAAGATATCCTACCTCCCTGCACACTCAGTTCACAGCCCCTTCACCTTCAGGGCCATCCTCTCGGCCACAACCTCCCAATTTCATCTATGCTCAGCAGTGGGAAAGGCCCCAAGTGCAGGAGAAGCCTGTTCCCACAGAACAACCTGCTGCTGTGAAAGACACGGTAAGGGATAGAGCCATGGAACCAGTGTCTCTGGGCAGGCATAGCATCACAGGTAGTGAAGTTAGAGGATGAGGGAGGGTCTGTCTCAGGGTAGGGGAAGTGGTTACTCATCTGAGGGATGGCACCTTCTGTTACCTTTTTGAGAGATGGAACTAGAGACAGTGCTAGAGGGGGGTCAGGACTTCACGTAAAGGTGGAAAGAAGCAAGCGTATTGGATGGCAGATTCTATCCCTAGGGAGGGATACAGAAGAGATGTAAAGGTGGGAGAAGAAGGTTTATTAAGGGCAAGGTGGGAGGGGTTTTGTCTATATGCATCCTTTGGGATTGACTGTTTCCTCTTCCTGCAGCATAGAACCATAGGTTCCAGTGCAGATCCACCTAAGGGAAACTCTTCTCTGACCATGAAGGAGATAGAAGAGCTGGAGTTGTTGACCCAGAAACTAATGAAGGATATGGAGCATCCACCCCCAGTAGAAGCTGCTACTTCTGGTGCGTTCTTTTAGTGGACAGCAGCAGGACTAAGACTGTGGTGGGTTTTCCTCTCTCCTAATCCCTTTCTCCTTCTATTAGCAGAGCTCTGTGGCTTCTGCCGGAAGCCCCTATCACGAACCCAGCCAGCTGTGAGAGCCCTGGACTGCCTTTTCCATGTGGAGTGCTTTACCTGCTTCAAATGTGAGAAGCAGCTGCAGGGGCAGCAGTTCTACAATGTGGATGAGAAGCCCTTCTGTGAGGACTGCTATGCTGTGAGTCACTGGGATGAAAGCTACTGGAGAGAGCTGAGCTTGCTGTGGCTAATCTCTCTTGCTTTCCCTTCCCCCTTTCATTTCACCTGTCTGTGGTGTAGTCTCCTGGGGATGGGGGATTGGATTAATGTTGTTTTACTTGTTTTCTTTGGGCTTAGGGGACCCTGGAAAAGTGTAGTGTCTGCAAACAGACCATCACAGATCGGATGCTGAAGGCCACTGGTAACTCATACCATCCCCAGTGCTTCACCTGTGTGATATGCCATACCCCTCTAGAGGGAGCCTCTTTTATTGTGGACCAGGCCAACCAGCCTCATTGTGTGGATGATTACCACAGGTATGGAGAGAGCACACGCGTGTGGTGTCTGAAAGCAGACAGATTCCTTCACACCTGTTTAATTTTACTGCAAAATGGACTTGGGTTGCCAATGTGATCAGTTGGACATAAAAATGAGTCAGCAGTGTATCATGTATGTAACACTTAAGGTCTTCTTCCACTTAAACTTTTTGTGACTTGTTCCTCTGCTGCTAATACTGTTACGTGACAATGAGAAACTTGCAGTGGTCATGGTCTCCTCTGTATTTGTGTGTGTTGCAGGAAGTATGCTCCACGCTGCTCCGTGTGTAGTGAACCTATCATGCCAGAGCCTGGGAAGGATGAGACAGTGCGTGTGGTGGCATTGGAGAAAAATTTCCACATGAAATGCTACAAGTGTGAGGTAACCCTGGTGGCCCCGCTCCTCTCATCTCATTCACATCATCACCAGCTAGGCACCTTTGAACTTGCCTATCCTGACCAAACACTAATGTTGTTTTGAATAACTTGGAAGCATTTTGAATCAGGTTTAGAAAAAGATTAGACATTCACAGACAACAGGTTCATAAACAAGGACTGTGCAGGGTTATAGCCTCTAACATAGCCCTAATATAGCAGCTGTGTTTGCTGGGGGAACGTACGGGGATCACAGAAAGGGCTATGCTCACATGCTGTTCTTTCAAAATGGTTATCTCCCATTACCACCATCAGAGACATAGCAGTGGGCTGTGAGCCATTATCCTGATCCAGTAGGGCACTTGTTACATCCTTGTCTGCATCCACCCTGCTGCTGGCTGTCATTGAGCTACCTCCCTCTTTTTCTTTCCCCATTTAGGACTGTGGGAGGCCCTTATCCATTGAGGCAGATGAGAATGGCTGCTTTCCACTTGATGGGCACGTACTATGTATGAAATGTCACACTGTTCGTGCGAAAACAGCATGCTGAGGAGTTTGGAGCTTGGAGCGGGCATACCCTCAACACCCCTGCAGTCAATACTCTTCCCTTCCCCACCATTGTCCTACCCCTCTGCCTGATGGAGGCAGATTGCTACCAATGGAGCCAGCGCAGTTCTTTACTCACATAGGATTCACCACTCCTAGACTTCACTATGCACACCCACCAAGAAAGGACCTCTTCTCCCATCGTCACTTCCTGGCCGTAGTGTATTCCAGGCTGGGGGCTATGACTGAGGTGAGTGCAAAATCTCTGTTCCCTCAAGAATGGAGAAGAAAGACAAGATCTCCACCACTGCCTGGTGGAAGTAGCCAAAATGACCTGGTGGCAGCTGCTGGTAAAGGCTGAGCATTCTTCTGCTCCGTGAAGCCAAGAACGATTATTTGATATTGGAACGTGGAAGCCTCCGTTTCAGCACTGCTTCTGTCATAGGTTCTTTTTTCCTTTGCCACCTCATTATCAGGATGTCTTTCCCCACCCCCTCCCTCACTCCTGGGTAGGAGTGTGGAGGCAGAGGATATTGGGAATCTCTGTTCTAGTTGCTGGAAAAAGCTAACCTACTATAGCTTTTCTTCTTCTAATGGATTTTATTGGCTAACTGTCCTGTCACTTTTTTTTTTTTCACTAGCCAGATTAAACTGGCAATATTTGGAATCCTACCCTGCTCCTAAGTTTGGAAACTTTTTTTTATTTTTTTTCTCTCCCCAAAGTGAATTTCTTTTCCCAGCGTGGTTTCTGGACAGTCAGGCTGCGTGCTAGAGTAACAAAGCAGTCCAAAGAATGCATGTCTACAAATAAAGACCGTCATAAGGATGGGCAGCATGTGGTGAGGATGCGCCTCAGTGTGTGGATGAGAATTTAGCAGTCTGAGGAGCATCTTCCTGTTTCAAGTAGGGGTTCTTTCACTGCTGTCAGTGGGAGCTGCGGTGTCATTGCAGTGTACCGTCTGGCTCTGTGTTACTGCACTGAGCCTCACCTCCTGGACTAGAAACTGTCAAACTGAATGAACTTTTTGAATAACTGTTCAACCACTGTTTGCATCCAATAAAATGGTGAGTTTTATTTTCCATTAGCATGTCCCTACTATATTTGGTCAACTACCCATGAAAACTGATGAGGCAGTACAGAATGTATAGTTGCGGTTCCACCCGGCCTCCAGAGATGTTATGAGTCTGAAAATGGCCTTTCTCTCTCCACATCTTGGTCTCCTTTCCAAATTTTTTAGTTTCCTACTTCCTGTGCCTGGAGAGTAGCTCTTATTTAAAGCAATAGAAGACCACATTTCAGTACAGCAAAATTGTAGTCTGCTTGGTGTGTCGCTGGTAGGCGAGTTATTACAATTCGCTTGCATCAGACTGGGCTAAAGTGGTCAATTTGCTTTGCCTTCACTATTGCTATTCAGACAGAAAGTGTGCTTGGTGTTTACGGTTTAAGCATGGTACTATTTCGGTCACTGAAACCACTGAAACTGTGGTAAGCATCAATGCTTCTACACTTCGAAGACATGAAACCAACTCCTGTTCTCTTGCCAGTTTTGGGGAAGTCTTTAATGACTCCTTTCAAATTCATCCAGGAAATGCCTGGAAGTTTCCTATAGGGTTAAGCAAAGAGTAAACAAACTGTACATTTCCTTTCTTTTTAGTTTTTTACCTGATTTCTTGGTGGTTTGTAGGCATGGTTTCAGAATGATTGCTTTTAGCTTATGTGATCAAAAGCTCTTGTCCATAAACACCAAAAAGCACACAGGAGAAAAACAATTACAGCTAGGAGAGAAGTTCCTTGCAGAGCTATCACAGGACTGAAATAAACCCCAGTGTTTGGGACAATGGGAGGGTCTCTCTGGATCACCTTACAGATTAAGGGAGAATTACCTCCTCTGAGGGGCATGGAATGCAGGGAAAATTCATTTGGAAACTGTACAACGTATTTTATGAGATGTTTAGGAGCAGGAAAAGGGAGTGATCAAGGAGAGGAAGCAGCATGGGAAAAAGGAGGGGAAAAAGGGCTTGTAAGTAGCTGGCTACATGTACGTAGTACGTTTGTCTGGCCATGCCCTCTGTGTCCTCAGCACGGTCTGTATCATCTTCTTAATAAACTCCTTTTTTAGTTATTTTCCTGTGTGAAGGGACTCTGTTCAGTGCGTGTGTGTAGGCTTTAAATGCCAGCAACTAGAAATACCAAAGTGCACGTATATTGTGTGGGTGTGTATGTCAGTGCGTAATCACTAGTGAAAATCAAGCCAGAGTAGCTGGAGAGTGAGTAGGATATGAGACTTGAGAGCCATGAGTTGGCATGGCTCTGAGTCTGGGCCAGCTGTTGGAAAGACCAATATGAGAGACAGCTGCTAGAGTTCCCAGGAGGTCCCAGCCAGCTACCCTGGGGTCTGGAAGTCATCTACTGGTAAGCCTGGACCAGCTACCAGAGAACAGTTTTCATCTGTGTGCGAGGTGACTGGGAGACCAGGGAATATTGGGGTCAGTTGCTGATTAGATTCGATGTCTAAGGCTAATTACTGGAGAGATTCTGTGTGCATGTATGTGTGTGTGCACATGCATGCACATGAAGGGGACTGCATACCTACCGGTGGAGTGGGTCTGCAGGCCTTGAGGGCTTATATGTTCTGATGCCAACAACTGAGGAGACCTGTAATCATTGACCCAGCTACTGGATAGCTGGTCTTACACACCCAGAGGGATTCATAGCATTTTATGTATATATTTCTCACTAACAAGCTCATCCTGATCAGCCAGAAAAGGGAACAGGATCAGGTTGTTTATGTGCTTGCATGACTACTGTGTTTGCTGTCTGTGAGGCCAGTCACGTACAAGTGTGTGCACACAAGTACTTATATGTACATGTATGTGCATTTTGCTTGAATGCGTGCAGGAATGCCTATTGGGAATACATGCTTAGGCTTGCTACTGGACATGGAGCTGAGCAGCCTCATCTCTTTCAGGTTAGCTGATTCAGTTAACAGTTGAATTTGGAAGGGATGTCCAATCTCCAGCATAGAGCAGGGTCAATCAGAGCAGGTTGCTCAGGACTGTGCCCAATCAGTTTTTAAATAACTGAGAGATGAGATCTCCACAATCTCAGTTGTGGGTTCATGTTTGACCACAGTCACAGTAAATTTTTTCTTACCTTCAAAGAGAATTTCTTGTATTTTCGCTTTTGCCCACTGCTGCTTCTCCTTTCCCTGGATACCACCAAGGAGAGTCTGGCTTTCTCTTCTTGACTCCCTCCCATCAAGTATTTATACACAATGATAAAAGCCACCCAAACCTTCTTATCTCAAGACTGAACAGTCTCATCTCTCTCAGCATCTCCTCATGCCAGATGCTCTAATTCCTTCCAAATCTTGGTGGCCTTAAACCAGTCTTGCTCCAGTAAATCCTTGTCCTTGTGCTGAGGCACAACACTCCAGATGCCTCATCAGAGCAAAAAAAGGGAACAGATGAATAGCCTCCCTCCAGCTACTGGTGATGCATTACCTAATGCAGGCTAGATACTGTTGGCCTCCTTTGTTGCAAGCGTGTGTTACTGGCTCAAGTGCAACTTGCTGCTCACTGGGGACCTGCAGGTCCTTTTCTGCAAAGTTGCTTTCCAGCCAGTTATTCCCCAGCATATACTGGTGCAAGGGATTATTCCTCCCCAGTCGCAGGGCTCTGTATTTCCCTTTGTTGAACTTCACGAGACTCCTATCTTCCCATTTCTCCCATGTGCCAAGGTCCCTCTGAATGGCAGCACAGCTATCTGGTGTATCAGCCACTCCAAATTTTCTGTCATCTGCAAGGCTATGCTGAAGTTTACATCCGCGTGACATGCTTTTATCTTGTGTCAGCCTCATCAAAGCTTACCTTCTAGCCTGGATATCACCCATGCAGCAACTTTAACATGAAGCATAGATAATAAGTAGACATATTACTAAGATTGATCTTCTTGATATACTAACAAGACTCACAGTACAGGCTTATCTTGTCAGTTGTGTCTTACTATAGTTGCAGTAACTCAAGTGGCTGAGATACATGTATATTGTGGTTCCTTGTGTATGCCCTGCTGCTTCTCATCTTGAATAGAAAACATCCTTCTTGCCTTAAGTTGCATCTTTTTAGATCTGTGTTTCTTACCCTTCTGCAGTGCATAGGTAAGCAAGATCTTCCCGCAAGCAGGAGTGTTAATTTAAACCCTTACAAATTTGGAGCATTATACAATTATGGAAACAGTGGTAGCTATCTACAAGTAACTGACTGCTGAAGGGCTAGCATTCAGTATCTTCACCAACCTAGACTTAGCACAAGTGCTGAAAAATAATTCTTGAGGTAAGTACAGCTAACTCTTTCCAGGTAGGATATGAGGGTCCAGTTTGCTTTTCAAGGAAGTCTTAGCACCAGCAGAGTATATGATTTTTTTTTTTTTTTACTCCCCCCCCCTCCTTCTCACCTGTATATTCTTCTGCAGCAGAAGGAAGCACTACTCATGTATTTCATCAAACTACAGGGATAGCTTCTAATACTTCTCACAGTTTAAGGGTAAACACAGGAGCTATATGAAGATGGACTTGGTTAACAGATTACAGCTGTAACTGGGCCTAAAGAAAAATGTCTGAAGTGACCAGCTGCACATGCATCCTGTTGTCCTAATGCAGCTGCATTTGCACATCTGCAGTTACATGGCTGCTAGAGACCTTAACCCTGGCTGAAACAACTAAAAATGGATATAACCACCCTGCTGCAACTTATAACATATATGCTCGAGCAAAGGTCCTAATAGTATTTGATATACGCCAAAGGACTCCAAAGCAGCCTGCTCCGTCACAAGTTTATTTACAAAATACTATTTACAGTCTAAAGCACCTCTGTCTTGAGTTCTGATAAATAATAACACTTCCTCCACAGAGAAGGAATGACAGACCACCTATACATTTTTCTGTTACAAACACCCTATCCAGTCAAACAAAACTATTCCCTCTTTCAAAAAAGGGGCAGAGAAAATGGGTACCTACTGGGTTTTGCATCCATGGCACCGGTAAAGGTATTAAGCAGGTTGGGGAGAGGTAAATCTCTCTGCTGAAGTACACGTGCAAATAAGCAACATTCCAAGGTTAAATGCTCACACAAGTTACAGCATGGTGTGCTGCTCCTCCTAACTTCTCCTCCAAACAACAAAGTACACCATGACTTCGTGGTGTTTAAGGCAAGAATAGCTGAATTTAAAAATATATCCCTTAGCAGCAGTCTGGTGAAAGACTGAATAGTTTGTTCCTGTTTTGAAATAAGCAAAACAGAAGGTTGCTGAAATGAGAAAGGATGTACGCCTGGGAGTGAATGGGACCAACCTCTNTTATGTTTCCATGTGATTTACTGAGGGCCTGAAAGTCCAGTATGTGAACTACAGGGATTTCTTAGTGCTGCACAGAACTGACTATAAAGGACAGGGCTGAGAACAGATTCTAAGACCAGTGCTCTGAAAAGTACTGATGGCTGCTGTAGAACTAAAGCAAGGGGGAACAGAAATGAGAGCAGGTGGTGTTGCCTCATAAGTCTTTTCAGTCCTGGTTGTTTTGCTTTGCTTGTCCCAGTCACTCATTTAGAAACAATTGCCATAGGAATGATTCCAAGTGGTATCTGGTAAGACAGCATTTGGCAAGCTCAAGAGAGCAACAACTGATCACTCCTTAAAGCCTTGGATGCTACACAGGATCCTCTTCTGGTGGCCTGGAAGTGACACTCCCATCTGTTTCAAGTCCCTGAAGGAAATGGAAAGAGAAAGGAAAAAATGAATTGCCATTCATGTTCCTTGGGGACAGGGCTGTGTTTAAGGGCAGAAATTGTTATCAAGCGTTAGTTCAGAAAGCTTCCTTTCCCTCAGTGCCTCCTGCTACACCTGCTTTTTCTCCAGAGGAAAGGAACATCTAGATGGTCCTTCCCTTCCCTGGCTACCTCTGCCCACCCAGTCAACTGTTTTCTCCCACCTTGTGACTAGGCCTGTGCTCCCATTAAATTAGGACTGTGTCCATGTCTGCTTGTGATGTCTGTGTCTCAAACCTTTAGCGGGGTCTGCCCCTGGACTGTGCCTGTTCATTTGCTTAATGTAACTGCCCTGGTTATACCTGGTTGTATGTCCCTGACCCTACACCTGAAAAAGTCTGTGCTGGTAAGTCATCTTGCCTGAGTCCCTCTAAAGAGCCCAGAAGGACTTTGCTCTAGGATGGCACAATGCCTGGCTGATGCAGAGAGGTCACTAGCCCATCTGGAGTTCAAGGCAAGAAAATTCTTTTATCAAGTCCTATGAGGGTGGGGAGATGGTCAGGTTAGAGAACTGGCTGTCATCTGTTCTCCCCTTGCTCTTCGTGCCTGATGTGAGTTCAGAGCAGCTCAGGCCCCTGGAAAGCCTCAAGCATGGACAATTAGGGAATTCGTCTCACAGCTTGGGCTGTGATCCTGATTCTTCTGGGCTGATTATTCCCTTATAGGGCAAGAGGCCTGTCCACTTCCATTTAACTGCGTAGAGAAGGATGGAAAGAAGCCTTGCAAGTAAATATGAGTGCCTGTTCACATAGCAGAAGGACAGAAACAGCTATTTGTGAAATTGCACAAGGTGCCTTGCGAGAGCTTAGCCTGCCCTTACTCAGCAGTGAGGTCCAGAATTGACTCCATTGTATCAAGGCCAGCAGTGCGAAAGTTGGAGATATAGCGCTTCATGCGAATGGATTCCAGCCACTCAGGAATGGATCGATAGGGGATACCATCAGATCCACTGCAGCTGGGGAGACGGAGCGTTACCCTAAAGACAGATGAAACCCTCGTTAGCCAGACAACTACCTTAAGTGGTCAGTACTATGAGTTAGTAGAGGGCAAAAACCCTCTGCCAGGGTTAGGCCAACTCATCTGCTCTCAACACAGTGAGATCAGACTGCGCGGGCCAATGGCTACACCCTGTGACCCATGAGAGAAAGATTACTACTATCTTCTGCACACAGAGCATTCAAGGAGTCTCTTGCTAGCATCAACTCTCCTCCTGCTCAAACCAAGAGGCAAAAATTTCCCAATTAACCTCTCCCCCTCCCTATGACATGCTGCTTACCTGGGATCAAAGTCTGCAACAGACCGGAGGAGTTGGGGACTTGAGATGAAGTGTTGCAGCTGTGCCTGGATCTCCTGAAACTGGGGCCTCCTCATCCGATCATGTGACCAACAGTTCTTCATGAGCTCGTAGAGGATAGATGGGCAGTCCACAGGTGGGGGGAGCCGGTACCCTTCCTCTAAGCTTTTCATCACCTGCACAGAGGACAGATAGAACTCTGACCAAGAGCAGAGAGTGCAAAAGAGGAGCCAGAGGCCTCTGTGGGGCTGGGAGCAGACAGTTCACCATTCTGCACAGTGTGCAGCCAGTGGGGGTGGGAGTTGAAGCAGATTACATGTGTATAAAGTAAGGTTTGAATCAGCAAAGGATCAGGACGCATAAGGGATATCAAAAAGTGAAGTGGCATACACAGCTGGTTTCAGCCCTTTACTAGCTTGGCTCCCCCTTGCCATTCAGGGCATGTGTTCGTTAGAAGTGAGGACCAAATGATTCCATTACAGGCCCAGTGAGAAAAGTGGAACTAGGCTCTGAGGAATAATTTCAACAGCATGTGCCAACCTCACAGACGTGCTAAGCCAGGAATGCATATGAGACTAGAAAAATACTTCAGAGCCAGAGAAAAGAGAGAAAGAAACCAGCAAAGAACATCTCCAGACCCAAAGGCTGTGGCTGGGTTAACCAGTCTTTAATTTGGCTTATTGCTGTTGACACCTGAACCGGTTCAGGGACTCAAACACTTACTGCCTTTGACTTGACTGCACTGATTTTTAGCAGGGAGGGAGATAAGAGTAGTTTTGTGTTCAGAAGAATGACAAGGCTGCAGGCAGAGGGAGATATACACAAGTTGGGCCTACACTCCTGGTTTATTTCCTTAAATGAGCACATGAACTCAATGTCTGTTACCTCCTGATTGGTCATGTATCCATACGGCTTGTCACCAAATGACAGCACTTCCCACATGACAATTCCAAAGCTCCAGACATCACTGGCTGAGGTGAAAATCCTATGAGCAATGGCCTCTGGGGCTGTCCATCGGATGGGAATCTTACCACCCTGTGAAGAAGAAAAGACATAGTGTATCCAGCTTGTATCATTGAGTTGTACTTCTCCAGTGCTTTCATGCAGGGAGCTCACAAAATGCTTCATGGACTGGGCCCATTTCACTTAAAGTGATGTGTAATCACCTCTTGGGAAATCTGTCAAAAGAAACAATCTTGGAAAGTAAATGACTTTAAACTCTCTGTTCAGTTGAATGCTATGCAAAACCACTGCTATGGGTGTAAGACAATGACACCAATAACAGCCCTACTTTGAATAACAGAAGATATCAGAATCACTGGAGTGTTCATTGAAATGGACCTGTAGATGTCTCTACTCCAAACTCCTGCTCGCAGCAGGGCTGTCCTCAAAGCTGGATATAATTAACTGAGTCCAAAATAGCAGACCTCTTATTCTGCTTCATTTCAAAAACCACATTCTCTGTGATACTGAATCTATTAGCAAACATGGACTCCAGACAGAAAAGCACCATCTTCAACCACGTTGTGACTTGCAGTTATATAATGGGTTTTCTTCAGAGATTTTTTTGTTCAAATCCTCCACCTGGTGTGTTTCCTATTACAAAGAAATTCTACCATTCTCATCTGGCAGAAACCCAGCCCCCCAAGACTGCAGCTCACTTACAAGATTGAGACCTTTTCTCTGCAGAGATTGTTTTGGATTACCTTGGTTTCATAGGTTCCCTCTGCATCATTCTCCAATATTCGGGACAGACCAAAGTCAGACACCTTGCACTGAAGGCTGCGTGTTACCAGGATGTTGCGAGCAGCCAGGTCGCGGTGCACATAGTTGTGTTCTGAAAGGTAGGTCATGCCAGAGGCTATTCCCTGCAGCATGTTCACAAGCTGCACCGGGCTAAATTTTTCCTCATTCTCCTGCATGGAAGAAGTGACAGAAGACTCCGGTCAAGTGATATCAGTCTGCTGGTTTCTAGTTACGGGCCTTAGCAACTTGCAAATGAGGGCATTGGTGAACAAGCAAAAAGGCAGTGCTGCAGCTCAAAGGACCCCACAGGTTCACACAAAGGGACTGGTGGTGTTCTCCAGAGTCATCACTAGGCACCTGCACTTTAAGTACCAAAGACAGCACTCTAGATACTGAGCAAACTGGATGGCATCAAACTTCAGCTGCTGAGACTGGAAATGTTAGTGACCAGAAATTATGTGGATGTCTAGATCTTACTTCTAGTCTTCTCTTAGGGTCCTAAGTCCAGGTCAAGTACAAGTTCTGGCAGTACACAAGCCTATCACAGGTTGGGAACTCTCACCCGGAGGAAGGTATCCAGCGCTCCATTCTCCATATACTCAGTGATGATCATCATTGGCCTCCCTCGAGGAAAACAGGAAAGTGTCACTCTTTTTGCAGTTCTCCTTTGCAATTTGTGTTTCAAAACAGTCTCCACATTCCCCCAAAACAGAGGACCATATCCAACCCCAACCATCATCCCTACTCCACACTAACAGCTAGCTGTCCCTCCCCGTTAGATATCCCCCAATGATTTTATATTCCTCCTTGAGTCACACATAACCTTGCACCATCCCTTACACTATTCCAATTTCTCATCCACTCACCAACCCAAGAAGACCTCTCTCAACACTGCCTCATGACTCTATTGGAAATCCATACCTCTCCTCCATTCCTCATTCTCTGCCATAGGCTAACATAACAATGTGTCTTCTCTCAACACAGCCTCCCTGACATAATCCTCTTCTAAGAAAGGTCCTAGGAATGTGCCACTTTCTACTGTCATTCCAGGACCCTGTCCCACACTCTTACTTTTGGTGACAACTCCTTCCAGATGCACAATGTTCGGGTGATTGAACTGCCCCATAATTGTTGCCTCACGCAGAAAGTTCCACCACTGTGAGTCTGAATATGTCGACTTCAGGGTCTTGATGGCAACCACAATACGTTCTTTGCCTGGAAGCCGCAGGGACCCACGATAGACCTCCCCAAACTCCCCTGAGGACAACCAGAGACAAAAAGTCACAGACAAGCTCAAAAATAGGCAGTAAAATAGCAGTGTGGGGGAACTGAAAGATGAGGAGAAGGCCAACAAACTTACCCTCCCCTATCACATTCTCCATAGTGACACAAGAGATATCCAGTTCCTTAATGAATTCCAGCACACCTCTGCTGGGGTCATCATATGGTTGCAGATCTACATAGGGCTTCAACCAGACCTTCTCTATTGTAAAGGGAAACAAAAGAGCAAATTAACCTGTGAACTCTTTGGACAAGCTTTGTAGGGCAAAGCTACAGAAGGAGAGCTGAATCCGTGGGGTTTAACAAGAGCAGTAAATACATCAAACATACACTGAATACTACAGCTGTTATAGAAAAAGACAAATTACATCAGAAAATCCATGCCCATGTCTTGTTTGAAACTCCTGATTCTTTTCATTCCTTCTAACCCATTCCAGGTTTCTCCCAAGTTCCATTACCTCTTTGAAGCTCACCTCGATCAAAGCCCGAAGTACTGTAATCTGGCCGTGATTGTCTGCGGCGAGCCTGCCTGGAACATAAGGAGATTCGAATGGTTAACAAATAGCAAAGAAAAAAGCAGGACTTCTGGGGAGTCTGCCCTAGCTGGTCAGGTGCAGAGCTCTGGGCAGTGCAGAGCAAAGTGGAACCAGACACTGTGCCTATTTGGTAGAGTACAGCTAGCAAGAAAACGTGCTTCTTGTACATTTAGAAATGGAGGTTTGTTTCCATGCAGGTGGTTTTGTTCATTCCTCTGCTTGGAGAATTACAGATGAATTTCTATTTATTTTATGTTTTCTGTACACTTTCAGTACAATACCTGATCTTCTTAAAACAAACAATAGCAGCCTTGTAGATATTTAGAAAGGAAGTAGAACTTTTTATCTGGGTAGAGGACCATTAAAGTAATAGTATATGGAAAATGGTTTGAAATGACTGGATACATGTATTGCCTGCTGATCAGCAGCTATATAAATGACTGTGCCACAACACTATTTTTATTCTTTTGTCATGGTAACAGTATGAAAATGCTGGATTATAAAAAAAAATGGAGAAATCACCATACTTTCCTCTGTCCTCAGCAACAAGCATTATCTTACAGACATATCAACACCTCCAATTCTGCTAATCTGAATTACCTACTGAGAGTCATTCCATCTTACTGCAGCACACTGGTCTTCCTCTTTCATCTCTTACTAACAAATCCAACTTCCTGTGAGAAATCAGGTCTTCCCTTTTTAACTCCTTCTCAAGCTCCCATAGCTCAGCTATTCCCACATCTATACCTTTTTCAACTCCAAAAATGAACACTTACTTTTGGCAAAAGAACAGAAGTCCCAGAAGCAGCCCAATAAACAGTAGACCTCCAAAGATAATGGAGACTATGACTCCACCAGACAGAGCTCCTGTGTCTTCAGAGAAAAAGAGAAAGGCGATATCATTTAAAAAAAAAACACAAGAATTATTTGTCTGGAATGTAGCAACCAGCTTCTACCAGCCAGTGGTATTAGGTAAGCTATGGCGATCCATCTTTAAGTCAGCAGAGTGACTAGATTTGAGTCCTATCAGATTGTTGTCCATGTGCATAGTGTGTTTTCAAGTGGGTATCTGGTTGACTTTTACCTATGATCCTGGTCTAGATGAGTAATTTATCCATGTGCCTGATTTAGCTTTCAAATAATCCCAGCTGGGGTTGGACTGGACAACTCCAGAGGCCCATTCCCACACATATCTATGATACTTTAAAAAATGAAGAACAGCTGTTTCTTCCCTCCCACTCCTCTCCAACTTTTTCAGAACAGACTCTTCTTCCTGCTCAGCGGCTGATTTAGACTACAGCATAGCAAAGATATGAGTTTGCCCAGCAGTCTAATTTGACTTTCTTCCTTTTTATGCAATTCATTTCCCCCTTATGCCTTCCTTTCTCTTTCAAAATCTGGGTTTGGTTCTTTGCCTGATTAATTTGACAGAAGCCACTGGCTGCTTAGCACTTTTGAAAACAAGCAGGCACTGACATATGAAATTGAAATCTAACATCATATTTCTGCTTTCTCAAAACAAAGTGTCAAGTGGTTTCATTTTGTGACTGGATAGCACTCAGATAGTGTTCAGATAACTCAGGTTGTCTTCTTCCATTTAGACTCTTAAGCTAAAGCCACCCATTACCATACAATATATTTGAATTTATCACAGTAAATGCTAAATGACCTCTGTTGGTGAAGTGTGTGTTTTTAAGGTTTTATTTCTCATAACTTAAAAAAAAATTAATTTATTTTTAAATACATCAATAAAAAGTGTTCATATTAATATCTAACGAGTGTCTACATCTTTTAATATTTTCCCTAAAGACATTTAGGAAAATATCCAGAAGAAAGAAAATTCCTGAATACAATGTTTCAATAAATGACAGATTTTTAAGCAAGGAACAGCTGCATGACAACAGTGTCTGGAAGTGTTTCCTAACATCCAGTCCAATGCTCAGCACCTGTAAAGCCTAATTAACACTTGTTATTCTTGCTCATTTTGATGCTGACTCATTCCACTAAAATTACTAAAAATCACCAGCTTAGATAAGCAGAAATCAAGAGGCAAAGCTAATGTTCTTTTTTGCTAAAATCAAAAAGGCAAGATTTTGAAGGTGAAGTAATATCTTTTATTAAGCCTGCTAGAAAAAAGGGACAGGCTTTTAAGTACATAGCTCTTCTGCAAGAAATTAAGGGATCTAAACTCTCAAATTCAGATTTAAAAAATTGCCTCTCCCTACAAATCTTGTTCCACTAATATCCCTAAACCATTGCAGCTAAAAATCCTTCTAATATTATCAAAGAAGCACTCCCACCAAATGAAACCTTGCTGGCAAGGTTTTTATCCCTTTCATATTCAAAATACCATTGTCTTGGCATGATGAGATGATCAACTTTTATTTAAAACAAAAAAAAAAAGCATAATCTTGGGGAAAGCTGCAAAGTATCTTCTAGCATATCATTTTATAATCAAAAACATCTATTACATATTAACTTAAGTATTTTCCACAGAACCTTTGTGGTACATTAGTCTACTGGTTAAAGATCATTTATGTCATCATAATTGATACTGTTACTGCATGAAAATCTTACCAAAAGCTTCTGGTGCCAAAAAAGCCCAATCTTTAAATGGTATTCCAATCATGGTATCACAAGTCTCTATCAGCTTTTACCAAATTAATATAACTATTTATTAAAATTAAGGTATGCCTTTGCTTTTTTCTATTTTCTTGTTTCGTTACAATAAAACTAGCCTTTCATAGGTATCATTTCAATGAACATATTTCTAAGATAATCAGGAACATCCATAGGGTCACTAGGAGGATCTGAGAATTTGTGGAATGAAGAGAGAGTAAACTCCATTATATAAAACTTTTGACAATGGGGAAGTCTCTAGGTAACCCAGGGAAAGGGAAGGTTGGGGGGGGGGGCTGTATGGAGATGTTCTTTGACGCAGGAGACAGGTCTTCCTTGTGGCCTCAGTAGCCTGGCCTACACTTTGTGCTTCAGGTGAGAATTTTTTTTGGCAGCACATACCATCATTCTGGGCAGAGTCATTGCCAGACTCACATTCAGGGGCTGAACTACATAGAGTAGAAAGGATAAAGCTGAAAAAAAAAAATAGTGGTGAAGTCCTTTGAGTTCTCCTTTTCATTAGCAATTTCCACACAAAAGGAGACATATGCTAATCATTTTGCTAACATTTAAAATTAGAAACATTACTATCCAGAATTAAAATATCTTTCAGGAGAACTAAATGAACAGATGGTGAGTAATTTACCAGTACAACACACTGAGACCAATCAGTTCTGAATGGAAAAGTACAATAGGATTCTGTATAACAGCATGCACAAAGGATAAATGACTCCTTGTTCAACATTTTTACAAAGCAAGGCTTTGTAAAAGCCTTGTCACCAAGGCTTGGCCCTGGTGTGATCAGGAGTGTGATTTCTTTGCCTTACAGCTAGCAGAACACAAAAAGAGATCAGTGTATAATGTGCATATACAATCTGAAGGAGAAGTGAGTTTCTCACTAATGACATACCAATGGTTGTACTTTACCTGGTGGAAGGGTGCGGAATTCCTGCTCCTGGGAGTAGGGACCAGGTCCAAGTGGTGTGATGGACCTCACACGAAGCAGGTAGGCTGTGTCTGGCTGAAGGTCTGTCAGAGTGACATTAGGCTCAAGAAGGTGCTTCACTGTGTAACGTGCCTCCTCTCCCTGGAGAAATTGAACAAAGTAAAGTAACTAACACATGGAACAAAGAGGACATTTTCACTCCTTTAAGTGAAAGGGGAAAGAACATATGAGGCAGGTCTCACCTTCTCAAAGAACATGACCTCATACTCCACTGAGGTCCGGCTGCGCTGCCGTGGGGCAAGCCAAGAAACAGACAGACTACTGTCATCCCTTTGTGTCAGGATAAACTGTGATACTGTCACTGGAGCTGCAGGGGAGAAAACAAAGAATAGCAGAACGAAACACAAACAATGCAAAGTAAGCCCTCTCTCCACCAAATGCTCTATCTTTCCTTCTCTGGTTATACCATGTAACTAGAAATGACTCTCCTTGCCACTGCCACTCCCTTAACTTTCTCTTCAGTGGTGAAAGGAAAATGAGGTCTCCAGTTATAATGTATTGTGTTCCATGAATAGCATGCTACCCCAATAGTATCTACCCCAGCAGCAGAAGCACATATCTTAGGTCTCCAAAACAAAATCAGTGTCTCAATAAATTACATTTAACCCAGCACTGTATTGAGTCTTCAATTTGAAATTGAAATGTTACGATTTTCTGCTGTTACAGCAACAGTAACACAACTATCCTATGTGATTTATGAACGCAACTCCATTTCATAAAGGTACTGTGAAATTCCATGCTCAAAATCTCTCAGTTGACTGCAGATGCATGCTATTCATGAATAAAAAGATAATTCTTAACAGTTTGCAGGGACTGAAGTGCCAAGCCTGGTTCTCTCCTTGTCCTTCCTCACCACCAGGAAGTGATGAGGTAAGCCAAACACAGCTCTGCTTCCTAGCTCAGTTATGTAGCCTCTGCGTAGCAACAGGAAGAAAAGACAGGAAGTCTTATTTTGTCACTAAATCAGAACTGGGTAAAGTACCAAGGGCTGTTGAGCACTGCAATGTCACTTTTCTCTAATCATGTTTCACAGCACTCTGGAAAGTATTCACAGGGCAGCCAAACTAGCCAACTTGAAGCCAAACTATACACAAACATGACAAGGAGAACTTGTGTGTTTTTAACACTGTCATTTCTTTGTGTTTTCAAAGTTTTTCTTTTCAGTTACATCAGGATTTCTGCTGTGTTTGGTTTGATTTTTTGCAATATCTGAGTCATGGGTAATATTTTGTGCCACAGGCCCCATTCTTCCTGTGACACATGTAACAATATCTTGGTTGGACGACACCAGTGTTTCACAGGGAGGGCTTTATCCTCCTCACCTCTGTTAA
Organism: Chauna torquata; assembly: GCA_013399475.1. NCBI lineage: Eukaryota > Metazoa > Chordata > Aves > Anseriformes > Anhimidae > Chauna > Chauna torquata. Next base: position 805,883 of record VXAL01003120.1, on the reverse strand, counting down.
GTCCTTGGTGGATTCATAGCTCTTGGTGGGTAAATGCTTACTGCTGCTTTAACTTGCAGAGAATATGACTGATGGACTTGACATACCAGAGGCAGAGGTAACTAAGAGTCCTTATCATACCATACCAACACATGTGGCAGACAGAAGGAAAAGATGGAGAAAGCTTAAACATTCACAGAGATTCCTTTTCCTGATGAGCAGGAAGAACTTTTCTGTTTCTGCTAACCTGCATGTCCAACTGCAACCCAGACAGCTGGAGCAGTTCTCTGTGGAGCCGGTCCCACTCCTGAGACACCATTATGGGCTTCCACAGCAAATGTGTAGTTGGTGTAAGCTTCTAGGCCATCCACATCCACAGCAGGTTTAGTGAGTCCAGAAGCACTGGGGGAGAATACCACTGCAGCCTCACATGGCTCACATGACAGGAAATGACAGCGCTGACAGAAGACTGTGTAAGTCAGGTCCTTTCGCCCACCATGGTCACTGGGTGGCTGCCACCACAGACTGAGCTGTGTGCCAATAAGGGAGAAGCTGATATTGCGGGGAGCTGAAGGGGGACCTACAAGAAGCATGAAAGAAAGTATTAGATTCAGTTGATAATACCCAAAGTACTGTGGCAGCTTCCCATCTGCTGATGCACTTTGAATTATGCCCTCTGTCCCCCCCCAGCCTCACTCCCTCTCTGAACTCTCATCTCCATTTCCCAGTGCTCTCTTTCCTCCCATCTCCTTGTTCTCTCTCTCCGGCCACAACTCACGGGTGCAAGCAGTGTTCTGGCCCTCTGAAGGTGCCCGGTAGAAGCCTGTGTTGCAGGAACAAGTTGTAGCCCCTGACTCATTGGACAAGCTGTTCGGGGGGCACTTCAGGCAGTGTCTAGTCTCCAGAGAATGACGGTAGAATCCTCGCTGGCAGGCTGTGGAGAGACAAACAAGTCAACAGAAGATCAACAGGAAACAACCTGTCAGTTTCATTCAGTTTCTTGAACACTCCTTTTACCTGCTTGCTTTTCTTCCATTCTTTTAATTAACAGAAATATTTAGGTTGGAAGGGATCCCTAGAGGTCACCTAGACCAATCATCTTCTCAGAGCAGACAGAGAGCAGATGCAAACTCAAGGTGGGATCAATGTTATGATAGGATTTGTAGACTGAAGAAGGGGAATCTCAAGAATGTTGCATGAAAACAGAATCTGGCCAGCCTCAGAGACTTCTTTCAGCATAAACCCAGACTGCTCTCCAGCTTATCCTTCAAGTTTTCTGCTCTGTCATTCAGAGCTGTAAATACTGGCTCCCAGGTCCTTGCACTCCTCAGACTCTTCTGCTTGCTGACTTCATACGGAATAGCCAGAGGGCTATTTAGCAGAAGCATCTTTTCTGATTTCAAGTGTTGTACCTAGCAGGGCCCTGGGGAATATCAAGATAATTATCAGTTTGCCTAACAGCACTGAGTGTGCACACACTGCAAGAAAACAAATGCCATGTGTTTCCTATTTCCAGTGCTATAAAAATAAGCAGCCACGTCCTTCTCTAGCTGTAACATCTGACGCTGTCTTTGCTGCATTACTACTAGCTTGAGCTACAAGAGTACTAGTCTGTCTACCAGGTACCTCAAGGTTAATGCATTACCTCAGTAGGTATGTAGCAAGGAGGAAATGGGTGAGGAAAGTTGCAGTAACCTGTGAATTTAATGTTTTACCGGCCTGTGCTAAATAAATTTATCAAATGTTCTTGAAATAAAACCAAACAAATAAACAAACAAGCACTAATCAGATAGTTGAGGAATGGATACACTAATTTTCTACCAGGCTTCTGCCTTGCATTTTACTTGAGCATTGAGGGTATTACCTGTTTCATGTTGCACTATGAGAACAACCATGTCCTGGCTAATCCCTCAGGAGATCCCAGTGGAGGACACCACAAAGCCATCTGCTCAAGAGTGTAACCAAAATGGCCTACTGTGGTAGAGCATTACACATAAAACAATCCTTTATCCAGCAGACAAAAAACATTACAGCCACTCTTACTGCATGACGCAGAAGAACACCTGAAGGACCTAAAAACTTTTCTACTAACAAAGGCCAAACACCATCAGTCTCAGGAACAGCCATTATGATCACCATAGATTTGAGATCTCTCTCTAGATTGCCATCAAAGAAGTGGCTTCATCTCACTCTTGTTGATAACCTCTGTTGCCCTGGGATGGCAGGCGGACTGTCTCATTAACATTAGAGGATGCTGGCTAGCCTACCAGTTGCATATTAATACAACCGTTCGGGGACATTGACAGTACACAGGCCAAAAGGATTTGCAGCAGTGAAGCCTGAAGAGCACAGAAAGGAGAAATAATCACAACACGTATAAGCAGCTGGCACCTTCCAACCTCAGGAAATAACAGAACCACTCATGACAGTGTCTTTCTTTCTTAGCTACAGTCTTGCAACTGTGTGGTCAATGATAGCAAAGGCTGTTGAAAGAATTAAAAGGCTCAAGCATCAGTTCTCACTAGCAGATGTGCTACCAATGAAAGCAGCACAGCCTCTTCCTTGAACAAGGTATTCCAGAGGATAAGGCTCTGGAAAATTTAACGGCTGAAAAACTGAAAATGCATACCCATAATCTCTTCTTGCTACAGTGCAATCTGTGAGAAGCAGACAGACCATCAACACTGAGAAATTGGTGGCTGTGGGGCTGATATTTATCAGCTGGCTGGATCCCACCAGTGACAGTCTTCATTCTTTCCCTTTCCTCCACATATTTCCACTACCAATGGAGTGACCAGCCCAGAGATGCCATTTATATTCTATTTAAGATTAAATCATCTCTTTCAGAAATAGGCTAGAATAAGAAGCATTACTTCGATCTCTAGTCAGCTCATGACCAATAGCATTTCTACTTGCTGGAGTGAAGACGAAAACTTTGTGATTTCCTGCCATTTTGCTCCAGCATAAGATTTCAAAACTCATGACACTGGATCAGTCTGGATCAGGACAGCTTTGACAGGAACATGAAAAACAAATCAAAAGCAGATCCACAGATTTGTAGAACAGACATTCCAATGTTCCCTGGACAATACTATCTGCCATAAACACATGACAACATACACACCCTCTTATTTTCAGGTCGACACAGCAAGGAAATTTTGGATGTGGCCCTTCAGTTCACATCTCTTGCCCAGGGTAAAGTCAGCCTCTGCTTTACTCACTGTAGTGCTGGAATCCTTCAAGTGGGATGGCTGCCTTAGAGGGAGGCAGTAAGCCTAGTAGCAAGGCAGTGCAGGGAGGGAACCACACATGGGGACATCTGGATGAAGGGATAAACCTGGGAAGTAACAGCGAGCACACCAGTCAGCCAGATCAGTTCACGTCACCTTGGGCTATGTTTAGACTGAAAAAAACAAACGGGGCCAGGAGATGCAGGCTGGAGTGATGGATACAGCTGCCTGTAATATCCAGACAGTATGCTCCCGGTATGGTCCAGGCTGAGGGCTGCCAGCCTCACGCCTGGGCAGCTTTGGAGGGACAGGATAGCAGGGGCAGCTCCAAGCAGGCAATACAAACGAGGCCATCCAGTTTCGGGCAGGTGAGCCAAAACAAGCTCAGGCCAGCCCAGACTGGCGCCCCGGGAGCGGCAGGCACAGCAGGGCCCCGGAGCCTGGATGAGGCCACGGGGCCTGTAATGGGAGCGNACCTGGCGCCGCGGCTCCCTGGCCGCGGCGGCCAGGGCCCACGCACCCGCTGCCGCCGTGCCGACAGCGGCCGGCAGGTGGCTGCACAGCACCGAGAAGGTGCACCGCGGCTCCGGGCCAGGGTCGGGCGGAGAGCCGACATCTACCGCAAGGGACGCGGTGCCAGCCTCGCCTCAGAGGCGGTGCGAAGCTTCCCCCGGAGCGCCCGGCGGGGCAGGGGGTGGGGGCGGCAGACGCCGGCGGCCTGCCACATGAGCGGGTGGCAGACTGGGACGCGCGGCTGCAGTTGCTGCCTGCGTCTTTTCTAGTCTGCTTCCTGCCACCTGCGGTTCCCTGTAAGGTAGCTGCCATGGGCTCACTTGGCAGAAGCAGGGCAGTCTCTGCTCTCGGCTTCCCCAGGCTAAGCGAGGCAAAGAGGTGCACGAGTCACAGAATGACGGAACCACAGAATATCCTGAGTTGGAAGGGGTCCACACGGATCATTGAGTTCAACTCCTACCTACGCACAGCACTACCTAAAAATTAAACCATACGTCTGAGAGTGTTGTCCGAATGCTTCATGAACTCTGACAGGCTTGCTGCTGTGACCACTGCCCTGGGGAGCCTGTTCCAGCGCCTGACCACCTTCTTGGTGAAGAACCTTTTCCTAACATCCAGCCTGAACCTCCCCTGTCGCAGCTTCATGCCATTCTGTCCAGGCCTATCGCTGTCCCCAGAGAGAAGAGATCAGCACCTGCCTCTCCACTCCCCCCGCCCCGAGTCAGCAGTCTCAGCTCCAGTCTCACACCCCAGGCACTTGGTTTCCCCAGCCCTTGAGCACCTGCTCCAGGCCCCAGCTCCAGGCAACAGGATGTGAAAAACAGGCCTGATAAAGGGCAGGTTTAGCACTACTTCACCCAAGCACCAGAGGGCAGAGAAGGCAGCAGTGGTCTAACCCTTCACTGCTTATTCCTACAGGTGTATTTGTCCTGAGACTGCCAGCACTGGCAGCCTCCAGACACCAGAATCATGCTGACAGGGAGCTCATCATCAGCAACCTTCTCACTCACCACACTGCAGAGCCCACCGAGAAACCAGAACATAAGCCAGTGGCATGGTCAGCCTCTTGCATTCGTAGTAAACGATATACTTGAGGAAGTTAATCATGGAAGTCTGGGCTTATTGGCAGCAAACTATGCAATGCTGTGAGAGGCTGATACGCTCTGGGTGGGCACAGCTTCTTTGGGATGATGGGATTGCTGAGCCATTATTTACCTGGCGGAGCTCTGTATGGCTGGAAATTCACTGAGGGGTTGAGTGAACTAGTTCAGAGCATGAATTGCTGGCTTTCTGTAACCTCCTGTCCTGTACCTGAGTCCAGATTCTCCTCCCTGTTATGAGGCAAGAATCATAGTCCAGCTTTCCTTTTTTTCTCTTCCTGCTCAAGGCAAAAATCAGAACCAGAATACTCTGCATGGTCTTCTTCCTCCGTTTTGTCCCCCTTTTCATGTATGAAGGGGAAGTCATTCATCTTCCAAGGACAAAAGTAGAAGCCCTGACTTCAGTCTTCATGGTGATGTGGATTGTTCCCAGTCCTTTGCACAATGCCATGTCTTTTCTGTAGAGGGAGAGGAACCCAAGATGTCCCCCAACAGGCAACCTACATTCACCTTCTCTTCTGATGCCTCAATAACACACTGCTCTGGGGGCATGAATTACTTCTCTGTTCCCCTGTTAGGTTCTCCCCTGATCCCTTCCTCTCCTGGGAGACCTCCCTATTCCCTACTGATTTGACAAAAGAAACTTCTGGCTGCAGCTGTACTTGGGCAGAGTGGGATAAAAGCACAGATGTAGAATGAACCTGTCCTGTGATAGCAGCCAGGGCCTGTCCAGACATGACAGCTTCCCTGCCTCCTTCCCAGGGGAGTGCTCTGAGGAGGGTGGGGAGAGCTCTGTAGCAGCTAAGTGGAAAAACTGGCTGGGCTATACAAGAAGAGGGGATTGCTGGAGAAGGGCAAGGATCTTGTGCTCCAACCTTTGCCAGCTCTCCAAGCAAAATGAGCAGCAAGCAGTGGGGATCAAAGGGGCACTAGATCCTTGCAGTGAAGCAAGGGCAGAACAGAGCAGGAATTCAGGTTGCTCCGCTGACCCTGAGAGCAGTGCCTGAATTCCTTTTTCTATATTCTGATCTATCTCAGCCTTGTGCCTTATGACTCTAAAAACAAGAGCAGAGATGTGCTTTTACCTCCCTCTCTGCATTAATACATATCCCAAAAACCACCACACATATCATCTCCCCTGACATACACATGTAGTTGCCATAAGAAGCTGAATCCTCTCCCCTCTGTGACAAAGGGAGAGTCCTGCACTTGCTCCAACAACCCTGTCTCACTCTGTGGCTCCAGTACCATGGTGACTCCTATGCCTACTAATTGCTGTTCCTCAGAAATGAGCCAGGCACTGATGGTATTGTGCAATGTGCTTTACACAATTTCCCATGGCAGAAGAACCATCCCAGTCCAAGCAGAAGGGGACGTGAAGTAGAAACTTGCCCCCCTCCAGCTGTCAGTCACGGGACAAACACATTGTTCCGTGTGTCTGACCTGTCTGCCCCAAGAGAACAAGGCTGCCATTTAAGGGTTGGAAACCAGTTGTTAAGTGACTCAGTGTCAATCACACAGTTACAGCTCACAGAAACTAGCTCCAGAGCTGAAGGCTCCTGGATGAAGCCCAACAGGGAGTGGAGAGGTGTGTGCACGTCTTACACCTGACACATAAGGAGAAAATTCCAATTGAATAAGAAGCTAAAGAGGGGCAAAAAAGTATAAGAAATGCCTGGCAGGCACAGAGGGCAGGCAAGAAGGAGGTAGACCACACTAAATCCCCTGCTCCCACTTTGTGCTTACAGATACTCTGATCTCCAGCTCCCTGGAACCTCTCCCATGGCCTACAGCCACTGTCTGTCTGCATACTCACCTACGCAGCTCCCATCAGCTTCCTCAAACCCCACAGCACAAAGGCATCGGCCCATTGGTACCAGCCACTCCCCATCAGTGCTGCAGTGCATCCTGGGAGGAGACCCCATTTCTTCAGCTGCATACTCCACGCAGACCCCGGGCACTTCTGTCAGCCCCTCTGAACCTGCTAGTGTCTCTGGAAAACGGGCAAGGCCCCGCACTGCTTCTGGGCAAGTTTTGTAATACACTCGGACAGACACCATTGCTACACAAGCCCCAGAGTTCTGGAAAGCTAAGTAGAAGCCCCGGCGAGACAGCTTCCTAATGGGGCACACTTCTGTGTTCAGCTGCATGGCACCGGATTCAATGTCTCTGCTTGTGAAACTTCGATCTGCTGCCACAGTGTTGAGCTAAGTGAAAGAGAAAAAGACAGCAGCTTTAACATCTGAGCAGGCAGCAGCTCTGAGATACCTATGCTTGTCAAACGTTTTTTACACTAAGGCCTTTTAGAGGCCATATGTTTGACTGTTTCTAATCTCAGTGCACTGCATGCTTTCTTTGCACTTTGTTAAGTGTTAATATCTGGGCACCGTCCTCTCTTGCTTCCATACTTTTCACCATCCCCTTTCAACTCATATGCAGTCATTCACTGTCTTATACAGTACACTGTATTCTGGGTCTGTGATCTTGGACATCTTTAGGAACTACCCTAGCAGAAATTAACAAATCAGGAGCAAATCTCTCCTGTGATATTTTGGTTTGCAAATTGTATGCAATAAAACCACAACAGCACTTACAGATAGGTTTTTGAAGTGACCAGTGAATTACAGCTCTCTCCAGGCTGCACTTGGTGCAGATCAGAGCTTCTATTGAAAGGTGCTTGTCATTACAGTATTCCAGACACTGAAAATACTTGGGTGCAAAATGTTTCCACACTTTCACATTCCCACTGCCTCACCAACCAAATCGTGAGAGTGAGAGAGGATGCCTTCTATAGTGCAGCAAATGGTAAAGGCCTCCATGACATCACGTGATATGGAAAAGCTGGACTACAGATGGGGCAGTCTTTCTTCTCAGAGACCCTGAAAGTGGGATCCTCTCCACTGTAAGTCCCTCCCCATTACACGACACCACCTGCTCCATGTAGTTGGATGGCAGATTAAAGAATATGCACAGCAGCTGCTTCTGGTGGTGGGATCATAAAGCAGGTTTAGGAACTGTGGAGGTATCGCACAGATTCAGACAGCAGGCCCCAGCTGCAGAGGAGGTGCACTGGGGAGGGGGAGAGAAGAGTCAGCTACTATAGTCCTGCTCTTCTTGTGGTAGCTTTTACAGTCCTTTGTTTTCATAACATGTCATTTAAACTGCAGAGGAAAGGGCAGCCAATTAGGGTCTGTGGCTTCTTTTAGGACAGAACTGAGTTATAGAAGTTCCTCTACAAAAAAGCTGAGGTTCTCTGTTCTGTAATTGAAATATTTCCATGGCAAGAGGGCAGTACATCAGGGGAAACAGCAGGTAAAATACAGCAGTGCTAAATACTTTCATACAAGGGAAAATTTCATTATAACAAGCCAACACCTCCAGATTTAGAGGAAAAAAAAAAAAACACCACTATATCTAATAATAACCAGAGCAAATGATTGGGAGCACAGACAGAGATTTGAATTGGGTTCTCTTCTTCACTTGGTCTAATCTTGCTTTGTTGCCTAAGGCAAGTCAAATTCTTTTGGTCTCTGCTTTACCGTTTCTAAAAACTGATGTAACAATCGGGCACTGTTATAATCCTTTAGAATCCTTACCTACGTTGCATCCAGTTAAATAAGTGGTTAAGAAGAATGGAGATCTGATCTCATTTGAAAACTATTGCCTCCTCTGGCAGAGACTGCTCTGAGCATCACACAGGGCAAAGCTTATTCAAAGGACAACACTTATTATCCATGTCCCTTCCCCAGATGCTAGTTCTCCTGGCCACCCCTAGCCAGCAAGACACACCCAGTTTAAACTGAAAGACATGACACAGTCTTTCACCCACAGCACTACGGACCTTGATGAACAGCGGGCGGCGGAACTGGATCCCGACATCTTGCTCAGACTCCATGTAATAGAGATTGAAAGTCTCTTTGCAGGTCACCACTTCACCTTTGAAGCTCTTGCAGTCCCTCACAGTAAACTTTAGCTCCACATAAATGCGAGAGGCTGCCTCACCCCGATAAATCCAGTTGGTGCGAAGCCAGTGATCGGTGTCACCCTCAGAAAGCACACTGCAGTCCTGGTACATGTAGACCGGGGTACCATTTATCATCTGCTGCACTTCACTCCACTGTGCCCAGGGTACAAGAAAACACACATTAGACAGATGTGAGAAACAAATTTCACTTCAAATATGACAAAATGTAGCCTACAAGATCCACTTCCTTTTAGCATTCAGGGCTCAAAGCCTGCCTAGCTGAAAGGCCTCTTACACTGGTCTACAGCCCCATATGTGCCTAAACTCTTTATACAGGGAGCACAGAAGATACTGTTATTAGGATCTAACTCATGCCAAACTGAAAGGAACTACAGTGCATGGACCCTTGCACATCCCCTTCATCCTGACTTGGTTCCAATCTCTTTCTTTCATGCACTGTCTCATCTTAGATTCAGAAAAAGACCCACTACTCTAGAGGATTGTCCACTTCTCTCTTTCTCTCTGCCACCGTTTACATTCAAAGTGTACAGTAAGATATGCGAGGTCAGGACTAGTATCTGCCCCTGAAAATAGCGCACAGCGCTTTGGAGCAAGAGAAGAGATGGCCTGACACAATGGGAATGCCTATTGAAGAAGGACTGTGCTCATTAATTTGGAGTTCACAATTCTTTGGGCATGATATTTTGCAAACTCTAATTTAACAGTTAAAACTCAGCTGATTTTCTTGACTTCATGCTAGGTTCTGCTTCTTCCCCAGCAAAATAATGGCTAGGAGGAGGATGTGTGCCCAGCAGGATATATGACCTCACTGATATTATTTGTATGAATCCAACAGGGTTTGGTAACATGCACTTTCACTGACTTTTCTGTGCTTCTAGTTTTGTTTCCTCACCACAGGTCAGATATAAAATGCAAAGAATATTCAATGTTAAGTAAATCACACATGAGAATTGAAAACTTGTAAAGGAAGGTTTTGTCCACAGGGAAAATAGCTTAGATCCTTTTTCCCCCCATGTTAAGACTGCCTTTTTCATTATGCTTTAAATGTTTAGTCAAATTAAATTGAAACAAGTGCCCACATAGGTATTAGCACAAGTTTAAGCATCTTGGTTTTAAATAACACCCCAGGATAAGATGCAATTTAAACAAGACCTCAGTCTCTATATTACTCTAAGCTTATCAAGTCTCATGGGCTGAGAATGAGATTTACACATTTCTCTTGTCCAGCACCACCACCTCCTGCACTCACAACACAGCCCTGCAGCCTCTCTCCCAGCTTCTGATCCCACAAACCAGATACAGCCTTACAGGTTACTATGCTGGCTAGTGGAGTACTACAGATGGAGTCACAGAGTGCCAAAGGAAACTCTGCTTTTATGCCATGACTTAGAGCATACCTCCTATACAGCCCCACTCTGAAAACTATCAGGGCTTTCTCCAAGCTAGCAAGCACTGCTGATAGCACAGGCTCATATCAGTCTGTTCTCAGCCATTTTCCTAAATGCATACTAGCAGTTTCCTCCCAGGAAGTTCTGCAGATGGTATCTATGTGTTGCTTCTTGTTTCCTTTTTCTCCATGTAATTAGTCTCCTGTGTTACCCCACCCTCTTAATCTGATTCAGTTGGTATATACCTGCACCACACAGGATTTACGTTTATTTCACTTACTGATGGTCAGAGGACTAAAGATAGCAAGAGAGAGAAATAGACTGATCAGTCTCAGTTGATCAACCAGAAGTGTCAATCACTTAATCACCCTTTGCACTATTTCATTGAAAAACTTATGGAAAATGCTACAGAACTAAATTTACAAGACAACCTGAAGTATAATGAAATAGAAGAGAAGAAGTTAGAAAGGGGAAAAACAACAAAGTAGCTTTCATAAGAAACTGCCAGTGTGAGGAATTGCTTTCAGAAGCATTTTTTCCATGGGTGTCTGCCTCCACCAAGCTGATGGGAAATGTACAATTGCATTTGAACACTGAGAATTAAAAAAGTTGCCATTAGCAGTTTACCCCAAAGCAGTGACATATATGTGTCACCAGAAAGCGATTTTTGCATGTCTCACTAAAAGATGTGAACTATAGTGAATATACCATTTTCATAAGCGGTACAGGGCCAAAGTTTCATTTTCAATAGCGACAACTCTGGCCAAAAGTTTTCCTACTCTACTACTGGAAAAAAATCCAACTACTAACTCCTGTATTTCTTAGCTCATCTCAGCCCAGCTTCTTGCAGACTGAGCTCTTCAGAGCAAAGTCGTCTATTGTACAGTTTCATATGCAGTGTGGCGCAAAGAAATAACAAGGAAGTCAGACATGTTTTTTCTAGACTCCACTGCTGACGGGTAAAGGAAGTAAAATGAAGATATTATTTATGCTAACAATACAGAACTATCGTTAAATATGCTTGTGACTTCTTTTCATTATTCCGTGAAGCTTTTAAATTCAAAGTAGTGGAGGAGAACTGTTATATACAACACTTAATGAGAGGGTGATGAGTCCAGAAGTTGCTAGGCAACTGTCTCACATCCTCAAAGAATCTGCTGCAAAATCAAAATGTATGCCTCTGATTTTTAATGTAATGCTCTTAATTAACATGTGGTAAAGTCTGGTTCAATCAATATGAATTACTTGACTCTCCAGCTTGTCTGCCTACAAGAATCATTCTACACCTACATGATTCTACATTGAATCAGCCTCCTTTGATAATACGACTTTCTACCCATTTCATTCCAGACACTGTATCCTTACTCCAGTCATCAGTTTGGCCAGAGGATGGGAAACATTTTTATAGGAGAAGTGGGGGAGGGAAGGAGTTAGACTCCCTCATTCTAGCAGTGAGTGAACTGTCATTTTATGATGCTACAGAAAACTTTCTCATGAGGTTCACAATTGTAGAAGGACTCAGGTTGGAAGGAACCCTTGGAGGTCATCTAGTCCAGTCCCCCTCTCCAAGCAAGCTAAAGAGTTCTTCAGCTCTTTACATTTTATTTTTTAAAACTCCTTTTAATTCTTTTAAATTTAAATTCCTTCTTAAGTTTATGCTGTCTTAAGTTTAAACTTTCTTAAGTTTAAACTCTTAAAACTTTTTAGAGTTCTTAAAAAGTTGTTGAGAAAGCAAAAAACAGTGCATTCAAGAGAGGGCCACAAATTAGTAGATTGAGTTTTTAAAAAAAGTCTACGGATGTAGCTATTGGATTTGAGGACAAAAAGGTGCTCTGTGTTTCTGAGGAACCCATACACTAACACAGGCACTTAGCTTCAGAGATTTGTTCTTGAAAGTCTTGGTATGGTGGTATAATACAGAGTAAAATAATTCCAGCAGAGAAGTTAGTGTTAAGTGAATGAAAACATCAAAGATCATTTAGCAAAAGTACTATCTCAATAACCTCAGAATACTGCAAGTTTAGGAAAAAGAAAGGCAACTTTCTTCCCATTGCCGGGTTAGATTCAATATTAAAGAAGCAGTGAGGAAGAAGAGCTGTCTTTATGAAGCCAGTTCAGAATGACATGAATGACAAACTGGGAGTGCACCGATAGATGTTTGTGGTATGGGTTTGGTTTGCCTTGTGAGTAAAGATCCAAAGATAAGATAAGGTATATATCTTTTAATATCTGACTTGATTGACTGTGAATTGATTATACAGTTTGAAGCTCTGAAGCCTAAGGAAGGCTTACTTTGCTCTTTCTATCGATAAGCCTTCTCTAGATTAGGTCTGTGTCAAGGAGACGATACAGGACAACCTATGATCCCTCCATCCATCTGTGGGCTACTCTTCACAGGGTCTGCTATAAGGTATAAGATGGAAATGCACTGAGACAGTTTGTATGTCTTCTTGGAACTACTGTCACAGGCTCTGCAGGCATTAGAAAAGTGGTCTTGTTTTGTTTTTAGTATTTTTTATGGAAAAAAAAAACCTTTTATGATGACAAAAATTTCATCCTTGCTATAAACTTATAGGCTACCAGTGACAGAGGCAGCAGATGGTGACAGTATTGCAAATCCTCAGGCTCAGACTGGAGTCACAAGAGCTTGTGGCTCACAACAGTAATGCTATCTCTTTCTCTTAGCTTGCCAGGCACTTGTCCTGTCTCCTGTCAGATAAGAGCCTGCCTGCTGTGACCTGTATTTTATTTGTCTTTAGGTTAGCTCAGTACAGTAGCTTCCAATCTGTGGCCTGCACACCCCACGGGAAAGGCACAGGCATACTTCTAAGAGACTTAAAAAAGGTAACAACAAAGCAACCATCTTGCCAGTAAGCTTGAACTTACTAAACTAAGATGCAAGTCTCCACTGGAGAGGTTAGGAGTTCATATGCTGAAAACCACTAACTTGTTTAACTTTGGGTTAGAGAGTTGCACTAAGATCAAAAGACAGGCTGAGTTAGTACAGCCAGCTACAGTATACCTGTACTTAGAAAGCTGCATCTCTTTCTCATTTAATTTGCAACAGAACTCAGAATGCTATTTTAACCCAGGAAATCTTTTCCTGAAGAAAAATCCCAGGGCCTAGAAAAAGCAATCTTTCTCAACAAGACATCACCAGTGTCCCAAGCCTAAAACCGCCTAGCAGAACACACACAGCTGAATGGTTTCTATCTCCTTTCCCCACATGCACAGAAAGAGGAGAGAAATGGCAGCACCTTTGCCTCTTTGACATTTGTATAGCATTTGCATGCCATCATAACAAAAAAATTCTTGGCATAGGTTCAGAGCTGAAGGCCTGTTGTGCATTACAGATTCAGCTGTATTACATTCTTAATGTAGTGCCTCAGAGGACAGATTGTGACAATAGAGATACCTTGCTGATAAGTGCTGTGATATTGTGAACAGCTTCTCTTTAGCTAAAATACATCTGATGAAAATCTGTCAATAGGCAAAGCTAGACCAACCCATCAAAAATAGCAGCACCGCACTGGTGTTTTAAAAATATTCCAGAATTAAGTTTCTGTGACCCTTTGCTGAAAGTTTCTTAATGCTCTTGAAAGTTCCCTTGTTGATGTGGAAAACCATTTAGATGGTGACAATGAACAAAATATGGTGATAACTAGACTCTTAACTTCATGAGTCCTATAACTTTAGATCTGAGAACAGCAAAGAGGCTGCTTTTATTTCTTTGAACTTTTGGCAATGGTCAGGCAAGTTTGATTTCATCACATCATCATGAAGCCTTTGATACAATTGAACATAGAAGTGATGGTAACTTGTCTGCATATCTTTCTGGGTGGAATTATATTTTTTTTTCCCCACAAAGATCCATTGATTATTTTCAGGGAGGAGCAACAGTGTTGTGTAATTATTCATCCTTTAAGGCACTAGTGCATAGGTCTCTATCCCACCCACCGCTTTCCAAATTAACTTGTATTCATGTCCTTATGGGAAGGTAAGGTGCTAATTTCAGCCACAGAGCTCGAGTGCATTGATTATATAACCTGTTTATCAAATCCAGGCTTCGCTGTTTGCTCATTCTCTTAACCGCCTGACAACATTAAGGCCTTGCATGAAAACAGTCTTGGTCACAACAGATGCTGCTAGGTCAGGAAGAATGATACTCTAGTCCAACACTTCACCTAGGTATTTTGGAACACTTATTTCTTATGTGTCTGCTTTGGTAACACCCACTAACAATATTAATAATTACAAAAAACACAGGAGCAGAAAAACAGATGGTGCATCTTAGGAGTTCAGAATTCGTGGCTAAAATCCTCTTACCAGTAAAGCAAATGTTACGTCTCTTGTTATTTGTGCACTACATTCTACATTGCCTAGGACTGGGCAAAGAGCTTGGTATGGTGTGAGTTATGGTTTTGTATGGTGTGTCAAGTACACTTCCAGTACTTACAGAGAACCTAGAAAATGAGTCTGATGGCAATGGGTAACACTTGCTCTCTTTGTATAGGTTCCTTTTAAAGATAAGCATCAGATCAGGTTGAACACCAGACAGGGACAGGGTAATTGCACCTTTTGTTTGGAATGATCAAGTATGCCTGGAGAAAAGAAGCTGCATGAGATGGCAGCATGAAAGTCACAGTGAGTAGATGGCAGGCTCCAGGTCAACCACAGAGAAGGCAGGAACAGGCCTTAGAAGCAATGGAAATAACCTTCCAAGAAACCAGAGGGAATGTGCAAATTTTTCTGCAACTCAGCCTCTGCGTTAGTAAGAATCACACTTCAAAGCATGGGTCAACCCAGCAAGTACACAGCAGGCAGCAAAAGATATACAACCTTTCCTTTCTAACTTGTCTGCCTGCAAACTGAGCGGTATTGTAGTTGGTATTATAATAAAATTTGTTTTCTTTTGGTTTGGTTTTAACTTTAAATAGCCTGTTAGTCTTTTCAGAGGACCTTGCTATGGGTAGCCTCCTCTCAAATCTCCAGATGGCTTGTGGTGCTTTTGTGAGCAAGTTCAGTGAACTTTGTCCACTCTCATCCAACAGCTATAAAAAGATGAGTCAGCTTCCTGAAGCTGCTAGGCAACACTGCTGTCATCACTGCAGTGCCTGAGCAGCCATGGTGATGAATGTAATGGTTGTACAGCATCTTCACTTTTGCTCAGAACATGTTCTTTTCTGCCTTTCAAGTCACAATATTGAGTTCACTAGCTGAGACTGCTTCTTGGTGTGTGGCAGTAACTTCATCCTAGGCTGCCTGTTTGGTGGCTCATGCAATCTGACCTATGGTACAGCCGCTAATTTTCTGTTGACTTCCTCTGATCTCACGTGTCTTATTCCCCCTCTCACCCCTCTGAGTAAAGTATATCTGGACATGCACAACATTTTTTTCCTTCTCTCCAAAATATACATAAAATAACCATTTTTCACTTAACAGAATATCATAAACAAATATCTCCATGAGTCTGCATATCAACAGCAGCAGGGCATGTCAGGATATGGCCCTGAAGCCAGAGCTATTCCCATTTCCAGTTAGTTAATGACTTTACTAGGCATTTGTCCCTTATTTCCATACAGATCCTGTTCACCTGGAGGAGTTAAACACCTATGACTGATACTTAAGCTGAGAGCAGGCTGAGATATATAATGATGCTTTATTCCAGGGTCAGAGATGATAACATCTCTTTGAGTTAGATCCTAGAGGATATGCATTATCAACAGCTGTGGAAAGAGATGCACACAATAGCATTTCTGATGGTTATTTTTCACACCATCTTCAGATGCTACAGACTTGCTGAGACTTGTTCCAGCTAAGACTATCTGAATAAGATACCAATAATTAAGTCAACTGCTCAGGTTTAATGAAATAGGGGTACCATGCTGGAATCACTTGCAGGTTGAGGGCTGTGTGGCCCACAACATTATTTTCTTCATGGTCAGGCCGATCTGTCTGTGCAGAAATGGTAGAAACAGAAACCAGCCATTAGCTGGTGTCAACATCTGGGACCTCTTAGTCCAGTGAAGCACTACCTTGCCTTGCTAGAACCTGAAGGCCTGCAAACATTACTTTGTGGTCAGTGATACAAAAGTTGTTGACAGGTCACAAGTACTTGATCTAGTCTATTACCTAAAGAAAATAATTGAGAAGTGTAGAATTTGTACTGTGCCTGGGATTTAATAGAAAAATAAAGCATTAAAAAAAAAAATTGAGCACTGGCTTACTCAAGTTACATTCACATAGCTTTGGCAGCTGCTACATTCATAATCAGACCTCCTATGAAACATGGACTACAGAGCTGCACAAGAATTGCATCATTTCTAAAGTTTTTCAGGTGTTTTGGGAGCCATGATAACTGCAGCTAGTGGCTATTTATGAAAAGTCTTTGGGATACTTTAGGTTGCTGTGCATTACATGCACATTCTTAGTCCTGTGTGAAACTTGACCAAAGTTGAGCAGGCCAGGTGCCATTCACACTAGGGGACATAGTATAAAGTTTGAAACTGATAGCAATGCTTTGAAGTACGTGTGGAAGCAAGCAAGAGCATAGAATAGGCAGAAAAAATTACGTCCTCCACCTCACCATGCACGAGAGAACAACAGTAGCCTAGAAAGGAGACTAAGAAAATCATCTGAAAATTTTCATAACACTATGATCCATGCAGAAATACAATATTGGAAAAATAAACTCCATAAACCACCTATACCAATTGAGAACTGAGCATTGCTGAACCTTTAATACTAACACAATAGGCCAAATTGTTCCTATTGACACAATTTGGCAATTAGTGGCAGCAGCAGAGTTCATGTGATTTCTGAAAGAACAGATATCCAAATTAAAAACAAAGTAACTGTGAAAAAGTACTCTTTTGCAGGCAAAGGCTGTTGTAGAGCTGGTGAAAGTATGCCTCCAAAGAAAACATACCTGACACCAAAGAATGGTGTCATTAAATTTTAAATTTAAAATCCATACAATAGCATAGAGACAGAATGCCATCTTGAGAGGCCCAGCACACAGCATCCCACAGTACAAACAGCTAAGAACTTACATAGTCACATATACTCATGAAAATATGGCTGTATTATGCAAATACTATTCCTGCAGACACAAAAATGAAATTGGAAATAGTAGACAAAAGGAAAATTTCAAGACAGGCCCACAGGCTGGGTGTGGAACAATCATAGCAACTAAACAAATATCAGCTTGCCCAATGCGTTATATCACAGGCCTACATAAATTGATAGAGCAAATCCACAGGATTAGATATTATAGAGTTCAAAACATCAAATTAAGAAGAACTGGGAAGGCCTTTTGTGCCTGGGCTAAAAATACAAATTCAGAATGCTAACAAACAAAACCACCATCGAAAACAAAGAAACATTTAGGTGGGAAAGGATCTCTGGGTCTCTAATCTCCAGCTCACAGCAAGGCTAACTTCAAAACCAGGTTGGGTTGCTCAGGGCATTGTCTGTTGAAAGCAAAATGCAAGAGGACAACATCACTCCTCATCACCATTTGTTCAACACTGATGCAATTATACTTGAAAGCAAAACACAAAGAAATAATTTTTATACTGTTATTTTACAACCTGACAAGAAGCAATGCTACTGTGCCTGGTTATTTAATTTGTTCAGGACAGGATTTCAGAAGTCCATTTTGAATAATTTCAGTGATTTTCAAAATCAATTCAAGTAGCCAGAAATGTCAGAGCACATAAGTTCTTGGCTCCTGACACCTTCAAAGTGATCATCATTAGTTCTGTAATGCATATTAGAAGAGGGAAATCTACCACTAGTACTGTAATACACCTCCCCATGGCCATTTGGTATTGCTATCTCAAAAGCCCACAGAAAGAGACAAAAAATTTATCAGGGAATTTGCTAGATGATCAGGGGGGACATAGGGAGAGGGAGATAACAAAGTAGTTATAAGAACTACAGTCCACCTTTTTAAGGGCCTGGTTTTTAATAGTAGCTTAAAATGAATGAAATACTTTCTAAACACCTATTACAAAACAAGCTAGCATAAACCTTTTAGCGAACAATTTCTATAGACACTTTACCTCAGTCCCACATCACACCATTAAGCTTTGGCAAGATTTCACTGCTAGATAGTGTACTCTGAAAGTCCAGAATAATGACCCATGCTGTCCAAAACTGACTGACATACAGCTTGGTGTACATAGGCTGAGCATGTGTTAACAGAAGCATTGTCTACACTAGGAGACCTAGACTATAGACCCTGTCTGACCATGAAACAATCACACATAGCAAGCCACTTCATGCATAATCATTAGCTAAAACAGAGCAGAAAACAAAGGTGTAATTCTGCCTCCACGGAGTTATCCAACCTTTTCTGCGCTATGTCTTAGAGACCTTGTCCATTTAAAGCATGAACATTCCTCACAGCAAATTCCTCCTGTGTGTGATAAGCGTATTGACTCAAATCCAGCTCACAGATAGGAGATCTCTAGGTTAGGTACAAGTAGCACTGTTACATGAAATATAGCTCTTCCCTTCAACTCTGTAAGCAATACATCTCAGATGTTTCCAGCCTGTTATTACTCAAGCCAGTCAGACTATTCAGTATTAATCTTAGCTCTTTTGTGTCAAAAATGTTCCAAATTAATCTCGGTTCTCTTTCAAACTCATTTACTTCTTCATTTTGAAAAAATGTTTTAATGGTTTCAGAAACTTGTTCAAAGTTCTGATTCCGAGAGAATCACTCATTGTTTCCTTTTTGCTTGTGGCAATTTGTCATCCATCCACCTAACAGTTATTGGGAAATGATGTAATTAGACAAATTCCTGCCATAGAGTTGCTCATAAGAAGTCAGTGAATCTATTTTTCATTATCTGTTAGTTTATCAGTCATCAGTATCTGGATCTACTAGTTCTCAGGCCATTTTCTCCAGCATCTTCTAAAATTCCCAGTTACAACTACATTTTAAATATGTATACATATGTATATATATAAAAATTCAAATACATATATATAAATTCAAAAAAGCAGAAGTAGCACAAGCAGAAGGGTATACCAGATCCTAGCACTGCTGTGAACATACTTTGCAAAAATCAGATGTTCTATGACAAAGATTTTGTCTTCTATCAGATTTTTTTTTTAAATGCACTTTTTACTGTGTCTTCCCGTCTCTTCAATATACAGACTTCATCCTGAACATGTCTGGAGCACAATATTGGGTTAAAATCACCACATAGACAGGGTTGATAGGGACAACAAAGGGAACAATGGGCAAAACATGATGTAAATGTATGTCTCAGTATTGTACTTGTTTTGAGTAGGGGATAATATTAAGCAAAACAGCTGTACAAATAAAACAAATGCAGTTACGCCAATATAGGAAAACCTCACTATCTGGCTCTAGTTCACCTAGCAAGTCTACTAGGAATAGGAGGAGTCTGGGGTGAATTTTAACTAGCCACAGCACGTTACAGAGGAAAGTTATGAAAATGAGTTAGGAACACGCTGAGTCCAGGTCTACTTTATAAGCAGTAAGGGTAAAGACTCTTTCTCCATGGGAGAGCTTGGGCCTTGCTGGAAAGATAAGAGCATGGATGAGGAACTCGAACTACATATCAACGTAAGTCCTTCTAACTACTCCAACATAGCTCCTGAATCCACTTTTCTTTGTGCTTTCCTTTCACCACTCCCACAGTCCTGCTGTTGTAAAGGAAACCATCTTCCGTAACTTAAGTTGTGATGCTAGAGGGACCGCTTATCTGTACTTGATATAAAATAGCTGTACTTACACAAAAATAGCTGAGAGCTCAGCTGCCTTTCTGGGTCCAATTTTGCAGTGCTTGCAGGAATAGATTTTGAAGCACTTCCTTCAGCTCAATTTTACAGTCATGAACCAAAGGGAAATGCCTTGCTCATCAGTTGTATGGGTCAAAAACAGCATCAGGTCTGGAGTCCTATAACCTTGCAGCCCACCCAATAAGCCAGATTGTTGCCCCATGAGTTTACAATTATTTCTTCAGTCAGCTGCTGATTAAAAAAATTTAGCAACAATTTGTAATTGAGTCATTCAGTTTGATACTCAAGAAGAAAAAAAGAACAACCTTAAACAGACAAAGATTCTAAATTCTTAGAGACTTATAGACAGAAATACTTCTGCCATTTGCCTGGAGAAAGAGACATATTTGCAACATTAGGATGAAAAACTGGATGGTGATTTAGTTTTTACTCTTTCTCTGTTAAGTTTTATTACTTCACAAAAACAATATATTTCAAGGTCATGTTTAATTATTGAAAGCTGCTGGAAGTCAATAGGCATCAGCAGATTTACAGTCCTTGAACAGGTGGCTAGTGAGTGAGGCTGCAAAGGTGAGGGGGCTGCAAAGGAGACTTAAAAAGCATGCAAGGTCGAGGAGAGGGTGGAGCTGCAGAAGAAGCCTGATTCTGGGAGACAGGGTGAAATTTCAACTTGGATAATGTTTTTCTATTATGTAGCATTCCCAGCAGCTCCCCGACCTTGAACATGTGTACTCACCCCAACTTCTGGAGGGTCTGGAAGCCAGCCCAGTTCACCCTGTGCAGTGCTTGTGTCTAGCAGATCCACTGAAAACCAGAAGAAAAAATCAGCGACCCAACTCGTATGTCCCATAGCATGGCTTCATCCTAGTTTTGTCAAAGAAGGCAAAGACTGCACTTCCTCTCTCACTCAGCTCACAGCCCCACATTCTTTGTGACCTTTTACCTTCAGAAAGCATGGCTAGAGGAAGGATGGGAAAATATAAAGTAGTGCAGCTAGTCAGGAGTTAAAAGTCCTTCCTTGTATATGAGACCCCCTCCTCTTCTACCCTCCTCTCAATTAAACACACTCACAGAAAACACAATGCCATGCTGACAACTTTTTCTGCTTTCTAAAGCTACCCCAAAATGGGAACAGGAGACTGAAGCCTATTGAAATGGGAAGCCAGTATTAGCAGCTGAGCACATCTTTCCTTCAAATAGGAAAGCAGCAGACAAAATGGATGAAGAGGCAGGCGATCAAATATATTACCAACATAAAAATATCAATTGGTGTCGCCTAGAGGTACTATTCAGTGCTTGAAACACTCTGGGAAAGACAGAGGCAATGTGAAGTTGTAAAAGGGATTTTCCACTCTCAAAGGACCCAAAAGCCATGAGACACTTCAGTTTCTCAAACTGCCTAGCCCTACACTTCTGACTCAGGCTGTTCACTGTCTGATGGTGGCCTAGAAATCATTTTACTCTCTCCCCCTCAGACAGCAAGCTAATAGCAGCTCCAGGGCAAAGGACTGCATTGCATGACTGCGTGTTAAGCCTCGACTCCTGGAGCCGTGCAACAAAGGAAAATTTCAGTAGTCTATTAATTTTTAGTCCTCAAAGAAATTTGAAAATATGATGAGTTTACCGTGAAGTCTTGATCTGAAGAGAAATTAAAAATTTATCACTTCTTAGGCAAACACGGAGAAGGGATAGGAGTTGGAATAAGTCCTACTGCTGTATGTGCAGCTTCGTTTCTGCCTTTAGGTCTGCCGGTGCTGACAGAGCAGACCACTGGTTTTGGTGCACCTATTGCGGCCTTGACTTGGGAACATAGGAAACAGGAAAAATTCCTTGGATTCCCTTTTGGATTCCTGTGAGTTTATTCAGAGGGGTCATTTCTAAACATCTCAGAAAAAAACTGGGGGGTGAAATGGGGGGAAGAGGTGGATATTCAAAAGGCATTTAAGTAACTAGACTTCCTCCCCCTCATTTGACTGCCTTACAGATACTGCCTGCCAACTACAACTAAGAGAGTGTAAAGTGCAGATCAGCAGGAGTCCTGTGGAATGAGGAAGCAAGCTGTGGGCCCAGAATCCAAGATAAGAGGGATTGCACTGCTGTTCTCACCTCTGAAACACCCTTTCAGGACTGGGAGAAGGGAAAAGCAGGAATCCAGGTTTTGCAAGTTTGTTGCATTCATAGCATGATTATATGGCAAAACCTTCCTAGCCACAGACTCCCTGTTCAAACAAAACTCCTCACTCACTTCCCTTCTGCTCTCAGTCTCTCTGTTTGAGATATTATTCTTGTGTTGTTGGCTACAAAAACTCTCAGGGTGAGGTAGCCTGTCCTTCCAGAACCGTCACCCAGATAATATCTATCCTATGCGCTTCAGGCCTGAAGCAGAGATGTGGAAGTGAGAGGGGCTGCACAGCAAGTTCTAGCAGAGAGCAAAGGAAAAGGAACTCAGGAGAGGCTGGGACAGAAGCCTTCTACAGCCTGTGTGCCATGCCACAGCACAACCAGCAGGTGTTCCTTCAGCTACCATGTGCCCACTGGAGTGGACAAAGTCCACTTTCAAGAAGTACATCTCTCAAAGTGAAACCCACAACAGGGACTCTCCAAAGAAAGGAAGAACGAGTCAGTAGGATTACAAGAACACAGGGAATACAAGTACTTTGGTGCTACTAGCTCTTTGGTCCACAGTCTCTCTTGGAGGAATCTCACCATGGCTGTCCAGACACACAGGAGGACATCTCCCCAAAAAGAAGAAAGACTTCAGATAAGAGAAGACGCCAGGGAAATCTTGCCTGCTAGACACATTAAGGAAGAGTAGATTACAAGCACAGCCAAAATAAGATGTTTGAGATAGGCAAGAAGCTGGCAGAGAAGTCCATGAGTGTAACTGCCAACTACTGGTCACATATTTATGGAAAACAGTGCCTGCGTGGCAATACTTTGTATTACTTCTCACCTAGGTTCACCTTCTCCACAACGTCCACTAGCTGCATACATTTAACTGAATCCTTAATACTTGTGCTTGTCAAGAACAGCTTAAAAGAACATTCAGCATGCACAGAGTCTGAGATGAGCCCATGGCTGAACTGCTAGTTATGACTAAGTCTTCTTCATCAAAGGCCTGGAGCAGCAAAGGAGGGGGCTGTCCCCCCTCCTTCTGATGGAAAAGCCCTGACACCTCCCACCTCACAAAATAGCGACTCAGAAAGAAGCAGGAATTAAGTGCAAGAGGTAGGCAACTGAACAGAGATTTACTCTTCCTCATCTCTCTGTTAAAATTCCCAATTCCCAAAATGTTTCATAACCACTGTGCAACTGCCAAGATGGAAGAAAAAAATATTATTACGTCTAGTAAAAGGGACTAAGTGGAACAGAGAAGAGGAGCTGGGGAGTCTTAAAAGAAGAGGTGGAAGAGGAAATTGTAAACCCAGCTCTACCTTCCAACACCGAGGTAGGTGAAAAAGACTGCCTCGCCTTCCAAACCTCCAAAAAATGACTGTTCTCTTGCTAACGAGGGTTCAGTCTCAAGAGGGCTTTCTTAGGAAACCGTGGGGGTGTTGTTGAAAGGGTGGGGGCAACAACTTTGTGAGTTTATGTTTAAGCTTGTTATCTGCAACACTTGTGTTTAATGCAAACAGAGGCAGAATTCTCTTGGATCACTGGATATGCTGAGGCATTTGTGCTTCAGCTGGGAGGGGTTGCAGAGGGAGGGGGGGAACCACATACCTAAGCTCAGTTCACTGAGCCACCAGGAGTCAGATGGGGCTTGCTCTTGGCCTTCATCCCCCCACACCCATCTGCCTTCCCTAGATACAACAGTCTCATGCAGTCCTTCTCCAGCTCTCTCCAGGCAGGCTATGGTACCCCTGGGGCCCCATTCAAGTAGGCCAGGCCCTGTTCCCTGCCCCTTAGAGAGGTCCCTCTCTCTTGTCTGCTGCCCAAGACAAGCAGGTCCCACACTTACCTTCTTTCCCAGGCACCTCAGGAGGAAGGAGAGCCCAAAAGAGAAGGAGCCCAAGGGAGAGCTCAATCCCACCAGTCGAGGTCCTCAGCTCCATGCTGGCTGGAGAAAGGGGCCTTGATCCCAGCCCCTGCCTGCTCTCCTGGCTCAGGCCTCCAAGCTTTGTCTCCTGCTTGCAGTGCATGAACCTCTCCCACAGCCTCCTGACTGGAGCGCACACATTGCACAACCTCCCTACCTGGCCCACAGTTATGATGAAAGATCAAGGCAAGTGGGTGGAGAAGCTTTACTGCCTTTACCTGTTTTAAAGGGGCTGGTCACAGCCTTCCCATCTGGCAGGCAAATAAACCCACCTTAAAGGCAGCCACCTTTTTCCTGGGAGCCTCCCTCCACCTTTGCTCCAGTCCCGTAAGAGGCTCCCTATTGCCACCTCCTGGGCAGCCCTCGCTACCGTCCTTGCTCCTGCTCCATAGCCGCCATCCCGGCGTAGCTCTCTGGGGCACCGCCAGCAGGGCGCGCCGGTCTCTGACTCGTCTCTCTGGCCGCGCTCAGTGGGGCGCTCCTCGGTCGACTCGCCAGAGCTGACCTCACCCTCCACTCCCTGCCCCCGGCCCGAGGTGCACTTCATCGCATGTCACCGGGCATTGCTGGCACCGTGGGCGGTGAGGGCAGCATGCCTTTTACACATGAAAACAGCCCAGACTCTGCGTTAGAAACTGCTCAATCCATTTCTGTCAGTGATAATGTGGCTAAAACCATTAAAGAGTGCTCTTGCCACCATCGTTGCAGAAGATATTTAGGAAATCTATCTGTATTGTGGTGGCAGTGGCCAATTTTGTTCCCCAGGCTGTGGTGTGATAGCCATGCTACATTATCTGGCAGTTAGTTTTCCTGTTAGTAAGCTCTTCAGCATGGACAAAGATGCCTGCTTTTCAATACAAAAATCATGTTGAGAGAGCAACTGAGCAGGGAGGACTCTTTTTCTCTCAATGCTGGAAGACCTCATGGGATTTTTAGTTACCTACCTGAGGGATATAAATATGAAAGAACTTCCTTTTGTGGTATCTCTTTTGCCACTCTGATGCTCTTTCATCATGGTTGTTACTCCCACTCATGTACAGCTATTACATCCCTTCCCATAAAATACAGATGGCAATATTCCTCCACTTGCTGTAAGGCTGTTTTCCTGCATTCATCTTCCTCCTCCCCAAAGAAGGCTGAAGAAAGGACTTTGTCCGGTTGACTAGAGAAGCTGGGGCATCTCCACCCCCACTGGAGATGTTCCGGACTTACCAGGGCACAGCCGTGAGCAACTTGCTGTGGGCTGGGGCTGGTACTACAGACCTCCAGACATTCCTTGCACCTTAGTCTTTCAGTGCATCTGTGATTCTATAACCACATATTTTAGAAAACCAAAATCTATCCCAAGAAGTTTGAACACAGATGAGAGAAATTTGGGCTCCGTTCAGAAGAAAAAGCAAAAATTCTAAACTTTAAATTTAATATAATACACGAAGTAAAATATCAATACAAATAATTCAAATGTTGGTGTCATTCAGATTAATCTTTTAAATTTATTCCAGTTTAATCCTGTCTAAATTGCTCTTTCTCAGTCTACAGTGCTAAATCTCAACTTTTTATGCCCACCTTTTCCCCACATTTAAATGATTCCCATTGCAGCATAAATATAATGTTTCCCAGTCTATATTCCATACCTTAAGTTAGCACCAGGAGAATGTATCCATTTCAGTCTTTGTACAGTACTGTACCTTCTTCAGTCTATGACATAGCAATGAGGCAGATGGACCTATGGCTAGCTTCTGCTTTGTGATGGGACAACATAGGTGAGTCCTGTATAGACATGAAATGAGAAAAAAACATTTGCACTGGACAGTAAGGCTCTAGGACTGCTCAGGAGCTCATATGCTTTCTAAGGCAAAAAACAAAAAAAAATCAGTGTTGTGACCTTACATTCAGTTCCTTAGGGATACCCAAGTTTGCATCTGTAGAATCTCTAAAGCGCCAATGTTCTGGTGTCACAAACATGGGGATTCTCTGTGTCTTTTCCTTACTTGGCAGATACTGAAGGACATTTGACCTAAGCTGTTGGTTGGGAAGCAGGAACAGATTTACTAGAGCTAATTGGAGAAGATGGCCTAAAAAAGATTTACTTTCAATTTCTCCCCCTTGTTAGTGTTGGCTGATGGGGGTCAGAAATTGGAGTATTCCAGCTGATGGGGGTCAGAAATTGTATGTACAGCTTTGTTATTTTTGTAGATTGGAGTTCACCTACTGTAGCTCCCTCTCAATGTGTACAATGGTAGTCAAACAAAATATGGTCTAATGTCACAGTAAGATCAAGATCTACAACAAATCTATAAACGAGTGGAAACACAAAAATATCTATCTGTAAAAGTTCTGCTGCATAGCTTTGCTGTGTGTCCTCTGCACCAAACTGCAGGTCCAAAGGGAACAAGAAAGAATCTACACCGAGGCTGTACCCAGTAAAATGGAGTATTGCATATGAATTGTCCATACAGCTCCGCTAAGTGTTTCATTGACAGGATGCTTTTGCTTGTGTATCACAAAGGTGGGTCTTTTTACAAAACTGTTGGACAAAGCTAATTCCCTGAGTGTCTAGTGGAAAAAAAAGAAAGAAAGAAAGAAAGAAAAAAGAAAAACAAACAAAAAAAAAACACAAAAAACACAAAACAAAAACAAACAAAGAGCTTAATTTCAGAAAATCTTTATCTTCACACCTCCACAACCTTTTCACTGTCATGCCTTACCCATGAGTTCTGCATCTCTAGCATGCTTTTTGATGGCAAGAGGATAACTGCACCTTTTAAACTCACTCTCAGTGTTTCTTTGGGTTGAATCTCATTCTCTGTTTCTAAACCCTCTGAGTATTTCTGGATTGCAGGGCATATATTTTTCCCTTCTGTTTTCCCGTGTCCTGTTTAATGTATCACTGAGTTTAGGTATCTAGCTATAAAATACCAATACGCAACACACCCAGGCTTTCCTCCTACAGAAATGTGTGCTTGTGGTGAGGGAAGAGAGGAGGAATGCTATGCACCAGGTCTTGTCTTGATATACTGTTGGGACAGTAAAAAAGGCACTCCCAAGACAGGATTGGGATGTTCTTTTTTTGAAATACAGTTCACACAGAACTCTTTCATATGTTTCTCATAAATTGTTTACAGTGTTTGCTGCTCCTCACATTTTGGAAAGAGCTATGAATTCCACCACTGTGCTGTTAAATGTCCTTCTAGATCATGAACAAAACTGAACCTGGAAACAGTCTCTTGAGCTCCCCAGTTGATATTACTTCCCAAACTAACAAAGTATCCCTACATCAGTCAGCCTTTAGTATCGGTATCTGGAATCCGCACACCTTGAACTGGCTTTCAGCAAGATATAGTAACATAGATGTATAGGGCTCCCAGAGGCCCCAGTCACATTCTGCAGCAAGACCTGCTTCAGTATAAAGGAGGAACTTGCCCTGGAGATGCCTCTGGTAGAAGGAACCAGACCGTTGTGGCCTCTGATTCATTCCTTTTATTCACTAACTCTACATCTCTAAGAAAAATCCATGACAGCTTTGTAGAGCTTAGGGGACACTGTTTTGATGTTACATTCCCTATAGAGAATTTGTACCTTCTCTCTCTTATTCTAACCGCTATGACCACAGTCTAATATTCGAGTGTTTTCTTTTTTATCTTGGAAAGTTTTCTGGCTCTACTCCACCAGCAATTATCTCAGAATATTTCAAACAGTTGATTTCAGACTGTCTGCAAAAGATAGATAGACTCCTACCACCTAGTGTTTTAAACTATTAAATTAGTTTTGTACTTGGACTATTTTTCATCCAGAAAAGATTTACACTCCTGCAAAGGAACACAAGTGACCCTTCTTGATCAGAAAGTGATCCTAACTTAGGGACCTGGGGACTTGATTGCACAAGTAGTCAAGCTGGTTGTCTTTCTCCATTGAGAATAAAGACAGGGGCAAGGGAACAAATGAAGCTGATAGAAGCAGTGTGTAGGTCTGGGTTTTGATTTTTATTCTCATCCCAGGAGAAGCAAGGGACAGTCCCTCATTTTTCCTCCCATATCTAGAGATGAACACTGTTGGAGATGTATGGGATTTGCCTGAACAAGGCCCTGAGCAACCTAATACAGCTCTGGCATTAACCCTGCTGTGAGCAGGTATTTGGGCTAGAGACCTCCAGTAGTCCCTTCCCACTTTAATCTTGTTGTGATTCTTTGATCACTATTAGATAAGCAATCATGTGTGTGTGTCACCAGGAATGTAGACAACTCCTTATATGGGCTCCAACCAAAATGGGAGGGCAGCTGCATACAGATTCTTCTCCTTACAGAGGAAGCTTACCAATGGGAAGGACTAAACCCAAACTGAAAGACCAGTATCCCTGCATAAAACTCCACTTACTTGTTCATTAGCAAAATACTCATAGGCGTTTCTCTATCTATTGATGCCCTAGCTGGAGACATAATTAGGTATAGTAGTGTATTTCCACTCTTGGCTGAACTGCAGGCCTTCTGGCTTTTGTCTCTTGATATACTATGCTCTTACTGGGCTTGCAAAACAGGAGTAAATTCAATTATTGTACCACTTGAAAATGAGGAGGACCTTTCTTTTCACCAGAAAATCACTTGAGAAAATCCATCCTTTCGCCTTCATATCCCAGTTCTACTCCCTCTGGTGGTCGAATGCATGTGGAGCCCTAGAGATCTGTCTGCCCGAAGGTGGTGTGGCAGGAACAGAGACGAGTCCATCCCACCCATCAGGACCACAAGTAGTTCAAGAGTGATGTAATCAGCTTTGTCTGGTGATGACTGTAATTTTTTTTTTTTCCCAAATTAACACTTTTCGTTC